>OY101451.1:25188323-25748844 GCA_956483635.1 Panzeria rudis | reverse complement strand
CAATAATTGGAAGGTTTAATTTTTTGAAAAGTGGTACAGTGGTTTCCCGGTATTACGAACGATATAACACATTCGATTTTTACGATCGTAACATCCGTGCAATCAGCGAGTAAAAACCTTGAAGAGTGCAAAAAAAAAAATTTCCTCTGTATATTAAATTAATGAAATTTTCGCATTTGAAAACGCAAAAATGTAATATTTATCAATTCGCAAACTTTAAGAGTACTTTTATTTTGAAATAAAATTTTACACATGTTTTTTCTTTAAAGGAATTGAAAAACTTTTTTGAAAACTATTCTGAAGTTTTAAAAAAAAATCGCTTCCAGCGTTAACGAAAAGTAAGACCAGAGTAGAAAAAAATTTAAGAAAAAAGTGTTAAAAGATAGGCTCGTTCGTTAAATTAAAAAATCGCTTGAACAAGTGGTGCCTTTTTAACGTTTTTATTTTTATTAAAAACAGTGCAGTTGCAATTTTTTTCTAACAGTCTAGTTTTCGTTGATAAAATTTTTTAATTTTTATTCAGTAAATTTTTAAATTCATAAATAAGTTTTTATAATCAATAAACGTTTGAATCTTTAAATTTATATTCAATAAAAGGAAAACAAAACATTGTGATAAGTACTAAGATTTGTGTGATTTAAGTTCAACTACGCGAGTGAAAAAATAAAACGTTCGGCTTTTTTATTGGCTATTCGATTTTGCATTTTAAATTTATAATCTAGTAAAATGGAAAATAATTTTCCATCTTCTTCATCTGAATCTACCATATCTCATATGGCTTCCCCAGATATTTCCATTTTTGGACCACCAGAGGATTTTAGTGGCCTTAACTTACCAAGCAAGCGTGATGTATTAAAGTATTATTTCTTCTTGGGTTACCAGGCAAAAAAAGAAGGAAAAAAGTGTGCTTACAAGAACTTCACTGATGACGTGTTAAATAAATTAACTGAAATATGGAATCGACTTTTTATTAATCTTATGAATGAAAAAAGCATTTTACTAAAACTAAACCAGTTTATTGAAAAGTACCAAAGAGAAATAAAAACTAAAAGTAAATTAAATCGTTTTGTGGAATCGATTGATGATTTGTTTTTCATTGGAAAATGCAAATGTAATTTAAAAGTACATGAATGCAAATGTGGAGAAATTCCAAAAAGGTTGACATTTTTTATGCTAGATCAACACAATGATAGAAAACTGACTATTCCAGAGAATCATTCTGACCAAGTATCAACAATAACAATAACAACCTTCCTACCAGTGAGTCATGATTCGACATATCAACCAAGCCAGTTAAACATGGAGGTGGAGGAGCTTATAGAGCTAAGTGCACCATCTGAGGATGTATTAATTTCACCGAAACCACGAGCTTATACCAAAAGGTACTCGGCTTTAAATTTCGCGATGATGTGCGACAGATTCGGCATATCTGACAGAGTAGCTTCAGGTTTAGCGACAGCTCTATTTAAGGATATTGACTATAGAGATGAAACTGGAGACCTAATAATTATGGATAAAAATAAAGTCGCCAGAGAAAAGATGAAGGGACGGGAAGCAGTACGCAAGAGTCAAGCAGGAGACACCAACCTATGCTACTTTTCATTTGATGGCAGAAAAGATGACGCATTAACAATGGAAAAAATTGACCTTCTTCATCAGACGAATGGAAGCTTGATTTATCTAATGACGTAAAGTATTTGCTTCAAATGGCTTCAGCAATATCGAATGGTTTTATTTCTGTTGACTTAGCTAACATAAAGCCTGGACCTGTAGCGCACTCCCGTTGGTTAACCAAGGCCAGCAGAATTTTACGATTGTACGTCGCAACAAGTTCACCCACTAGTTACTTAAAAACTCTAGCAGAGTACGTAATAAGAGTTTATGTTCCCATGTACTTTAACATCAAATACTACAATTCTGTTATTTACGGCAGTACGCTTTTATTTAAGTTTATTCGCCTCACACAGTTTCTTCCCTTGAATGTGCGGCAAATTGTTTACTCTGTAGTTCAAAATAACTCATACTTTGCTCATCCAGAAAATGTTATGCTTTCAATGCTTTACGATGATCGTAAATCAATACGCGACCAGGCAATACAAAAAATTTTGTACTACCGTAACAAACTTTGCGATGCAGAAAAGCTTAGAGAGTACAAAAAATGTAACATTAATTTTGACTGCTGCAATTATTTCAATATGATAGATTTAGATGATGACAGTATTTTATCAGAACCACCAATTACAAGAGATATTCCGTATGACCATTTGAAGGAATATTTAGAATTTCAAGATCCACCACTTCCTGACCCACAAGTTCCATGCCACATTCAAGGAACTGAACGATGCGTTAAACTTTTAACCAGTGTTTCTCGGCGCGTAACGGAAAAAAATCGTGAAAGTATTATGGCTGTGACTGATGTTAGTCGAAAAAAAAATCCACGCTTGGAAAGCAGGCAGGACTTAAAAACTTAGTTATTTAGTTCTTTTTTCAAATCTAGAAACTAACTTTGTATTAATAACAATACACTTAAAATTTATTTTATTCTTTCTGATTTTATTGCTAAATTAATAACTGCAAATAAAACAATAAATCGTAGAAAACTTAAAGGATAATTTTAGTTTTATTTCAATATATGGTCAACAAACAAAAGTATACCTTTCCCTCGATTAACACCTTAAAAAAAGTATTGTGAAAATCGAGGGATAAGTGTACTTTAAAAAAAAAAGAAGTAAAAACAAAGGGTTTAGAAGAAAACTTAGCGTTTTTTTACCCTCACACTCATAAATAAGCTATCTGTTTAAGTTTTTCTAACAAAATTTTCTATAACCTGAATATGAAACTTCCCTTTAAAAATCGCGGCATCCGAATCGATTTTACACAGATAGTTTCTTAGGCAAATTTTCTTAGAATTGTTCGTAGATTACTTCCCGCATATGCGATTTTTTCATTTTTTCCCTCCCATACAAATTGACCCGCTCTAATATATATATATATATATATATATATATATATATATATATATATATATATATATATATACAAATATTGCTTGGTTAACACATGAATTTAAAATCAATATAAATATATACATATATCGATTAACAATATTAATACACATTTTTTGAGTTGCGGCTGCACTATGGTTACTCCGGTTTGAGTTATTTTAATTTTGAGATAATGTTTTGCAATATTGTTGCAAGGTGGGCGGTATGTTGGCGTCACGGCATAAAACACATTGGCTCGTATCAACACACAACGTGTGGTACGTGTAGAGCATATACCTTTAAGTGTGTCACCGTGTAACCCCATATATTATCGGGATTTAGCTGCCGATATCGGTGTTTTGCGTCGGCGCCAACGGATCTTAGCCGGCCTTGCGGGGTATCAAAACGTTTTTTGTTCACTCGTTAAATCAAGCTGGTGCGAAGCAAAAGCAATCGGTGACATGTTAAAATAAAAAGCCTCTTTGCATTAAACTTAAAACTAAGAACATTTTGTGAACAGGGAACAAAAAGTGTAACCTAACAGAGGGCCAGTAAAGCCGAAGGGTGTTAAATAAAGAAAAAGAACAAAGGCCAGAAACAAAAGAAAGAAGTTTGTTTTTGCTAAAGGGAAGAAGGGAGTTAAGAGCAACCAACCACCGGGACAAAGGGAAATATCCACCAGCGAGCTGCAAGGTAAACAATAATTCGAGTTGCCAAGCTAGATGGTGATAGGTTTCTCCTTCAATTGACGCGAGAGTCGGATCTAACGGCATTCTATAACGTACGTTATATCCTCCGTTGCAGATTAAGGATGAGAAAATTAAAAAAAGTGGCTTTAACGCAATGTTTGGACATACATACTTCGTCTAATTGTAATATGCCATATCGGTGTGTAAAGTGTGGTGCATCCCACGGTCCAGGTAGATGTGAGATCCCTAAAAAGGAAGAAAACAACAAGGAAAACTTAGAGACTGACCCTGTCACTGGTCAGACAGTGAGAAGGATTGGGTTACCTATCAAATGTGTTAATTGTGGGGTTGAGGGTCACGTTGCTAGCTCCAGGGAATGTCCGCGTAGAATAGAACTCCTTCGAAAAATTCAGGTAATGAAACAACCAAATGAGCGACAAGTGGAGCCGCGCCGTCCTTTCAGTGGCGCAGTCAAATCTGGCGTTTCATATGCTTCGGCAGCGGCAGCTTACCTTCCCGCAAGGGAAAGAGCGGCTCCTGTGCCACAAAGGCCGAAAATTGCTCCTACTGGAGCTGGAATCTCCCTAAGTGGAGCAATGGCGGAATTTGATTTCGTGTCATGTGACCCAATTGCTCGTACTCTTTCATAAATTGTATGTATTGCGCCTTGACTTCTGGTACCCTTGCCAGTCGACGCTCTAGTGATAGGAATCGATTAAAAGCTACCCCATGCGACTCACCTAATGCTTCGGGAACAATCACAAAATGGAATTTATATTTTTCATTTCGGCGTTAATATCATCATTTTTACCAATAGAAGCATTTGTTGCTTATAATTGTAATAACAAACAAACTAAGTTACAGGAAATTTCATTAGTAGATACTCACGAGTGCAACAATACAACTAGAAACGCTACTTATTCTGATGTTTATATTCAACTGATTCAACCAAAAGTTTTCCAAGAAATAGAATATCATCAATGTTTAATCGAAATAGATCACCTAATATTTAGATGTGGTAGAACCATTGATACATTTGAACAATCAGGGTTTTATACTGAACTTTATAAAATAACAGCTAGAGAATGCAGTGATTTGATAAATTCGGGAAAATTTGTTTATTCAGGGATAATAATCCAAATAGATAATGGTCAAAATTTGAATTTTATCTCCACAGAAACATTGGGGTCGATCTATCAAGGTTCTTGTAATCCTGGACCTACTAGTATATTAAATGGAATAAAATATGATAGACCTGTTAGAAGTTCAAAATTCAAAATATACATTAAGAAGGGAAAGGGAACGGTTGACATCGAAGAATCAAATCTAATTTCTGAGGAAGGAATCAGATGCAATTATCTAGATGAAGTATGTTTAACTTCATTAGGAGGTTATATGTTCTGGGAGACCACGATATCAACAACAAATTGTTTAGAAGGAAAATGTATCCCTATATATGAAGGGTTTGGGACAAGAGTAATTGAACATTATAATGGAAAACAAACTGACTCTATAATATTGCATTACCAAGATTATGATTTTCAACTCATTTTGACAGGAAAGAAAAGCTTATTGTGTGGTCACCCTGCACATCAGACTGAACACCCAAAATTATCAGTTATTTATAAAGAACCAGGATTAGATTTCCCATTTAAGTACAAGAAAAATGGACTAGGGAAAAACATAAATTTAATGACTTATGTGAATACCAAGTTTGTCTATACATTGCATCATATTCAGAATCAAATTGAAGATCTGTACCAAAATCTCAAATATTCGAGATGTATGACCGAGCAGAGGTTAATACACTCCATTCTTTCAACTGCCTTAACTGCTCCTCATGAATTTGTATATCAATATTATCAAAAAGAAGGCTTCACTGCGACTGTTAGGGGTGAGATCATTTACTTAATGGAATGTGAACCAGTATCTGTGAATATCACTCGACTTAAATCAGATGAGTGTTATAATGAGATACCTGTAGTATTTAATGGAGCTCAAAAATTTGTAACGCCCAGAGGAAGATTACTAACCGAAATTGGAACTAAAGTTGAATGCTCTAATATTCTACCCATAAAATACAAGATCTTAAATAATTGGTATTCAAATTCGCCTTCAGGTTTGATATTGACAACAAGTCCTCAGATTATGGACATAAATCAACCAAATTGGGAATTTCAAAATTTGAACAACTATGCTACCTCAGGTATATATAGTCCAGAAGAATTAGATAATATAGAAAAAGTTATTTTAACACCCATGACTCAAGAAGCTATCTCTAGCCAAATCACGAGAGCTATAGTAGGAGAAGGAGTATTATCTTCACAGCTTAGAATAACAAAAATGATGTCGCCAGAAGAATTAGAAAATTATGGGAAATCTCAATTATCCAAAATAACAGATGTCATCATGTCGAAGCTTGGTTATTTTGGGAACATTATGTCATCTTTAATAGGAATAATGATCATCATAAAAACATTTCTATTCTTTCTGAATAGTTTGATTAACTTTAAAGTACTACATAATATATTTGGAGCCTCATGGAAGCTAATATTTTTCTGGTGGGAGAATGTAGTTCATCATTTCGTAAACAATAAAGAACTGAATTTAATGAAAACAAACAACATAAAAGGAAAGAAAAAACAAGAAAAAGATGACGAATTTTTGGCTATAAATATGGAGCTTTTAAATAAGTAATCTCCCACCTTCTCATTTACTATTTTTCCAATTTATATTCAATTCATTTAAAAAAAAAAAAAAAAAAAAAAAAAAAAAACATTTTTGGTGACCCCGACGTGATCCTGTAACTAGGCACAGGATTTCAACATTTGAACTAGCACGATAACTCAATAAACAATGGTGTCCTTCGAAGAGCTGGTCAACAACCAAAAAGAAATAGGAGAACGGATTGAAACGATCATCCGAAACTTCAAAAAGGATTCCGCCACAAGGAAGAGTTCCATAGACTACTTTCAAGAGAGACTTCGAAGGCTGGATGGAGAGTGGGCAGAATTCGAATCCAACGATAATAAAATTCGTGTGATGGAGAACATTCAGCTAGACCACAAATATTTTACTGATGACTACTACAACGCAATCATGAAGGCCGTTCTACAATACAAAGATATATTCGAATCATCTATGCTGAAGATGCCACAGTCTTCAGCCAAACCACAAGGCTCACTTTCACAACAAAACCAAACCGCATGTCCCAACGTGACATCAGCGGACACCGATAAGCTGTTAAGGCTTATGCGTAGACAAGCAGCAATAATGGCATCCCTTGAACGTTTGTTAAAAACAGATTTAACGAATCAGGATATGCCAATTGCCACCAGATTATGGCAAAATATTGAAGACCTCCATCTCCAAATATCTGAAATTAGTGATGAGCCTGTGATTCAAGGTTATAAGATGGAACAATTCATCAAGTTGGAAAATGATATACGAAATGCAGTAAGATCCGTTAACAACTCTACAACTACTCAACCAACCACTGGTCATAATAAAAGTCAGCCTGAATCAATTCCTATACCAAAAATAACGTTACCAAAATTTGATGGCAATTATTTAAAATGGCAAGAATTTTACGACTTATTTTCTTCACTGGTAGTAAGCCAATCAATTCCGAAGGTACAAAAGATCTGGTATTTAAAAACTCATTTAGTGGGAGAGGCGGCAAATCTAATAAAACACTTCACTGCCACTGGTGAAAATTTCGATGCTGCATGGTCAACTATAATAGATCGCTACCACAACAAGAGGCTATTGGTTGACAAACTAATTCACGAACTGGTACATGCACCAAACAAAACATCAGCCGATAATTATAAAGGCCTACACGATAAAACAAAAGAGTGTTTATTAGCACTTCAAAATCTGGACATCGACACTTCAACGTGGGATCCATTGCTCATCCACTTGCTCCTTAAAAGACTGGATCAGGTGACACGACTGCGTTATGAACAATCTCTCGCACATCCACGAGAAGTTCCAACCATCAAGGACTTTCTTAATTTTTTGGAGAGAAATTTTCAATCAGCGGAAGCAATGTCCGGAAGAGAAAAATTGTCAAACACAATGGCAAAGGTATGCACTTCTATCACAATTGAAAGACGAAACAATGAACTCTGTTCAATGTGTAAATATGGAAGACACCTATTATTAGCATGCCCAGAATTTCTAAAACTATCACCATCAGCACGACTTCAATTTGTTCAAAAACAAAAATATTGTGTTAACTGCTTAAGACCGGGACATAATGCAAAATATTGTAGCCTAAGAAGCTGTATGAAGTGTGCCAACAAACATAACACTTTGCTGCATTTAAAAGACTCGGATCAAAACACGCGCAGTCAGCAACCAATTTCAAAAGTTTCATACAATCATTCAGCTGAGACTACAAAATCCACACAACTCAGCCCGGCAGCCGCATCACTAAGCGCAGCAAAACATACAGCATCAAATAACTATATACTGCTTGGCACAGCCGTTGTGTTCATACGAGCCGGTGAAAAGGAAATTCAATGTAGAGCGCTTCTTGACTCAGGATCGCAAATCAACTTCGTTAGTGAACGCCTAGTCAACCGTCTTGGCATTTCAACAAAACCAACATCAATCTCTATAAGTGGAATTGGATCCAGCAACACCAAGGTAAATACTCGAGTCAACGTCGAGTTGTGTTCCAGATTCGATAACTACACCACAAGACTTGAGGCAGCTGTTCTTAAACAAATAATCTCGCCTCAACCATCACAAATAATTAACTTCAATCATTGGAACATTCCTAATAACATTTCATTAGCTGACCCAAGATTCTATCGTCCTGACAATATTGATATTTTATTGGGTGCTGAATTTCATCACCAATTATTGGTAGATGGACAAATCAAGTTGGCCAAAACTTTGCCTATCTTACAAAATACTTTGCTCGGTTGGATCATCGCAGGAAAAATTGAGGAGAACCAATCTTCCACTGCAGCATGTGGAATATGCATCGAGACAACCTTAGAAGAAGACATCGCTCAACTATGGGAACTAGAAAAGGTTAGTTCAGTAGAGAAAACTCTGTCAGTATCAGAAAGACAGTGCGAAACTCACTTTGCTCAGACCTGCAGCATTGATACGAATGGAAGATTTGTTGTCAGAATCCCGTTTTGTGACAATCCCGAAGCATTAGGTGAGTCGCATGGGGTAGCTTTTAATCGATTCCTATCACTAGAGCGTCGACTGGCAAGGGTACCAGAAGTCAAGGCGCAATACATACAATTTATGAAAGAGTACGAGCAATTGGGTCACATGACACAAATAGATATTAATTCCTCGTGCAAACCAAACTATTTTATTCCACACCACAGTATATTACGTCCAGATAGCTTAACTACAAAATTACGAGTAGTCTTCGATGCATCAACGAAAACTTCTTCAGGCTTAGCCCTTAATGATCTGATGCACACAGGTCCCATCAACCAAAGCGAGTTGTTTTCGATACTACTTCGTTTTCGGCTACCACGCTTCGTATTTACAACAGACATTGAGAAAATGTATCGCCAGATGTTAATACACCCCGACGACAGAAAGCTCCAAATTATTATCTGGAGACACGACCCGGCTATGCCAATCAAATATTATCAACTTAACACCATTACATACGGTACTCGATCGGCACCATATTTGGCTACAAAATGTCTGGAAAAGATTGCCAAGGACAACATGGCCCAGTACCCATATGGAAGCCAGTTTTTACTCAAAAATTTTTATGTGGATGATGGAATAGGCGGGAGTGATGATTTGAGTGTGACACTGACAATACAGCAAGAGCTCACTCACATATTAAAGAAACATGGTCTGAATCTACAGAAATGGAATGCCAATCATCCAAAACTACTTCAAAGCATTGCAGAAAAGGAGCAGGAAGTAAATATCGACTTCAACAGCACAGAGGGTCAAACAGTAAAAATCTTAGGCTTAACCTGGATTCCAAAGACTGACAAGTTTTGTGTGAAGGTATGTCTGGGGGAAGTGAAACAAGTTACGAAGCGAACAGTAACGTCAGATTTAGCAAGACTCTTCGATCCATTAGGTATACTTGCACCAATTATTATAACCGCCAAAATGTTCATTCAAGAGCTTTGGCAAACAAAACTGGAGTGGGATGAAGCATTACCAACAACTTTGCACACAAAATGGATGACATTCCGAACTGAGTTAGAACAACTAAATAACCTAGAAATTTCACGACATGTTTTTGAAGGGCATATTTCCTCAAACACACAAATTCACGCTTTTGCAGATGCTTCTGAAAAGGCATATGGCGCAGCTGTATATATCAGATCAATTATCAAGAACGGGCAGGTAATTGTAAGACTGCTATGTGCAAGGTCCCGTGTTGCTCCTTTAAAACGTCAGACCTTGCCGCGTCTCGAACTTTGCGCAGCACTGTTATGCGCGCAACTAACAGCAAGAGTAAAGAGTGATTTAAGTCTTGAGAACACACCCACTTACCTATGGACAGACTCAGAGATCGTTTTAGCCTGGATCAACTCAAAATCATCATCTTACCAAACGTTTGTGGCTAATCGAATCACTGCAATACAGGAATTATCCATAGCTGAGCAGTGGAGACACGTCAAATCAAGGGAAAATCCGGCAGATATTATTTCACGAGGTCTCTCCCCGTCAAAACTAGCAGCGAGCACTTTATGGCTCTATGGGCCCATATTTTTGCATGGTAGAGAAGAAGTTTGGCCGACAACTACTGTCAACACACTGACAATAGGCGCAAATGAGCATGATATGGAGCTAAAGAGGGTGACTACAGTGGCAACCGCAGATCAGACTTCAACAGACATCATCTACAAAGTACAGCACAATGGTTCATTTCGAACACTGCACAGAATCGTGGCTTATATGCTGCGATTCATCAACCGCACGAGAAGGATCAACCAACATCGTGAACCACATTTAACACCTCAAGAACTAGAACAGGCTCGCATAGTCATTGTACGTGGAATGCAACGATCTGATTTTAAAGACGATTTGAAGAACTTGAAGAGGCATGGGGAAGTAAGTAGAGGAAGTCAACATAGCAATCTTACCCCCTTTTTAGATATTAACGGCATCATCAGGGTTGGAGGACGATTGAAATCATCAATATTGCCATACGATGCAAAACATCCAATGCTGATTCCTTACAATGACCCAATAACAAAGTTAATAATGCAAATGACACATGAACAAAATCGCCATTGTGGGCCTCAAGCACTATTATCACATGTAAGACAAAGGTATTGGCCAGTCAAGGGCAAGACAGCAGCACGATCAATCGTACAACATTGCATACGATGCACCAGAGCCAAACCACAATTGCTCAATCAAATCATGGGTAACTTACCATCAACACGCGTCACACAAGCTAGACCTTTTATAAACTCCGGTGTTGACTTTTGTGGACCGCTTTGGGTTCATTATAAATTAAGAGGGAAGAAACCTCATAAAGCATACATTGCCGTTTTTTGTTGCTTCGCTACGAAGGCTGTTCATCTGGAATTGGTTACCGATCTAACCACCGAAGCGTTCATAGGAGCACTCAGGCGATTCATGAGCAGGCGGGGTCATTGTAGAGAGCTGTACTGTGACAATGCGACCAATTTTGTTGGTACAAAAAATCAGCTTACAGAACTGTCAGACTCGATTTATTCAATCCCAGCGGCAAGTGAAATCAACAAAGAATGTTCATCCAGAGGAATAACGTTCCACTTTATACCACCACGAGCACCTCACTTTGGGGGGTTATGGGAAGCCGCGGTAAAGTCAGCGAAGAATCTTTTGCTCAGGAGTGTAGCAACAGCATCATTAACGTATGAAGAACTCGATACCGTTGTAATTGAAATTGAAGGCATTCTTAATTCAAGGCCAATCACTCCAATGTCAAACAACCCAAATGATTTGAATGCTTTGACACCTGGTCACTTTCTAATTGGGGAACCATTAAATTCACAGACAAACATAAATTCTAAACAATCAAAGATGAGTCTCTTGACCAGGTGGAAATTGGTCCCCCACTTAAAAGATGAGTTCTGGAGAAGATGGTCACGGGAATACTTGTGCGAATTACAGTATCGGCACAAGTGGAAAACACGCAACGTCAACGTTAAGCCTGGCGATATGGTCATAGTGAAGGAAGACAACACACCTCCTTTGAAGTGGCCATTGGCTAGAATAGTGAAGATCCATCAAGGAGACGATGGTCTGGTTCGAGTGGCTGACGTTAAGACAGCTTCCGGGGTTTGCAGAAGGCCAATAGCTCGGCTAGCACCTTTACCAATTGACAGCACAGAGACGGGTGAATCGTCTGATCACGAAGACTTATATACGGATAAAACCAACACGTCTGAGAATGCAAAAAAGAAAAGACGCATATCTATTCCAAATAGTATCATCACTGCCTTGATGGCATTAATGCTGCTGCCATTAGTCTTAGGAGCACAAGTCCATAACATGCAGTTTGGGAATCAGCTGGGCATTCATTTTGAAGGCATTGGATCAGCAGCAATTTCGTCCTCAGATTGGCAGATATTAATTTATTATGACTTGAAAGAATTTTGGGTCGAATCGGAATTGTTTGCAGAAGGAACTAGAGCGTTAAGTAGTTTATGTGACGATATGCAAGAAAATTCAACGTGTAAAAACCTTGTCAAGTACTTCGAACATACTAAAAATGAGTTACACATGAGCAGCACCCTATTGTCAGGCAGAAGATACAAAAGGGGAGCAATTGATTTAGTTGGGAACGTAGCACATTCACTTTTTGGCGTACTAGATTCTAAATATGCGGAAGATATGGCAAACACCATTGCCCAAGTTAAGGAAAATGAGGCACATCTGATTAGCCTTTTAAGAAACCAAACATCAATTATAGACTCTACCATGAATATCCTAAAATCAGACCAAGTGCAAGTAAAGAAAAAGTTTGACCAAATTGACCTACAAATATCGCAAATATACAACAAGATACACAATGATAGTAAAGAACTCTATCAAGAACGAATATACCGAATTTTCTCGTCACTATGTATTCAACTAACAATTACTGCGTCAAACTTACAACACACACAGTCTTCAATACTGGATATTCTTACAAACACTCACCATGGCATCATAAGCCCGCTTCTCCTTACTCCGTATCAATTACAACAAGAAATAGAAAAAATACAAATGCACCTGCCTGAGTCACTTGAGTTGCCTGTAAAACAGAATGATGTATTACAATTGTACAAACTGATGAAGGTTCAAGGTGGACTCACGAATAACACAGTCGTATTTTGCATTAATTTACCATTGGTTGAACGTATCCAGTTTGCAGTATTCAACCTTGTACCAGTGCCAAATTGGATCAACGATACCCTAGTATCAATAAGGCCATGCTCGTCTCTTTTGGCCATCAATATAATTCATCGTCAGTATTTTACCATTGATAAAACTGAGCTAAATCTATGTGCTGTCATCAATGAAGATAGTTTTGTATGTTCCAGAGTACAGATACGTTATGAATCAGGTTCTCCAACATGTGCTTGCGAAATAAGTTTGTTACATAACGAAACTAAGGCTGATTGTCCAGTGCAACTAATAAAAAACACCACTGCCTGGATACCCCTCCATCACCAGAATAAATGGATTTATGCAGTACCAACGGCACTTCATACAACGGCTGTGTGTAAGAGAAACATCACTCAATTTACCCTCCAAGGATCAGGTTTACTTCACTTGGAACCAGAATGTACTCTCAAACATAAGTTCATGTCACTACAAAGTCGACAGACAATCTCCAGCTCGCTTAAGGCATCATACACCAGCCTTTGGGAAATTACGGCACAAACTCATGCAACTCGTCTGAAGCCACTACTGGATAAAATACACATAAGCGAGTATAATTCACAAATACAAAACCTAACAGAGTTACAAACTTCACTAAAGGCACAGGAGATACTCCAGCTTCCAAACAGAATTGACACTCATAATTACCATCATATAGCTGTCGGTTATTCAGCGTTAATAGCTACTTTATGTATATTACTATACTTAATCAGCAAGAAAAAATGTTTAAAACGTTTGACTCCAATTCCAGCGCCTCGTCAACAACAACCAACTGCAGACTTCACTGTACACATCTAACAACCAACTGATTAAAATTAAAATAGAATTCAACAAGAAGGAATGCCAGCCAAGCGGATTTTGAAACAAGAGAAGACAATACATACAGTCGCAGTGTAGTTGATATTCATCATTGTCCATTTTTATAAGTTCGTTTTTTTTTTTGTTTTTTTTTTTATTCTGTTGTAAATTTTTTATTTTCATTGTTCATTATTATATTCCATTTATTTTATTTTATTTTATTTTTTTTGAGTTGCACTCAACGGGGGGAGTATGTTAATACATTTTTTAATTGTTCGTTGAGATATGCATATTATTGTTTACGTTATTATTAATTGTATTAATTTCATCACTAAAAGTCAATTTTTTGTTTATAACCATAGCAAGTCAATGACCACGTATTGCACAAAATGTTTTATGCAAACATTACAGTTTGTAATATGCAAAAGTAGGTCATTACTAAGTCATCATTTATTAATTTTACAAAACAAATTTCTAGCAATTAATCATTTATAGAATAAGCATTTCTTTTCTTTTATTTATGTATAAAAGAAGGCAAAATAAAGTTAAAGAAACAGTGTTGAATAGATTAACAAATCAGTTGTTTCATTGAACACTTCCTCCAAGTTCAAGTGCTTGTGAGGACAACAAAATAAACCACAATTATCTCCAAGTTTAAGTGCTTGTGAGAATCATAACACAATTCTTCAAGCTACAAGTGCTTGCAAGAACATACTTCACAAATTACATTAACAGACTGTAAGCGCTTCTTTGGTGGAGACTTACTAAGTTGTTTAGGGAAAATGAGAGGATTTGTACACCAATATCGTACACTTGATAACGATAAGATGAAATCCCGGGCATTGTTAGGGATGCTCATATCATTACAGCATATTGGCTAGGACAATTAAAGTAATTTTTATAAACGTCAACTCGGTCGTCTCAAGACACAGGAGGCACTATTTGAGATTGTTTTTGGATAGATATAAACCTGATGTTTTGCTTATGGCTGAGCACAGGCTCAGCCCAAACCATAGGCTGGACATCGGGGGCTATGAGACTTTTCGGCAAAGTTGACGGAACGGACGTGGAGGTGGTACTGCTGTTCTTGTTAAAGATAGTTTCGTCTTCTGAGAGGGTTATGATTGACACGGGTTCAATAGAAAATACAGCTGTGCGCATTCACAGAGTAAATGGTAGTGGCCTAACAGTAGTGTCACTATATAGAAGACCACAGAACACTTTATTAGCTGCTGACGTTAGACCTGTGATCGTAATCGGGGCCGACCTGAATGCTAGGCATTCTTTTTGGGGGGACACAGTTATAAACCCTAGTGGGTGGGTGCTTCGGCATTTGCTTTTGGCAAGTCCGAATTTGGACATTTATCCAACGGATGGGCCGACGAGGACTACTCCAATGTCATCCTCGTTTATTGATGTAATGCTAACGTCTGTAGATCTGGCCCCCAATTTGTCGGGTAATGGTCTTAAGACACTAGATTTTAATCTGACCACAGGGCTGTTGAGATCACCTTTGGTATAGGGGACTGTTTGGGTCGACTGCGTCTAATAATATTTGATGAGTGTTGTGTTTTTCTTCCGACGGGGTTTTTTTGAATTTGGAACGATTTTCCGTCATCCCACGTCAAATTTGGTTTGTAAACAGACCGGTTTCGGCTATGTGCCATCTTCAGTGTTCTACTGAATACTAAATTCAATAGCACACTGAAGATGGTACATAGCCGAAACCGGTCTGTTTACAAACCAAATTTGACGTGGGATGACGGAAAATAGTTCCAAATAATATTTGACTATAAACGAATGAATAGGAATCGTTTTAATAAGGATTTGTCAAGCGGACTTGCTGCATGTACTCTTCCTGTAGATCGCAATGTAGGAGAACATGAGATTGATGAGTGTATTGAGTCAATGAGCCAGATTTTTCGAGGTGCTATAGATCGGTCCGTTCCGAAGGTTCGAACGGGAGGTAGAGGTCTACTTACATTACCGCAAAATATCTTAGGCTTTATTACAGAGAAAAAGAGACGACGTCGTTTACTTCGTGTATGTGATGATCCTGGACGATGTATAACTCTGAGGGACTTGGATAGAATTATTCAGGGTGCAATCGCCACGTTTGAGCGGGACAACTGGAGGAAGTTTTTGGGCAACACACGTTTGAACGATGCAACATATCGAAATGTCAAGGCTGCGGCTGGACTTAACAGGCGAGATAATGTACATGATTTGTTGGACACGGGGGTGCCATAGTATCTGACGACGTAGGGAAAGCTCGCTTGCTAGTGGATAATTTTTCTAGCATACATCAGAATGGGCAGCTTCACAGATACTATGAGGGACAGAATTTCTGGGTTATATAACATGGGACCTTTTTTTTGTTTTGTTCGTGCAGAAATGATTGGAGATGCTCTTAAAAGGAGGTCTAACAAGAGATCTAGTGGGGTTGATGGAATTCCTGATATAGTGTTGAAAAGAACTCGTAGGGACACCTGGCGTTTTCTTGCGATACTTTTCAACCACTGTTTAAACATTGGCTACTTTCCCATAGCTTGGAAGAGACCCCTGGTTGTCCCGATTTTGAACCCAAAATCGGATTCCAAGCAGACCAGTAGCTATAGGCCGATTTCTCTTTTGTCTCATTTTGGAAAGTTACTAGAGTATTTTATTTTATCACGAGCGAACGATAGGATCACTGACGGGGCTATTCTTATGGACTCACAATTTGGTTTTAGGGCTGGCCATTCCACTTCTTATGCTCTTATGGTATTTTCAGACTACGTAGCTAGGGGCCTCAATAAAAGATACCCGACGATTGCTGTTAGCCTAGATTTTGCCAAGGCTTTTGACACTGTCTGGCAGAATGGTATAATATACAAGATGATAGGATTGGGATTTGACAGGGATATTTGTAGGATTGTTGCAAATTTTCTGCATAACCGCACAATAAGCGTGAGGGTGGGTAAAACCAGATGACATTCTCATTGCGTCTTCTGGACCACGGGCTGAGACTATTAACTTACGCATTAATAATTACCTTTCTATACTGGGTCAGTTCTTTGCTAAGTGGCGGCTTCGTGTGAATATAAGTAAGACAGATTCTGTAATGATAAAGGGAGGTGTTGTGAATCAACTGAACAACCCTCGTACATAAACTAATTTGTCAACACAGCACTAGCAATATGCATTATTATTATTATTAACAAAAATGTACAATGTACTTTAATTAGTTAATTAGGTTACACAATAAAATAGTTCATGCTGACTAGTAATAATTTAACCCGGAAGTATTCTGGAGTATATAAATAAGTATAAAAAGCCCAGATTGATGTATAATAGTTGTTCATGTGCTCATCACTGATATTTTTATTATTTTGTATTCCTTATTTTTGTTCCCTTTTTTGTAACGATGAGTTTTTGGCAGTTCTTGCTTTTGCTTTCTCATGGAGTCAGTCTTTTTTTGTTAATGAACACACATACGCTTGTGCTAAAGATTTTGTTCTCAAAACTAAATAAAACCACATAAGTACTATATAGTGAAATAAATACAAAGCAAAATTAAAATCTGGTGTTTTTAATTAATACGAATAACCCTCAAACAGAAACCTACAGTCCACCAAGACGATGCATAAACACAAGTATAGAGAGTTGTAGAAGTAACTCTAAGTTAAGGTTTTCTTTTAAATATTAATAAATAATTGAACTTAAAAATAGTTAGTTTCATTTAAGGGACACCACAGAAATTGTTAAGAAGTTATTATAACTGTTCATGGGATGTGGTGATGGAGGGATTTCACCATCTGGTAACAGGAGCGGCTAGCACCTGGTTTTGGTCATTTCGGATGAAATATCCCGTATGCGATTGGTTTACTTTCAAGTATCATATTATCAGAAAATTCAGAAATTACGAGATCGATTTCGAGATTCAACGCCGAATTAAGGAACGCAGGCAATTGCATAACGAGTCAGCGGATGCTTTCATTTTAGAAATTGTTAGGCTTAGGAATCAAATGAGAATACACGTGGTAGAACATGAGTTAGTCAAGATAGTGAAAGATAACCTAAAGGATAATTTAGCTCAGCTTGTTTTTCCAATAAAAATAGATAGTTTAGACCAACTTTTAGAAGAGTGTAAGAGGGCTGACCGAAGCGAGAAGCGAACCGTATGACTTCAGGAAATCCGCGAAAAATATTTGAGATTGAGTCGAACACATATGTAAACACAGATTAGCGGTCATTTCAAGTAGAAGCACTTCAGTAGGAAAAATTTTCAACGAAACACCTAACCTGTTGGAACTGCAGCAGGTCATTCTTTTGTTGAGTGTCCAGTGACACAGCAGAATGTCTTTTGTTACAAATGTGGGTTCGAGGATGTGACCAGCCCGACATGCCCAAGGTGCACGGGAAACCCGAAGCAGAACACTCGGAAAACTGGGAAAGCGTGTTCAAGCCCAAACTTAACCCAGTAAAATATTATAGTTTACAGTACACGAATAGTTCAGAGCATACCAACAAAGATAGTAATTTTTCTAAAGAATTGCATTTAAAGGATAAGGATGAAACAATTCCGCAAGCGCCTGATACATTTCTCATAGAAAATAACTTAGATAGAAACAAGCAACCGGAAAGAAATGAACTGGAAGCCAATAAAGTAGTTAAGGCAGCAAAAATTTTACAGCGCAACCAGCATCTAAATCCATTAAATAAATTTTCGAAAAACAAGGACAACATCTTCGATAGAAATCTTCATATTGAAAAACCTTTTGAGAGTCAAATCGACAATAGGTCTATCCATCAACAAGTTTTAACCGCAAACTTAGTTTGGAAGAACGACAGAAACAATACAATATTAAACGAGATGAAATTTTTGCAGACTTCGCGGAGTTTATGAAACCCTGGGGTTCTACATTCGGGGCGAATGCATTATCAGGAGGGCCGAGTGTGGAATCGGGTGCTAGAAGGGTTACAAGGTCTCTAAAGGGTTAATCTCTAACAGGTTAATCGCATTCCAATGAATGTGAACATACAGCAACAAACATATAGAGAGAAATACAGACACATCAACAGACAAATATATATAGAGAGAGAGACAGATCGTATTTAAGACATTTCAACAGGAACATACACACAGCCATTCAAAGCCATAAACGAACAGAGGAAAAACAGAACTGTAATGAAATAATATTGTAAGAATTAGTTTAAGTTTTGTGATAGCCGTCAACCAAGAAGCACACAAGCGCTTCTATTATAAATTCTAATTTAAATAGAATGAATTGTGAATTACACTACAAAGTAAATAAAGTGTATTTTTTGCGTTAAATAAAACTAATAAAAAATAAGGGTTGAATCAACAAATTCTCCCACATGTATAATAACATAAACTTGATTAATAAAGATAATGAAACATAAGATCCAATCTGCTTGAAATATTTCTCACCAAAATTTATCAAGAAATCCCTTATACATAAATCATTTGAAAATAAACTTTCAATCCATAATTATTTAAACTCTTATTTACTTATTAAATAGCTGAAGGCCTTAGCAGTCAATGCTTTAGCATAAAATAAATAAATTATTAACATTTTGATTAATGTTTATAAACACCTCGATCAGTCTGGACATCACTTCTCAAAACTACAAGTTACAAATCTACAAGTATAGACAGCAACACTTCTACAAAATTTATTGTTGCTTTGTGTGCTTTTACACACATCAGTTTTTCTTGAAGCAACTTTTATTTTCTAGCAAGAAAGAACGAGAGAGGAATACATAAAATATATATTTCTCTCTCGCTCTTTCTCACAAGAAAATAAGTTGCTTCAGGAAAAACTGATCTGTGTAAAAGCAGAATTTGTGAATATTACCAAAAAAAAAATCAGAGAATAGATACTGACCTCATTTCGAACATTATTTCGAAGACAACTCAAATTGGTTGTGAGTCATAATAAAAAATATAGTTGAGTTGAGTTGTTACATTGTTGAGTTGGGAAACATAATAGTTTAAAAAGTGACCATTGCGAATTGTTTTTCAGAAATAAAATAAATATTTTTCAGAATTTAGGAATTGTTTTTCTTCTAATTATGTTTTTCTTCTAATTATATTATATTTCGGAATATTACGTTTATAACCCAGTTATGTTCAGTTGTTTTTTTTTCGAAATCTTCTAAAACTGTAAACACACAATTTTCGACTCAAATTTTACATTTTAGTTATTCCTGTTTATAATCGTATCAAATTGAAAGAATACCTATTAAGTAGCTTTGTTATGCTAAAAACAAATTATAACGCTTAATTTCTTATTTATAAAAAGGATGTGTTGTCATTGGGGCTTCCTATCAGTGATAACTTAAAAACTATGCAAATAATTTATAGGTCTTTTTTAAGATTGTGTAATAATTAATATTAAGGATTGAGGGAAAAGTAGGATAGAGAAGATATATGTTCTTAGAAAAAATTTTAAACTTGTACATAACGATACATAATTAATCATTTTCTATATATATGTATATACATAATACAAAGAATCGGTTTGCGATGAAATTTTTTTCTGGTAAATTTAATTTTCATACAAAAAAACTAATATGTTGTGTTATGCTTAATATTGAATTCATCATATGTTTTCTTATAAGGTGGTTTAAATTACTTTTACAACATAAAATATGGCTTTTTTGCTTCCTAAATAAGTATAAATGTAAAAAAAATAAATTGAGCAGCACTTTGTAAAAAAAGAAAAAATAACTAAAACTCTATTGGAAATATTAGCACATAATAAATAATACTTATTTTTTGTATTTAAAAAAGCTTTGTTCTTTGTTCTGTTTGTTTTATATAGTTTCAACTTTAGTGAAACTAAATACAAACACTAACACCGACGCAGAAATCTTTAATAAATTTAACATATCTAATAAGTAGTCGAACATATTCTATAATATGTAAGTATGTTTTAAATATAAAAAAATAACGAATTACCTTGATTAAATGTGTTTTTCTTTGATTTAAACATTAGCTATGGGTGCCTTGCGCGTCATCGCATCCCGATTCGACTTGTCCTACACATACTGATAATTCTGAGCGGCAGCTGATTGCTCCTCACCATTGCGCAGCAATGGCTCCTGTTCTATAGTCTTATTTGCTTGCACATCATAATCATAGTAGTTCATCCAATCAATGTGTTTGGGTTTCAGCAAACCGAAACATGAACACTCCAAAAAGTCGACTAGATTATTAAAAGCACCACGTGTAAACGGAGATTTACCATGCCGTGCCTGGAAATGTCGATATCTACCACGATTCATACGTTCGTTTGTGGTCATTCCTAAACATATAACTTGATATGTTTGACAAATTGTTAGTAATATGACCCATGACATGTGAAGCAGAGCGTTGGCCATGATCCAGCCTATCCAAGCATTGCAATCACCAATAGCACGTAATGCGGCCAGAAAGTCTTTATTTGAAATAATAAAAAATAAATAGTATATTAAAATAAAAGACATCTGTAAAAGTGCTTATATTTTTAAACCTTAATTAAAAAATTTAAATAATTGCAATAACTAAAAAGTTGCGTCTTTATTGAAGAATACTTTAAGGGTTTTCAAACTTCGTATTTAACTACCCTTTTAAAAATAAACACTTTTAAATATCCTACATTACAATATTACAACAACAAAATACATTGAAACATATACGGTTGGTTGTGGGTTTTTTAAATAAACTAGGATCCCGCCCGGTGGTCAAAATTCGACCACTTTACCCGTAACCGGATTTGCCTGTAACTGGTTTTTCAACCGGGTTTTTTAGGCGAAAAAATATATTCTGCACATCTAGAGAAAAATACCTTTTCAACCATATATGTTTCACCAATATAAGCGGACAATAAGATTTTGGAACGATTTTCCGTCATCCCACGTCAAATTTGGTTTGTAAACAGACCGGTTTCGACTATGTGCCATCTTCAGTGTTCTATTTAGTATTCAATAGAACACTGAAGATGGTACATAGCCGAAACCGGTCTGTTTACAAACCAAATTTGACGTGGGATGACGGAAAATCGTTCCATATTAAAAAAAAACCCCGTCGGAAGAAAAACACAACACTCGACAATAAGATAGTTAAAAGCGTAAAACAAAATATTGTGTGACCTATTTATATATAAGATTATGTTTCATCTGGCCAATTCACAACCTGATGCATTTGTTGTGGATCCTATAAATGCTGTTGCTAATTTTTATATAAACATTTGCTTAGAAACTTGTTCATGTGGAAATTACCAACAAAATGTATACGATCTACAACACCTACAACACGTTGTGAATTGAACAAATGTATTTTTTTATTTTGGTCTTGTAATTTTGTGTCTTTAAAAAGGTTTTCATTTTAAAAGGATACTTTAATCCGAAGCGAAATTTTGTAGTAATTTAAATTACAAGAATTTAATGTGTATGTATGTAGATGTTTAATGTATACTTGCCGCCATTCGCATTGAAAAATAGGCTTCTTGGGAGGTAAAAAAATTTACCGAAAAATGTATGTTGACATCTGAGAAAGATTCAAATTACAAGCGGCGAAAATAATCATCTGGCCTGTCGGGTCTACCTTGTAAAAATGCGCCTTGATAGGTGGCCTTGATAGATCATTTGATTTTTAGCGGCTTTGTAATTTCAAAATGCATTTTTTTACATTCTTTTTTTACATCACACGAAGATATTTTTCAACGCGAATTGGGGCAAGCATATCTGGTATAAAAATATGCCTGGTCTATTGAGATGAATTTTATTGTATTTTCTAGTAACACTGCCTGAATAGCTATCGTCGTGATGTGGTGGCTGAAGTGCAGGCTGTGGTGCCTGTCATTGATTCAGGTACCAAAGGAATAGTCATTGTGGTCACCTGAACGGAAGGCGGGAGCTCTAAGCTTGGATACAAACGGTTATCCAACAACAAGTGTCTAGTACACACTTATACTTTCTAGCGGTATAGTATAATGGCATTGACTCACTTTTTAAGACTAAGGTGGTCGGTGGCTGTGCCGAGAACCCGAATGGCTAGTTTATTGTTTAAAAAAGAATAGTCTCGTAACAGTCCGCCCTCCAGCGCCTATAAGGCGGGCTGGTTGTAGACAATTGCCTACTCCACGCATGCCGTCCCTTCGTGAGATGGTCCTTTACTTTACTAGCATATTTGTGGCAATAAAATTTACACTTCACTTCAAAAACTAAGAACAATGACGCAGACTTTACGGACGATGACGTAGATTCTACGGACGATACGTTAGGGATGGGCGGGTTGCTGTCTGTCTTGCATAAGGATATACTTACGCAGGAGAATCAGTTAAAAAAATTAATTTTAGTGCGTGGATGAGCTTCCCGGTCTGTCGAGGAACTCATTTGCTGGGGTAATCCAAGGAGTTGCGGATTTGTTTCTGGAGTCTTATGAGTTGGAAATCACAATGATTCCACCTCGACATCCTGGAACGGCAGCTGGACAGAGTATTGGTTCGACGGTAGCGGAGGAACATGCATCTACCTCAGATGGGTAGGTAGGATCTTGCCTAGCAATCCGTGCAAGAAAGGTCGGACAAAATTGGAACGGTATGCGGAAATCTCTTGACTTTCTAGAGAAGATGACGAAGAAGAAGAATCCTAGATGTTTATGGCCAAGAAAAAATATGTTGCCAAGAAGAACAGGCAGATCGTGGCGAAGTTTGAAAGAATTTATGGTAATTTTAGTATTCAATAGAACACTGAAGATGGCATATAGCCAAATCGGTCTGTTTATCAACCAAACTTGACGTGGGATGACGAAATATCGTTCAAAATTAAAAAAAAAACCGAAATACAACTCAATTTATGGCCCTGACAGAGTTCTCCTGTGAAGATCAACTCCTAAGGAGCGGGATAAGGCTGATACAATCACGGATGCATATCGGAAATGTAGTAGCGGTATCAGCAACCACATATTGCTCAAAAAGTAGGGAATATAGTGGTGTTCTGTATTCCCCTTAGCGGTCAATGCTTCGGCTGTTGTGGCTGACCTCGGAAGGAGCCGAAAAGCGAGCGATCTGGATATGAACAGGCCTCCACGTCGAAAAAGGTGAATAACTCAATGAGCCTGGAAGGACACCATCAAATAGCTGCCATATACCGGAATGATCTATGGGAAGATCTATCCGGAACTATTGCAGTTGATTGAATGAAGTCGAGGGCCTCAAGCTTATTAACTGAGGAAAAAAATCTTTAAATACGTAGTTCACAAGTGTGGCGACCGGGCAGTATCGATTCCACCAACATCGGTGGAAACTATACTCCCAGTACTGCCCAATCAGAATGTACCTCTTAAAACAAGCTATTGGAAGCTTATGGCCTCGATAGCTTGTAAAGATAATGTTGGGAAAGATTATCTGCGGCTGCTGTGCATTTCAGCTTGGGGGCTAACAGGTATAGTTTTCCTAAATCCAATAATCCCGAAGAGGATGCGAGTAGTGCAGACAGACCTGCCCCATAGTGAGACAGCCTCGGCCGAGTTGACAAATCATCTCAACAGATCGCAGGTAGACATGGCTCTTATCCAAGAACAATCGATTAATGAAACTAGGGTTTGCGGTTTAAGAGTAACGAGCTACACACTATATGTCCCGGTCACTGAGGTCAAGTTTATGACTTGCGTTTTAGCAACGAAATAACTAAATCTAACACTGTATAATTCTTACAGCTACGAAGACCTTAAGGTAGTTACTGGAAAATCCAAGGGGAAGCAAAGGTTTGTGCTTGCCACATGACCTTTAATGCTCCAGATCCACTGGGAAATGCAAATTCGGCAACCATGCAAATCCCACGACTTCTGCAGAAGATGTCGGGATGAGGAGGAGGAGACCATTTTTCACCTCCTCTGCCACTGCCCTTCGCTGGAAAACCAGCGGCTGACACAACTCGGTCAGCAATCTTTCGTCAGTCTATCTGAGCTATCAACGACGAACCCTACTAAACTTAGCCTTTTCATAAGGCGCAGTGGATGGTTCCAGCCCTGAACCATCCCCTTCTGGCGAGTGATTGCCATACCGCTTCTTCTCTCTCTTTCTCCTATTCTTTTATTATTATTATTATTATTATTATTATTATTATTATTATTATTATTATTATTATCATTATTATTATTATTATTATTATTATTATTATTATTATTATTATTATTATTATTATTATTATCATTATTATTATTATTATTATTATTATTATTATTATTATTATTATTATTATTATTATTATTATTATTATTATTATTATTATTATTATTATTATTATTACTATTATTATTATTATTATTATTATTATTATTATTATTATTATTATTATTATTATTATTATTATTATTATTATTATTATTATTATTATTATTATTATTATTATTATTATTATTATTATTATTATTATTATTATTATTATTATTATTATTATTATTATTATTATTATTATTATTATTATTATTATTATTATTATTATTATTATTATTATTATTATTATTATTATTATTATTATTATTATTATTATTATTATTATTATTATTATTATTATTATTATTATTATTATTATTATTATTATTATTATTATTATTATTATTATTATTATTATTATTATTATTATTATTATTATTATTATTATTATTATTATTATTATTATTATTATTATTATTATTATTATTATTATTATTATTATTATTATTATTATTATTATTATTATTATTATTATTATTATTATTATTATTATTATTATTATTATTATTATTATTATTATTATTATTATTATTATTATTATTATTATTATTATTATTATTATTATTATTATTATTATTATTATTATTATTATTATTATTATTATTATTATTATTATTATTATTATTATTATTATTATTATTATTATTATTATTATTATTATTATTATTATTATTATTATTATTATTATTATTATTATTATTATTATTATTATTATTATTATTATTATTATTATTATTATTATTATTATTATTATTATTATTATTATTACTATTTATTTATTTATTTTGGAACCTTCTACAGCAAAACTTAAGTCTTAAAGTAGCAGAAGTATACTAATAGTTATGTTAACATTTATAATAAGAAATTGTAGGTACAGTAGAAAAACTTTAACTAGATAATGAGAAAATTAGAATAAATATAACAATAGTTGTTTGAACAAAAAATATATTAAATTAAAAACCGTTAAAATAAATATACATATGTATGCCAAAATATAAACTATTTTCTATTAATATGATTATTTCAAACGTATTTGCTTTGTGAATCTAAATTGATTATTAGGCTAAGGTTCGTAACGTTATATTCAGAAAGAATTGGGTATGATTAATATTCCAAGGAACAAGGGAAAAATTAACATCAACTTAATTGTTCAACGTACACAGCAGAACACACGTGAGCACTGACGATGGAAGTGTAGCGGCTTCCGAAAGTGACGCTACTCTGTTCTGCTGTGTACGTTGAAAAATTAAGTTGATGTTATTTTCCCCTTGTTCCTTGAAATATTAATCATACCCAATTCTTTCTGAATATTACATTACGAACCTTAGCCTAATAATCAATTTAGATTCATAAACTATTTTCATTTTCAGTTATAATTAATTGTTATATTGATACTTTAATTGAATTGTAGCTAAGAATAATGTTGAAAAATTTGCCTTTTAAAAATTAAAGCGTTGCTAATTCCCCTGATATGGTGTGGGATAGTATTCCAAAGACGTATCGTGGACATAAAATATTGCCAATTTGATATTAATGTTTTATTTCTTAGCGGTATTATCGCTTTATTTCTGCCGAAACGACTGAAACAAAGTCGTTTATACAGTTCTTCAGGTTGACCGGAAGTTACTATTTTATGTAGAAATATCAAAGCTCTTATTCTCATTAAATCCTCAAACTGGACGCCGAAAATTTGCCTTGTGTAGTAACTTATATGATGGTGATTCCCATAGCACTTAAGCCCAAAAACATATCTTGTTATGTTATTGAATGTTACGTTAAGCCTTGACTTGCTTTTTGCATCGCAGCTTGCGAAAATTTCACAGCCGTAGGTTAAGATAGGAACCAGGTAAGTTTTTGCAAGAAGTAGTCTGATCCTAAAAGGCGTGCAATATTGTGTAGGCCATAAGGTACGGAGCATCGAAAATGTTTTCCCGCAAGCTATTGAGACGTGATCCGACCAGGTTAGTGTGCTATTGAATATAATTCCTAAGTTCTTAGCTTTATTAACGATTTCAATTTTCTGGTTGTCAACAATAACATGTGGAGTTTATATTATTTGTTGGGATCTTTTATGGACTAAAAGACATTTTGATTTCCTAGGGTTAAGGCTCAGGCCGTTGATTGCAGCCCATGACGATATTCTTTTTAAATCTTCATTTAGTTTATTTTCGAAGTCTTCTTTTTTGTTGCTTATGTATATTTGGACGTCATCTGCATACATTCTGATATTGCAGTGCATCAGCTGATTTGGCAAATCGTTGGTGTATATTGAAAAAAGTGAAGGCCCCGAAATTGAGCCCTGTGGGACGCCCCTAATGACAAGCAGAGAAGTTGATGTAGTTAATGAGTTGAGCTCTACGTATTGTTCTCGATCACTGAGATAAGTGCGTATCAACTTGGCAGATGTAGAAGAGAAATGCATAATTTTTTCTAGCTTTTGAAGCAAGATAGTGTGGTCAACGGTATCAAAGGCCTTAGAATGGTCTATTAAGACCATCAAAACCATGTGACCATCATCTAGCTCTTTTCTGATGTCTTCTGCAACATCTACGAGGGCTGTGACACAACTATGTCCGGCGCGAAAACCAGATTGTTTGTTTGTTAGGAGTTTTTTAGCACCAAGATATTCTGTTATTTGTTTATGTAAAATTTTTTCAAAAGCCTTTGATAAATAGGGCAGTATAGTGATTGGGCGATATTCTGAGGTTGATTTAGGGATAGGGCGGACTTTCGCCAGTTTCCACATTTTTGGATAAGAGCTAGTTGTGATTATAAAGTTAAAAATATGTGTTATAAATGGCAAGATATACGGAAGAAGCATTTTAAAGAACGCTGGATGAATTTCATCAACTCCTGTAGCCAATGATTTTATGGAAAGGCAGCTTCTCAAAACATCAAAATCACTAACACAATCAAAGATGAAAAGCCTACTTGGTGGTTTGTCATCATGTAAGTTATTGTAAAACACGTGATTAGCAGGTGGCATTGGGATCTCAATAAAATTTCTATTAATGATATTTGGATCTGAAGTCGGGTGAACATCAACGCGCTTCCCCTGAACGATCCCAATTTCTCTAATAGTTGTCCACGTTTTCTTTACACTTGCCCAATTTTGAAATTTGTCTGCATAATACAATGACTTCGCTTGTCTAATTGCTTTGGTTGCGTCCTTTCTAGCCAATCGATAGTTTTCATATAATATATTTGTTTTATATTTCTTCCAACTCCCGTAAGCAACATCGTGCTCTTTCATTAATCGATTAACATGCGAAGTAAACCATGGCTTATGTTTACTTTTAATAACCTTCGTTTGTAGTGGTATAACTAAGTCATACAAGACCAATACATGGTAGTTCAAAAACGCTAACTGATCGTCGACTGTTGAATAATAGTATATTTGGCTCCAATCTATCTCGAAAATCTCTTCTTCCAATATATTTCGATCGGCTCGTTTGAAGTTACTAAAACTTATTATGTTATTATAAGGATGAATTGGTATGTTATATGTCAAAAAAATGAGATCATGTTTGGAAAAACACGATGCTGATAATTGATCATACATCAAAATATTGGACTCGTTGGAAACAAAGAACAAATCAAGTAAAGTAGAGGCAGTTGATGAGAAGTGTGTTGGGATGCATATATTAGTTGGACTAAGACCCAGAAATTTCATATTTTCAATCAAACTTGAATCAGATAGCAGGTCTTGATCTCTTCCTTTATTCCCTCTTTTCCTCTATTTTACAGGTAACACAAAGGGAACAATCATGGACCCAAGTGAGCGTAAGCTGCCTGTACAACCTAACCTAACCTATGCTAGTGGGAGGAGTTATCCTGGTACTGGCTTTTAATGATAATGCATATCGCAGTCAGTGGGGTATCAGCAACATAAATAAGAGAGATGAGTTGGTTTTTAATTTTATAGCTTCTACAACAGTGGTAATATTCCTACGTTAATAACCAAGAATAGGGAGGAGGTTATATACAACACACTTAACAACGGTAATAGCAATCTTGTAGAGAACTGGAGGATTAATACGGACTGTTCCTTCTCACGCTACAATCTCGAAATCGCACAGTGAGAAGTTTCTAACACTCTTTTTCTGTACGGTAAACGTAACAGCTGTTTATGATTTAAATTTTTAATTTTTTTTATTTGAATTGCATTTAAAGCTTTTTAACGTGTTTTAAGGAACTGGAAATAAATAATTCAAAACACTGATGGAAATACTGTGAAAAGAATGAGAGCCGTGATCTGAGAGAATAATGAAAGACGAGAACAAAATCAAATAAATTTTATCTCAACGGCATTGCTGGCAAGTAATATAAATTTTGTGTATAAGTGACGAGCAGAAGTGTTGTTTTTATGATTTTTCTTTTATGCGAAAAATTTTAATGAAATAAATTTAAAAATATTAAACCATTTTCATCATATACTTACCATCAAAATCTACATTACAACTGTTCATATAATAACAAGAGCTACCATACACCATCCAACCACACATAATCAAAAGCATCCATAAAAAACCCATAAAGTAAGTATGATTCTTTAGGCCAATACAATTGCCAACCCATGGGCAATGATGATCAAAACGTGCCACACAACGATCACAAACACTGCAATGTTTTGAGCGTATAGGACGTCGAACTAAACAGCCGGAACAGAATGAAGAAGGCTCAAAGCCAATGCCACCCAATTCCGATAGTTCCACAATAGTCTGTAAAACACAAAATAAACAGATATGTAGTTTAAAAAAATAAATCAATAAAAAATGTCATTAATTACTTTAAATCTTTGTTCTTGTGTTGGTTGTATTATGCCGGGATCACCTTTCCAAGACTTGATAAAACATACCCATAGGCCAGCTGAGCATGCTAAGAACAACAACGTTGTACCAAACGATACAGCATCTACTATGTACACCAGCCATGTTATATAAAACCATGCTTTCGTAGCGCAGTAAACGCTCAATGGCAACAAAGCCATTAAATGATCATCGAATAATGCCTTTCCTAAAGTGTGAAATACGGCGTAGAGACAGCCCAATAAAAAGAACTTTATAATGTACAGTGTATTTAAGGTGAATATAACACCAGCTAAATAGAAGGCGGTAAAGGGGCATGCCACCATGGACCACCAACGCAAGCGTTTGTCATGTTTGACACGTGTCACCAGAGATCTTCTTTGTTGTGATGATAGGGAGGCATCCCGTATGCGATCCATTACCTTTGCACTTATCCAAACGGCACCGACCTGTGACTCGAGCATTGTTAGTGGTGTTTCTCCCCTTAAATTGGGCACGTCTAAGGAAGCTTTGGATTTTAGAACTAAAGTGTTAATCGCTGTAGCATTACGTGCCAATATAGCCCAGTGTAATGCGGTATTGCCATGCGTATAATCGACCATGGCTGGATTAGCACCTAAGGTGAGTAGTAGACGTACGGGATCCAAAGCACAGACCTGTAAAAATTTTGTAATATTAAGCATTTTGGAAACAAGTCTCAGTTTTTAATTATTTAAAACAAAATATGAACCGAAACATTCTTTTTTATCTGTAGGTATAGCGAAAAGCCGCATCCCTTAAAGATTTTTGCATAGTTTGAGCACTTAATAAATTTTAATAAATCGTACAAACTATTTCTGAATTTTACTGGATTGCATTCGTTTACTTTTAAATACAAACGATTCTTTACTATTTATCCAAAAGTTACTATATAATTATTTACTGGAAAAGTGCTCAAGCGAACCTATTCTTATTTTAAAATACTTTGTAAAACAAAAAGTGAAAGAAACAATTATTAATCCCTCAATTAATAACTGAAAGTAATAAATCTTGTTTTGTGCTCCAGTAGCCACTTTTTTTATTTTATTTGTAAAAAGTAGCTTCTTGTGCTCCATCTGTATACTAAATGCTGTGTATTGAGTGACTTGTTATTGGGATGAAATTTTCTACTTTTTATTGAAAATAACCGTATAAATGTTATTAGAAAAGATATTTACATGGAATAAAAAGTTAATATTGATGAACTTTTTATTTTACTTGATTTCTGATTTTTATTTTTTTATTAAAAAAAATTTTTTTTTACCAAAAATTTATCAAAATTGATGATATCGAGCACAATGAATCCTTGATATCTCAGAAACCAGGAACAATTTCGCCAAACAGTTTGCGGATTCTTAGAGAGGGTATTCAAAATAGGGATGTAACCGATTCCCATACCGATATATCGGCGATACTTCAGATTTTCCGATACATCGGTATCGGCGATACTTTACTGACGATACGACGATATTTTTAAAAAAATTTCAGAGTTTTTTTAACAATTTATATATTTTTTGTTAATTTTACCATAAACTAAATTCATTTCGTTATTTTTTAAATCTTATTAATATCAGTTTTAAAAAGTTATATTTTGCGCTGTTATTTTGTAAAAACAAATAATTTATTTTTTGTTAATTTTACCATGAAATCAAGTTCAATTCGTTGTTTTATAAATTTTATTCCCAGCAAAAAAAAAGACACAAGACTTATTGTAATCGCTATAAAATACGCTTTATATGAAAATATAAAAGTGGGTAGGATTTCAAGCAAATTGTTGCAAAAAAATACGCAGAATTTTAAAAAATTGGAATAAAATAAAAATTTTAATTTTTCTTTTGACGATATTTCCCTTAAATATAAGTCAAAACAAAATCCTTTAAATATAAACGGAAAGCTTAAGTCCTCCTCTATTCGACACTATTTAAAATTTGAAAATCGGTGCAGAAACAACGCAGTGAAAATTGTTTTTGTCCGTGAAGTCCCAAAAAATTGTTTTTTTCGATAACTTCCGATTTTGAGGGTGTATTGCAATTTTTGAAATGGAAAAATGATCTACTCAACTAGACCTACAAGCCACACTAAGTCGTTTTTTACGAGTAAAAAAGCATGTTATTTTGTAACATCGTGTAATTAAGCTATTAAGTTATTTAGAAGAATATTAGTTTATAAATAAATGTCCTTTAAAAATCGATTTTTTACAAATCATGACAAGTATTTTTTAAAATTATAAAGGAATTACAAATTTTTACTTGCTTTTCTACTAGTTATCTGCATATTTTTAATATAGATTCTTTGGAAGCAATGCAAATGTAGATCCTTAAAAATTACTTTAAATTTTTTATACCGAGTTAATATTAATAATGGTTTAACATTAACTAAATAAATATTCATTTTAAATATTAGTAATCTCTTACACTGTAATTTTGTATAATAAAAAATTGCCTTTCTTGAGTTGTGTTAATCTAAACTTGAACTCAATTTCAATATTCATATCGGCATCGTGAATCGGTAAAGGCGATATTTATTTTTAAATATCGGTATCGGATCGGCAAAATGGAGTGTCGTTACATCCCTAATTCAAAATATATATACGCCATACTTCACCCAGCTTTTTTTTCAAATGGTCTGTGGGCCAAAAAGAGGACTGAGGTCGTGAAATGTCGATTTGATTAAAAATTAAGTGAACTAACTCAATTGACAAAAGTTGCGACATTCATACTAGGGATGGGCAAGTGAAAAAAATATATCGATATATATCGATATATTTTTAAATGTCGATCGGCATCGATATATATCGAATAAAAAATATCGAAATATCGATATTTATTCAACAATGATAATTCATACGTAGTCCCCAAATTTTTTTTAACAATAAAACAAGAAAAGTACCTTTCTTATAAATAATTAATCTGGAAAGAGTTAATTTACAAGATCCTTATTGTTCCACCAATATTTCATGGAACATACATCAACAAAATTACACTCAAAGAATGATCATTTTTCGAAGAGACAAAATATTACAATTAAAGCAAAAGATTTTGTTAGTAATATTCTATTTGATGAAGACTGTGCCGAAATGTTTTTAAAAATTGTACGAAAAACAAAACCAAAGTTAAAAAAATATCGAATTTAATACTGTCGATATATTTGGAAAAAATATCGATATATCGAAATTAAATATATCAACGATATATATCGATATATTTTTAAGAAAATATAGATATATCGATATTTTTGCACATCCCTAATTCATACAACACACATACACACACACACATATTCAAATTTGTCTGTTATGTGGAAATTATGATTTTTATCAACTGAGTTACTTCAAGATAATTTTATTCCACATCTTTTCCTGTTTATAATATTAAAATCGGGTTAATCGTTCTCGAGTTATGATAAAATAGATTACCGTAACTGCCCTATTTATATATAAGAAGCAAAAAAGTCGAAACAGAAAACATAAAAACTCATTTGTTTTTTAACCGATTTTAACGTAATTACATATTTTTAAAGCTTTTGTAATGTTGAAAGGTTAATTCGTATAGTGGTTTAGTATCTCATAAGCAAATTAGAGCTGGCGAAAAGTAAAATGTTCTTGAAAAATTTGTCTTTTTTATACTTAAACCCCCATAACTTAGCCATTTAATAACTGATTTCCAAAAATCATATCTTGTTTGAGTGATAAGAATCATATGTTTCAAATTTGAAAAGGATCATAGAAATCCGTTTTGAAACGAAGAAGTTATGGCTCTTTAAATTTCAAATTTTAAGAAACCCGTTTTTCACTACATTTAACGTTATAAAATCACTTTACGACATGCCCCAGAAAAACCATAGGTATTATCTTTCTCTATGGGCTCCAACAAAACAGAATTGGTGCATGAGAACTCCTAAATACGCAGTGAAATTTACTTAAGTTCAATTTTCAAAATTTTGTACAAAAAACTCAGAAATACAATTGAACAATGCGACTTATATTTTCGAATAGTGTGGAGCCTAGGCTACAATTTTCATATGGTCCAAATGAGCTACAAATAAAGATGTGCCCAAAGATGGCCAAAATCTCTCAGAGATAGTAAAAAATTTACTTAAGTTCAATTTTTAAAGTTTTGTAAAAAAATTCACAAATACAATTGAACAATGCGATTTATATTTTCGAATAGTGTGGATAGTAGGCTACAATTTTCAAATGGTCCAAATGAGCTAAAAGTAAATATGTGACCAAACATGGCCAAAATCTCTCAGAGATATCAAAAATTTACTTAAGTTCAATTTTCAAAGTTTTGTAAAAAAAATTCACAAATACAATTGAACAATGCGATTTATATTTTCGAATAGTGTGGATAGTAGGCTACAATTTTCATATGGTTCAAATGAGCTAAAAGTAAATATGTGCCTAAACATGGCCAAAATCTCTCACGAGATAGTCAAAAATTTACTTAAGTTCAATTTTCAGTTTTGTAAAAAAATTCACAAATGCAATTGAACAATGCGATTTATATTTTCGAAAAGTGTGGATCTTAGGCCACAATTTTCATATGGTCCAAATGAGCTGCAAGTAAATATGTGCCCAAACATGGCCAAAATCTCTCAGAGATAGTCAACAATTTACTCAAGTTCAATTTTGAAAGTTTTGTAAAAAAATTCACAAATACAATTGAACAATGCGACTTATATTTTCGCATAGTGTGAATCCTAGGTTACAATTTACATATGGTCCAAATGAGCTACAAGATGTGCCCAAACATGGCAAAATATTAATAACTGGTTGGAGAACCAAACAAAACCTCACTTTTAAACAAATAAATATACATACACATACATATTGATAATTGGTTGGAGAACCAAGGAAAAACTCAATTGCGTAGCTTGCTTGCTAAACCATTGTAAAAATAAACAAATTTATCTATTCTTTAAATTTCTATTGAATATGTCTTACTTCAATATACATATACATACATATGTATATATAAGTAGGTACATATACATACATATAATGAAATTGATTTAATATAGCTGAAGGCCTTAGTGGTTTTCCGTTATCCTTGTTTCATAAATTAGATTACACTAATTTCATTTCTGCTAAGTATGTTTATAAACTTTCTTTTAATTCAAAAATTTGATCACTAACCTTCCAAGCAGCCCACATTAATGCAGTCATGCCACCACGATCCTGTAGATCTGGATCAACTCCTTTGGCTATGAAGTAGGCTACTAATGCCGTATGCGCAAATTGAGCAGCTATATGTATACACGAACAACCTTCGGCATCACGTATGCGTGGATCAGCTCCAGCAGCCATCAGAAGTACAACAGCACCTAAATGACCTTGTCTTGTGGCCCAATGCAGAGGTGTTGCATTAAGTTCACCACCTAATGCATCAACTACAGCACCCTTTTCTAAAAAGTACTTTATAATGTCACGACGATTATTGATTGCAGCCCAATGCAATAAAGTTACTGTTTCACTATCCGGCTGATTAACGTCCCAACCGGATTCGACCAATTCTTTAACCCTTGCTGTAGCCCCATACTGAGTAGCTTTGACAATATCAAAACCACTGTAGTCAGGTTCGATAGGTGCACTTGGTGGCTGTTGAGCCATTAAGGCACCTTGCCGTTCGGCTTCTCGTTCTGCCTCTGTGTTGGGGGCACAAGACCCGGTCGTTGCTGCATTGCAAGCACTTTGATACATGTTTTGTGGTTTCTTAAACATTAAATTGCTTATTGTTTTACTTGTTCTTTTTGATTATTCAATAGTCACAAAAAATGTTTTTTCTTGTAACCCGTTTAGAGGATATTTTATGGTACAAATGGTGAATCACCCACCTCCTCTTTGGTTATTACGTACCCTTGCACGATTTTTAATTTTTTCACTTTAAAACATTTTTAAGTTCTAGGATTTTTGCTTTTAACAACAGTTAATACATTTGGCTCACGCTCAACACTTGTTATTACAATTTTCTTTATTTTTGTGGTGATATTTTACTAAAAATTCTAGGATTTTTTGTCGCCCCGAAGAGAACTTTTTCCATAAAGCACTTAACAGGGGGCGAAGTCGATGTAAAATGGTGGTCGGCGGCGGCTAATACCAGATATAGTCGGCGGCGGCTAAGAATCGAAAATTTTTCGCCGGCGGCGGCTTGTACAATGTGTCGGCTAACGGTCGACCAACACAGTATTTCTTCGCCTCGTTTCTGTAACATGTAAGAAGTTCTCACATCGAGAAAAAATAATTATTATTTTTACATTCCCTCTTTTAATTTTAAAATTTTTATATGTTATTTTCTTTTTTTAAATTTAATTTTACTATATTATCATACTCTAGCATACAAAATTATATATTCCTGCACTATAACCATGAGACTTGTCTTGTTGTGCAGGAAACCAATCAATAAATATATAAATAATATAAGAAGTCGTCGGCGGCTAAGTGATTGTGAAAATCATCGGCGGCGGTTATTAGCTGACCGGCCTCGTGCTCTATCCCTCAATTTTCTTAGCATGACACTTGCAGTGACATAAGAATTTCCACCTTTTGGTCTATTTTCATTCCCAATTTTAACTTTTCATCCCCAAAAACTCAGTAAATTCCGCTATTATAGGACGTCTTGGCATGCTGTCTACATCTGATAAAAATTTATCATAACATATAACAACACGTTGGCACAGCTTTTGTCAAATTTTTGTTAATGCAAACATACGTTCGAAGACAATGTGGTGGCTTTTTTGATAGGATAACTCACAATTTCTTTGTCGTTGTGAAGGTAGTTTGTCACAATTATGCAATATTTCACCTAAAATTTATTAAATTGCTTTTATTTAATCAAAACATTTAGTAAAAACGTATCGCGTAACGTTAGAACTTACAATGCTGTTCAACTTTAGATGTTAGTTATAGAAAACGTATTACCCCAAACAATTTTGTCAGCTGTTAGCATTGGATTGTAACTCTACGTATATACCTAATATATTTGTATTATGACAAATGTCAAATGCTATATAGGAAAAACTGTTAACAAAAAACAAATTATTTATCAACATAACGTTTGACTTTTGTCATGTTGGGATGTTCGAGGATGTACGGTGTTTCTTTAACTGCGAAATACACATAGATATATGTACATATATATAAACATATAATACGAATTAAATTGGCCTAAGGCTCTATGTATTTTGAATGAAATAAATAAACTAAATAAAAATGTATCAGGTATAGACGTAGGGCAATGCCTTTAGCATTAGAGTGACATTTGCTACGTAAAATCTACTTTCTCTAGATTTTCTACGTGACAAAAGCAACGATACGTTTTTAATAACTAGTCAGACGTAAAGACATGTCGCCTACACACAAAAAAAATCATAGGTAATATTTCCTAATATTATGGTATAAATTTAGCTATATGAAATGGTAGAATGGCATTTACAAAGTTTTTTAGGTAATGCAACAAACTAAAAACTTTCTTAAAACAACATAAAAAATAGCTAGAATGGCATTTACAAAGTTTTTTAGGTAATGCAACAAACTAAAAACTTTCTTAAAACAACATAAAAAATAGCTACGATAAAGAAGTAAGTTCATACTTAAATTCTTGGAAAATTGTCGTATATTTTACATAAGCTTACTAAATTTTTTTTTTAATTATAATTTTTTAATATCAACGTTATTCATATAATAAAAACCTTTCATATACACTTCTTAATATTTTATTAACATCTAAACTGCGAACATTTTTACGATACCATTTTTACAATACAAATTGGTGGAAAACATACAACAAACATCAGCAGTTTCGATTTGTTTACAATACAAAAAAAAAAATACGCTCATAGTGCACTACCAAGCGGGAAAACATTGTAAACTATTTCTTCTTGCCTGTAATTTTAAATAATCAATTAAATCAATACAACCATATGTTTAATATTTGCTTACCTTCTCTTCTTATGACCATTTGAAAATCGTTCATATGCTTTGACCAATTCCGGTCTCGATGGCAGTACATATTTATGGAGACCATGATCCAATAATTAAGTCTATGCATCTCTACAGCAAATATGCCATAATCGTAAAGATGTCAAACAAACTCCAACAGGCATGTTCTGAAAATCACTTTACTGTAAAAGTGATTTCAAATCACAAAAAGGTGTCTGTGCACAAAGTTTTTTGAAAATATGTGATTTCAAACCGGTTATTTAAGTGGCTATCGATTTCAAATCACTTGCTTATTTTTGCGACAACTTGTTAATGAATTTTATAAAAAAATGCCGAAATTAATAATTTGATTATTTATACATTTTAGTGATTATTTTAGAAATTTTTCGTGAATTTCATGACGAAAGGACTTGTTCGAGTTTTAACTATATTTACAAGTTCAATAATTTTAAACCCATGTTGTTTTTTTAGTTTTTGTAATTTTTGCGAAGTTTTTCATTACCGATAAAATAATTTTTGTTGTTTCGACATTTTTGCAGTTTCGGCCCTTTTTAACCAATTTAGATTTTTTCCGATTTTAACAACTTTTTGCGAGTTTTTGCATCACATGCATTTTTTTATGAAACTAATTAATTGCAACTTTTGTTTAAGAAATATCACCAAATCAAAACAAAACAATCAGCTGTTTTCTTGTGTTTTCGAAAAGATAAAATCACAGCGAAAAGTAAAAAATTTTGTGGTTTTCAGAACACCGTCAAATCACAATTGTGCTTTTAAAATCACTGGTGATTTGAAATATTTTTCAAAACATCCCTGTATAATATAAAATATCTGGAAAATATATGGAAATATCTTTATGGAGTTAACAATTGTGGTGTGGGCTAAAACTATTCTGGAATATGCTTAGACCACTCTAGACCGATAACTCCACCCCGATGAGTACAGTTGTTGAGGTTGTTTCTATTTTCAATTCGAAGCAAATGCAATTTATTTGTATTCTTTTACAAAGCTAAACTATTGTAAAATAATTTAAGAAAAAAAACATTTTAATAATTTAAACCAAACAGTTATTAAACATTTATATGTAAGTATGCAAGTATGTTCTTTCTAACACTAAGTTTCAGTTATTAACTTAATTAATATAACATTTGTTTCTTTATTGAATTATTATATATATATTTTTATTAATGTTTAACATCTAGTATTTAAAAAAATGTCATATTTATATCAAGTGTATTGTCAAATGTATGTCTCGCGTGTAAAACTTTGTTCTATATAGTTTATATTTTATTCAAATATGTTTTTATATATATATATATATATATATATATATATATATATATATATATATATATATATATATATATATATATATATATATATATATATATATATATATATATATATATATATATATATATATATATATATATATATATATATATATATATATATATATATATATATATATATATATATATATATATATATATATATATATATATATATATATATATATATATATATATATATATATATATATATATATATATATATATATATATATATATATATATATATATATATATATATATATATATATATATATATATATATATATATATATATATATATATATATATATATATATATATATATATATATATATATATATATATATATATATATATTCGAATTTTAAATAAAATAATTTTAAACAAATATTAATTAAATAAAAATAGTTTATTATACAACAAAAATGTTTAAATAAAATGCTATTATTTAACTAACAAAGAGAGATATATTAGAATGAATAAATTTTACAAGAAAGAAAAAAAACTGTTACAAAAAAAATTTTATATAATGGATTAAAATCTTCCATCAATTGTTTGTAATCATTGAGATTATTTTTTAATTTTAAAGAAAATACTAGTTAATACATACCTACATATTTTAATATATATATATATATATATATATATATATATATATATATATATATATATATATATATATATATATGTATGTATGTATTTATTAACAAACAATAGGCAAGTAGTCCATAAAATAATATTTTAAGGGGGATGTATTAAATTTTGTTTAATCTTAGGTTTTTGACTAATTCCTTATTATTTTGGTTAATTGTTTTTAAAAATTATTTATTACGTTTTGTTTATTATTTAATTTGTAAGAAATAATAAGAAAACATAAATGGATTGATTTTCTTCAATATTCGAAACTTTGTAGCACTGTTGTACAAATACATGAAAGTCGATATCCGTGTAGTATATTGTATTTGAAATTCTATGTTGTTTTTATGTGGATATATAAAAAACGCCATTTGTAATTATAGTTTTAGTGAGATTACTTCTTTCATTATTCAATTAAAAAGTTTAAGTTGTTAGTAATTTATTCTTTCATATAGGGATAATTTATATCACGCAGGGGTACAAATGTTTCTTTAATCGCCTGAGGAGAAGTCCAACGCAAAATGTAATGAGGGCCACCAGCTTTGTCGTTAGTTCCTATAAAAAAAATTGTAATAACATTAATTAAATAAAAATTATTTTTATAAACATTTTTACTATTTTTAAACTTACCTGACATACGACCACCACCGAAAGGTTGTTGTCCCACGACTGAGCCAGTTGATTTATCGTTAATATAAAAGTTACCAGCAGCCATTTTAAATTCTTCTAAAGCTTGCTTTAAAAATGTTCTTTAAATAAATAAAAAAAATATATACATATAAAAATATAAAAAAAAATAGTTGATGGAAATATTATTTTAGAATTGGAAAATATAGAATTTTTATATCGGACCAGTCCGTTTTTCGGTCCTTTGGGCCTATCCAAATCCACCAGCGTCTGTTCCCATATTGGGCGGCTGATGGTCTGCGTCTGATTCCAATGGGGCGGCAGTTATTGAACCTGGCAGAAGGTATATGTAAATGCAACCGTACCACAAAACAATAAAAGGAACCCAAAAAACCATGCCCCGCGTACCCGATTAGGGGCTTCAAAATCTCTGGGAACCCTATTCCCACTGTGCCAGCAGCACGGTGCTGCTGCTGCTCAGACGGAGGGTGTCCACACCAGGTCCGATATGTCTGCGAGCGACTGGTGGGGCGGGAATTTAGCGTGGCTCAGCCAAGCTAGTGAGCCGCCAAAAGGCAACACAGCCGAAAGGTGGTTGCTTCAAACCCAGCGGAGAGGTACTTCCGGACTTCAATCCTAGTACCTCCAAAGCTGCTAAAGCCCTTGATGGTAAACCCGCTAAAACCCCTTCTTCGGGTGCGGCGCGTTTGCACACGACTAAGTCGGTTAAACCCTCCGTTTCCCATGTGCCAATTGTGAAGGAAAAGGCAGTGGAGGACTCTTCCTTCCGCCCCAGTACTTTTCCTCCCCCTGCCAAACCCGGCACCAATAAGACCTCTAGGCACAAAAACCCATCCCGCAGGGCGCTTTAAGAAAAAATTCGGCCTTAGGCTCTATTCCGGCTGACCAGCTCACCACATGGTCTCGCTGCAGAAAAAACCTCGCCTTGCTAACGAACAGGAGACGAGGCCTAAACGGCAACGTTCAGAGAAGGAAAATGCAATTGGAGCTAAACCTGCAGGGACCAAGAATCACGTTAAACTTGCGGCTTGGCTGGTACCAGAATCACGTTAAACTTGTGGCTTGCGCAGATGAATGCTCAGCGTTGGATCTAAAGCAAGCTATTGATTTCATTGCCGAGGTATGGCAAGTTGCTAGGTTGGATGCGGTTCCTTTGAAGGAGACTCCCAAAAACCCTAGAGGCCTTGTCACCATTCCCGCTGAACCATCGGCCCCAGAGGAGATCCTCAGATCATTATTAGCTGTAACCCCGAGCTTCCTACCCATGACTGGAAGGTGGCTAAAGTTTCCGGCGTCCATGGGTCTAGGAAGCAAGTGATTCTGATCCTGAATAAGGAGTCGCTGGCGCCAGTCCGGAAAATGCAAAACAAATTGTTTTACTGTTTCAGTACAATTTTGTTGCGCATCTGCCGGTCTGACGGCAGACAGAATCGCAATTCTGGCTCGAAAGGCACGCAGTTCACAGGAGGCACACTCACTAACATACCGCTGGCTCATCTGCAATGCTCCTCCGGGTGGTCGAAAAGAAGGAGAAGCTAGTCTTTGTCCAGGAACCCTGGGTCCACCAAGGACGGGTTTCTGGGCTAAACCTCAGTCTACAAGCTTCTATTTGCCAGAGGCACAAGCAACATAAGATCTTGCTTACTGGCTAAAGACTCTTTACGTATCTTTATTCTATCTGATTACAGTGATGAGGATACCGTTGTTGCGGCATTAGAGACATCTTCTGGCATTATCTGGGTAGTCTCCAGCTATATGGCACATGACCACGGAGAGTTTCCACCAAATGGAAAGGTACGTGGAATTTTGGCTAAAGCGGCAAGCACAAGGACGCCCATTATGTGTTGATGCCACCTCGCACCACCTTTCTTGCGATAGCAGACACGAACGAGGTGAGTGTCTTTTCGATTTTATTCTTAGTAATACGACCATGTTCTGAAAACCATTTCGTTTTGAAATCACCAAATTTCAGCAAAGAGCTCATCTAAAAAGCTCACATTTTGCAGCTTTTTAAGTGGATTTTATGTGTTAGATGTTTGAGATGTTATATCGGAACTTAACTTCGAATGCACCAAATTGTGCGATTAAAAAAACACTGTTTTTGTTTTTGAGATTTTGCGATTTCAAAACGAAATGGTTTTCAGAACCTGCCCGATAATCTTGAAATAGTTAATAGAGGTTCAGAACCTACTTTTATCGTCTCAAACCTCAGCGTAGTTTTAGATATCACATTGGTCAGTGAACAGCACACCAACTTAATTAGTAACTGGACGGTTTCGGACGACTGTTCCTTTTCCCATCATTGTTATATTGACTTCTCTACAGCGATTTTTGAATCTTGGCCGGATCCCATAGCAAACAGAAGGAAAACTAAATGGGAGATGCAGAGTAATCTCCTTCTGAATACCCTGACCACTGCTCCCACAATAAACACTATTGGGGACATTGACTTGGCAGTAGATACGCTCAGCGAATCTTTCCGCTATGCCACAAACTTATCCTGCAAACCCATGGCATGCAAAGGCAAGGGCAAATCACCTTGGTGTTGTCCCGAAAATGCACAGTCACGCAGCGAATGTCGTAGGCTATTCAACGAGGCCAAACGATCAACTGGTCGCGATATAAAACCTCTGTGAATAGATTTAATAATCTAGTTAGGAACACCAAAAGGAGTTCTTGGAGGAATTTCTGCAGTGGGGTGGAGGGTTCCTCTGAGACCAGCCGTTTGCGTAAGATATTGGCAACTTCAGAGGTTGTACCCAGCTACATACAGAAACCATGTGGTAGTTGGACGTTAAGTAGTCAAGAAACGATCAGCGTGCTACTTGATACACACTTCCCCAGTAATCTTCGAGCCCCTGCAAGAGGGGCTGGTACAAGCCGTACACTTAAGTCATCCTCCACAGCCACCGTCCCTATGGACGTCGACAGATTAAAATGGGCGACTAACAGCTTTGATCCATTTAAATCTCCGGGAGCAGATGGAATTCCAGCTGATCTACAGAGGAATATGGAGCTGGTTATACACTGGCTTTCTGTAATATATAAAGAATGCTTGAACTACTCTTACATTCCAGCTTGCTGGAATAGGTGCAGCGTGATCTTCATCCCTAAGGGTGGCAAGATTTCCCACACTAAGCCTAAGGACTTCAGACCAATCAGCCTGACATCCTTTCTGCTCAAAACACTAGAAAGAGCTATTTACATGCACCTGAGAAAGTCCATACCTGCGACACTTCTCTCTCCCTCACAGCAGATTCGTTAAGAACCTGCTTACAAACAGGGTCATAAGTGCCTCGATTGGAAATGTTACTGATTACAGGGCAGCCAATCGAGGCACTTCACAAGGGGGGTTCTATCAACACTCCTGTGGAATCTGACTATTAACTTTCTGCTGCTAAGTCTGGAGCGTAAGATGGTTAACAGAGTTGCATGTGTACAAAAACGGTTGAATGCAAGTGATGCCCAGTTTTGTATGGGTGGAAAACTTGGTATTATTCTTATTTTACTGTCAAATTTTGTTGTCAACAGTCAAAATTTAATGCAAGAATATTCGTAAATTTATTTTTAATTTAAATTAATAAAAACAAACAAAATAAAAAGAGTAACAGTGATTTATGTGTTGTTGCGATTTAAACAAAAAAAAACTTTTTAGTTTAGTTATTTTCTATTATTTTTTCTGTTTAGTGCAATTAAAATCATATTTGATCTTTTGGAAGTTATATTTTGTAATTTCCTTATGCTTTTTTATAATAAATTTACAAGCATTTTACGACTTTTTACTACTTTCGACAACAAAAAAGCATTCGAACAAAAAACGAACATTTTAACGTGTTTGACATTTGCTTTCGTAATAGTATATAATTGGATTTCCGAGACTACTATTTGTTTTCCGTAGGGGGAAAAATACATATGTACGGTTCGAAAGACAATTTTCCGAACGTTCGTGATAATTGTTCGAAAATTGTACTAGACGATTCAATTTTTACTAATTGGTAAATTTTCCTATTCGAATCGAATTACATAATAACCCCCCAGGTATGTGATGAAAAACTATTTCAATACGATCGTTTTGAAAAGGTGTGATGAATTCCGACCGATTTTAGCAATTATTTTTTAGCTAATCTCAAACTGCTGACTTTTGAGATTGAAAAACTACCCTGAAGAAAGCAAGGGACCAAGTGTCTCCAAGTCACCACTTTTGTCGACAAGCTTGCTGACTTTTTGGTGACGTTGTCAACGAATCGTATAAACTTTTTATTTTAGCTTTAATGAGAAGAGAAGTTTTTAACAGCTAGAAAACGATTTTTTATGGTCTCATTTTGATGTGTTGAAAATATATGCGGGTGAACGGAAAACTAAAAATTTTTATAAAAAATCAAATTTATTTGTCTTAGCTGGTAAAAAGTTTCATATGTGTTGACTAGAATCATTAAAATGCACTAGTGAATCTCTGGTACCAGTGTCTCAATATGGTCCCATAAGAACCACCTAGTCTATAGTAAGTCAACAGTTCTGAGGTCAGTAGTGGAATCTCAATGACAAGCATATGTCAAATGTCTATAGCACAGAACATTGCCTAGGAACAATTAGTCAGTAGTACTTGTGAAAAAGTCAATAGTGAATCAGTACAATTTTAATATCGACATTTCCTGCAGGGTATTAAAAAGAAATTTTAAAATTATTGACAAAACCACTATTAGCAAACACAGCATACTTTTTTTGATTGAATAAATTTATTTAATTTCCTCCATTTTACTTACTCATCTTGTGCGAACACCGCTCCTGTCAACGCAAACTGCGTTGAAGTTGGTACCAAATTCACAGCTTTGTTTAAATCAGCATCTTTGTAAACGTAAATGGTTAACACGGGTCCGAAAATTTCCTCGATCATTATCTTATCTTTAGGATCTGTGGTTTGTACAATTGTGGGATTAATAAAATAACCCTTGGCATCCGAATAGGTGCCACCAGCAATAATTTCTAAATTGGGACTCTTTTTGGCATGCTCAATATAGGAAGTAATACGTTTAAATGCTTTATCATCAATAACAGCTGATGTGAATGTTGAGAAGTCTTGGACATCGTCGATTTTTAATTTAGCTGCTTCGGCAACGAGACCTTGTTTAATCTAAAAAGTTAAAAGCGAATAAACTTATGATTATATTTTTTACATACATGCATTGTAATAATTTAAAAGTACCTTTGGCCATAAGGACTCGGGCAGATACATGCGCGAGCATGCTGAACATTTTTGACCACAAAACTCGAAAGCAGAACGTATAGTAGCCGTAACGACAGTTTCGACATCAGCTGAAGGATGTACGAAATGGAAGTTTTTACCACCACATTCACCAATTAAGCGTGGAAAGTTTATATATTTATCAATATTGTTGCCAACTTGTTTCCACAAGCGATTGAAAGTGCTAAAATAAAATATTTTTTTGTTTTCTATGAAGAAATACACAGAAACACATTAAAGATGTTGTTTTGGCTTACGGCACTGAACCAGTAAAGTTAATGCCCGCTAAATGTGGGGAAGCGGTAATGGTATCCCCAAATACTGGACCATCAGTGGGTACAAAATTAACTACACCATCGGGAACACCAGCCTCACGCATAATATTGAAAATGCGCCAATTCGACAGCACTGCAGTATCAGAAGGTTTCCATAAAACTGCATTGCCCTAAAATATTTACATAATTATATAGGTACACACACACGCATACACACAAAACTCACCATTAAAGCGGGTGTATAAGCCAAATTGCCACCAATAGCTGTAAAGTTGAATGGACTTACGGCGGCTATGAAACCATCAATACCTCGATAGCGCATGGAGTTCTTTGTTACTTTGATATTTTCGCTAATGGGCTGATATTTAGCACATTCTTTTAAGAAAAATGCATTCAATCTATAAAAAGTAAAATAAATTATTTAAAAAATTATAGGTAGACATTCAAATAAAACATAAACTTAAGAGAGCTCTACTAATTACCTGATAAAATCAATTAACTCAGCCGCTGAATCGATTTCAGCTTGTATAACGGTTTTCGATTGACCCAACATAGTGGCAGCATTCAAATCCTGTCTATATTTGCCGGCCATTAAATCGGCTGCCTTTTCCCAAATTTTCAAACGTTCACTGAGCGGAGTGCGGTCCCATTTAGTTTGTGCTTCAACAGCCGTTTTAATGGCACTCTTCACTGTATTACTATCTGCATAAAAAAACTTTGCCAATTTATGTTTATGATTATGTGGCATCACCTGATGCCTCACTTGATCGGTGCATATATCCTTGCCCCCAATTACAATGGGTATTTCTTCACATAATTCAGCTGTTTCCTTGAGGGCTTCTTCTAAAGCCTTACGTTCAGGTGAACCTTTTTTATATTCGAGTATGGGTTCATTGAATGTTGAAAAATCTTTTAAATTTGTATCGGGTACAACGGAACTAATACTTCGAGATTTTGTCATGAGATTATTAGGATTTAGTGAGTGTTTGTTGATAAGTGCCGCCACTTGCGGCTTAACACTGACTTGAGTTGTGCGGGCTAGACTTAACAACATTTTGCTTGCTTGTCTTTATTAATATAGAAAATATCCGGTTGGGTTCAAGCTTATAAATTAATTTAAAGCTCTGATTCTGCAAGAAATGAAATATTGATGATTCAAAATTAAATTGAAAATTCTATGTCTGATGTCAAAACAGTAAAAGTGTCAATAGATGCATACTAGATAATTTGTAAAAATTACACTGTGCAACACGAAAATTGTTAACACCCTGTCTTCACACATGAAATAACATCGGCAGAATGACGTAAAGAAATGCCTGTGTTCAAACTTCTGTTAAGGGGGGAGTAAACGTACTGAAATTTGGACGCAAATTTTATTTATTCGTGTAGTAAAAATGCACGGCACTTTGTAAATTTTTTTTATCTATTTTAGTTTATTATTTTTCTGTTCTGAAATTTTATGAATAGGAACATAAATGATGTGCAAGTAATTAAAAAAAATATATGTAAAATATTTATTTATTTACTCTATTTATTCTTTTTTTTGTCATAAACACAAGTAATTTATATAAAAATAAACACATACATATTAAATTTGACAGCTTGTGTCCTAACATAATTGCTTGGCCTTGTGCTTTTACATTGATTTCCAAACTTATGTTAGAAAACAGACACAGTCGGTCCACACGTTAATTTCTTGTGTTAGGGACATAAATTTGAGAATTGCTAACAAAAAATTTCCAAACTTATGTCTCGTGAAGACGGGGTGTAATGTTCTTCAAGGACTGATTCTCTCAGAGGGCACCCAAAATATATAGTACGTGATTTGGCGTTTTGAAGGCTTACATCGATGGTTCATTTTAGGGGGAATTTATGAATATATGAACATGTAAACATATGAAAAGCTCAAGCCAGCAGCCAATTGTTTATTAATATGATTATTTCGAACGTAATTGCTTTGTGAATCCAAATTGATTATTAGGCTAAGGTACGCAACGTTATATTCAGAAAGAATTGGGCTTGATTAATATTCCAACGAACAAGGGAAAAATTAACATCAACTTAATTTTTCAACGTACACAGCAAAACTGAGTAGCGCCACTTTCGGAAGCCGCTACACTTGCATCGTCAGTGCTCACGTGTATTTTGCTCATGACCACTTGTCAGGTGGCTCTGCTGAATGTGATTTTAATTCTTATATATACAACTTTTTCGTTGGTATGCTGACCAACTTCGCATATGAATTCAGCACCTTGTGCAGACTTTCTGGCTGACTTCGGTGCGATATCGGCAAAAAATGTTTGCTGGGAGTTTTTACGTCAATACATTGTATGTATAGGAAATATCAGAGTATATTAAGTACGCTCACTTCGTCTGGTTAACATCAGCTGATTTCTACTAAATTGTCAAATTATTTTTAATTCCTTTTTCCAGTTTATACCCAGCAAACATATAATACATTCTTCAAAAGAAATTGTTTTTAAAAATATATTTTTATTTTATTTGAATATAAATTCGGATAATATCCATTCAATTTATAATAGCCACGCCATGTCTGGTAATTTTTCTCTTTATATACCGTCATATTAAATGCAAACGGACGTAACTAAACTTTTATTTTTTTATTTTTTTTTACAAAGAAAATTGTGTAGTGTTGGTAACATTGTTAAGTTTCGTTTTTCACTGTCAGAAAAATTGGGCAATATTTTGTTTGAAATAATTGTGCCATTTATTGGATAGTACAGGTCAAAACGACAATAATATGTTAAATAATATATTCAATAATATTTATAAGAATTTCTAAATGATGGATTTTTTACAAACGTAAGAATTTGTAGCATAGTTTAAGGGCTACTTAATATTGGGTACATATAAAACTTTTCGTACGAAATAATCAATGATATGTTCGACATCTTTCACAAATTTGAAGCCTAGTACGGCCTTATGTATACTGCCGTTAGCCTCTAATTAAATGTGTAGATAGTGTTGAGCTTTGAAAGAAGTGAAAGAGCAGCTCATGGTACAATAATATATAAGGTAGCCCAGGAACGCCAGATACTATTTTTTTATTTGCTTTTTTCATGGTACGAACTGTCAATTGTTGTGTATATGTGAAATAACTACGTTGCACACACAATACCACACGTATGTCTAATGCTGCTGTTATACAAACACACACATACTCTCTCTATTAATGTTTGACATTTTCTATCCCAAAATGTACATTTGTATTAGTTATGCGGCTACCTGTTATATTATTCTACCATCGTGCAGCTCTTTAAAACACCTTATACATTTTAAGTTCCCCATTTGAAAAATGTTCAAAAAAAATTATAATATTCGTTCCCAACTTAAGAAAATTTGCTATTCTTCTTCAGAAAGGTACATTCGGAACTATTCTCAAGTCATCCTCACACGTTTCAAACTTGATAAAGAGTTTGACTTTAAATTGTTCTAAGTTAAATATGAAACCAGCATGTTTGTTGGGTATATAGTGCTTATATGTGTGTGTATTTTTTAGCAATTTAAATTGCTTATAACTCCAAAGATATTGACACAAAATATACCGAAACCAGGGTTTTCAATTGTTTTTAAAGCTCTGTTAAAAAGAGACAAAACTTTTAACGAACAGAAGAAAATAAACAAAACGAAAACGAAAGAATGTAAAAATTCTACTCACTGAATAACACACTAAAAATGTTTAACTTCTAATAAAATTAAAGAATTATGCCTTATTAATAAAAATATATTGTGAAAAAAGAATTGTGTGTGTGTAAAAGTGTCGTAGATTTGTTTTATTAATGTACGAGTTTTTGCAATTACTTTGTGGTGGTAGTTTTTTGTTTTGCACAGCGTGTCCTTACACACACATGCACATGGTTTATTATTTGAGAGATAAACGATAAATGAAAATGAACTATAATTAATTAATAAATAATATTTTCAATGTGAATTGTGGAAATATATGCATATTTGATTAGTTTTATTCATTACAAAATTAATTCTGTTAGAAAGACGCCTCAAAAGAAAATGAAATTTAAAAGCACTGCGTAAGCGATCAGAAATATATTTCGGTTCGTGTCACTTCCGTGTATTTTGTAATATTGAACGGATTTTTGTATTTCTTGTGTAGTCCAATTCTGTCAATTAACATTATCCATCAGTATACTTTTAATACAAATCTGAACCATGTTGTGGCCAAAGAAGTAGCTAGTCAGTAGTACCAGTGTCTATAGTAAATATTTGGTTCCAATGTCTACATATGTCCCTAAGTGGAATACCTAGTCAGTAGTCCTTAGAGTACTAGCGCATTCTCAATGACACGCATGTGTTAAATATCTATAGCACAGAACATTATCAAGGGTAGAGTAAGTCAGTAGTTCCAATGTCGCTGCATTGTATATATACATATGTCCCCAAAAGAAGTACCTAGTCAGTAGTACGGGTGTCTATAGTAAATACTTGGTTCCAATGTCTACATATCTCCCCAAGTGGAATACCTAGTCAGTAGTACTTATAGTATTAGTGCATTCTCGATGACACGCACGTGTTAAATGTCTATAGCGCAGAACATTGTAAGGGTTATAGCAAGTCAGTAGTACTGGTGACAATGTCAGTAGTGAGTCAGTACTGTTTCACTACTGACATTTCCTACAGGGCATTGAAAGTGTATGTATGTAACGAGTGATTTTTTTGCTATTATCTTTTTGGCAACACTAGTTTTGACAGCTCACGCACGTTTTGTATCTTGTGTCACTGTCAAACATCTTCAGTTTGGTCTATAATTTAATCATGAATCGTCTTACAAACGAACAACGCTTGCAAATTATTGAATTTTATTACCAAAATGCGTGCTCTGTTAAGAAAGTTCATCGCGCGCTTCTTCCATTTTATGGTCAGTTTAATCGACCTACTGAGGCTTCTATTCGGGCTATTGTAAAAAAATTTCGCACCAAATTTACATTGTTGGACATTAAACCACCAACACGTTTACGTAGAGTGCGAACTGAAGAAAATATCGCAGCCGTATCGGCCAGTGTTGGTGATGACCGTGAATTATCGATTCGGCGCCGTTCGCAGCAATTGGGCCTCTGTTACTCCACTACGTGGAAAATTTTGCGGAAGGATTTGGGTGTGAAGCCTTATAAGATACAGCTGGTGCAAGAATTGAAGCCAAACGACCTACTACAACGCCAAACAATGGACCAATTGAGAGGCGAGTTCGGTGAACAGTTTATTTCACGCTTGGGACCAGTCAATTGGCCGCCCAGATCGTGCGATTTAACGCCTCTAGACTATTTTTTGTGGGGCTATGTTAAGGCTAATGTCTATAGCGACAAGCCCGCTTCGATTGACGCACTGGAAGCCAACATTGCCAACATTATTCGTGAGATACCGGCCGAAATGTTGGAAAGAGTATGCCAAAATTGGACTAAGCGGATGGACCATTTGAGGCGCAGCCGCGGCCAACATTTGCATGAAATAATCTTCAAACATTAAATTATATCGACCCAACTATCGATCCAAATAAATATTTCATGCATTTTTCTGAATTTTATGTGTTTTTTTTTACTTTCCGATAGTTCTTATAAAATCACCCATTATATATGTATAATATATTTACTAGGGATGGGCAAGTGGAAAAAATATATCGATATATATATCGATATCGATATATTTTTAAATATCGATCGGCATCGATATATATATATATATATATATATATATATATATATATATATATATATATATATATATATATATATATATATATATATATATATATATATATATATATATATATATATATATATATATATATATCGAATAAAAAATATCATATATCGATATTTTTTCGACAATGAAAATACGTAGTCCAATTTTTTTTTTAAATTTAACAAAAAAAAAGTACCTTTCTTATGAATAATTAAGCTGGAGAGAGTTAATTTCCAAGATCCCTACTATTCCACTAATATTTCATGGAACATACATAAACAAAATTACACTCAAAGAATGATAATTTTTCGAATAGACAAAATATTGGGCCTGATTGTGTAAGGCGTTGGCGTAAACGCCTAAGTCGTTTTTTGTAGTAGATTAAAGAGCACGGGTTGTGTGTTACTTTAATTTATGACAAAAAACGACATAGGCGTTTACGCCAACGCCTTACACAATCAAGCCGATTATAAATAAAACAAAAGATTTTATTATTAATATTTTATTTGATGAAAACTGTGCCGAAATGTTTTTAAAAATTGTACGAAAAACAAAACCAAAGCTAAGAAATATCGAATTTGATACTGTCGATATATTTGGAAAAATATATCGATATATCGAAATCAAAAATATCGACGATATATATCGATATATTTTTTTTAAAAAATATCAATATATCGATAATTTTTGCCCATCCCTAATATTTACATACATAAATAGTACTTAAGGTGGATTTAGACTATCTGTGTTTTACATCTAAATTGTCAGTTTTGAGACCCACATGTAACTTTGCGTGTCTGTCAAAATTGTCCAATTACAGACGATTTTTAATTTTTGCTTTCACACGTACATGTATAATCGCATCTGACATAACCTCTAAGTGACGCCAACACATACTTGTTAACTTAAAACAGCTGATGTCAGATGAAAATAGAACGCGCTCTAACCTGGCCTTTACACATGCAAGTGCAAGTTCGGAAAACTCAATACACTCAAACTTTTCTACTAACACACTTTTGATTCAGCTATGGGAGAGACAGAGAAACGAATACAAATTTCTCTTTCGCTGATAATACGTACACAGAACTTGCATGCAAGTTCTTGCATGTCTAAACGCAGGGTAATTGAAAATTTTGTCGCCTGACTTTAGTTCTGTAAATTTCACACGGCATGTATTGCTTTTGCAGTGGGCAATTTGACAAGTCAGATGTAAAACACAGATAGTATAAAACCATCTTTACCTTGAAGGAAATGTCGATAGTAAAACTGTACTGGTTCACTATTGACTTTCTTCCTAGTACTACTGACTAATTGTACCCCCAGGCAATGTTCTGTGCTATAGACATTTATCATGTGCTTGTCATTGAGATTCCACTAATGACCTCGGAACTATTGACTAACTATAGACTAGGTGGTTCTTGTGGGACCACATTGAGACATTGGCACCAGAGCATCACTACTGCATTTTAATGATTCTAGTCAACACATATGAAACTTTTTCCTAGCTAAGGAACATTTTTAGTTTTGTGTGCAGCCGCATTTATTTTCAACACAACAAAATGAGACAATAAGAAATCGTTTTGTAGCTGCCAAAAACTTCTCTTTCCATTAAAGGTAAAATAAAAAGTGTACACGATCTGTTCACAATGTCACTAAAAAGTCACCAAACTTGTCGATAAAAGTGGGACTTGGAGACACTTGGCCCCTGACTTCCTTCAGGGTAGGTATAATTAGTTTTTTTTTGGCAGATGTGTTAGAAGTCTATAAAATGCTAAAAAAATTTTTAACAAATCGAAACGTGATTAAAAAACGTTTTTAGTCGTTTGATCTCAATAATTTAAGTCTGTATGTATGTACCTGCAAAAGTATTTACAGTAGAACACATACTATGAAATACCGATTATTTAATAATTTCTTTTTAATTCTTTTTATTGTCAAGCTTCAATTTGAATTTGTTATGATGAAGTTAATTCAAGTATGTATGTACATTGTATATCACACACACAAACAAATGAATTCAATTCATGCCAACAGACAAACAACCCAGTGAGCATCTTCTGCCGACATGCCTGATGTCAGAAAAAATCGGAGACTTTGCCAGACAAACAACCGAGTTTTTAGAAATTCCCTCAGACAGTTGGCGGAATAGTCGACAGTTTTCTTGTACGACGTTTCTGCACATTTTCTGAAATATTATCTGAATAATATCAGACTAGAATGAAGGTAATTGATTTCTTTTAAGACATTTAATATAATAGTCTGCAGATTTTCTCATCTTCGTAATAATTCTCATTTATATCTTGAGAGTTTGTGCATAAATGTTTAAGTTTTTAAACATTTATGCTAAAAGTTTCCGATGGGCTGCCGCAAGTAGCAAAAAAAATGCTGGGCACAAGAAGAGTCAAGGAAGTTTTACAACATTTTTATTATATGTATGTGTGAATTTTGTACGACATTTCTGATAAATTTCTAATTTTAGCTCCGTATTTTCTCCGACATTAATATGACAGGACGGAAAAAGTATCAGATAAATCGGAAAATTGTCTGATGTTTTGATAGACATGTTGAAAATTCCTTTATAATTTCCCTAAAAAATTCTTCAGAGTTCGTGTAGACTTTTCGGCACAGTTTTTAGAAGTTCCTCAGACAAAGAGCTCCGTTTTCTTGTCATCAGTCGTATGACTTTCGGTAGGCTTTCTGACCGACTTCGCATACGATTTCGGCATCTTGTGCAGACTTTCTGGCTGACTTCGGTGCGATATCGGCAAAAAATGTTTTCTGGGAGTTTTTACGTCAATACATTGTATGTATAGGATATATATATTTAATTATGTATTAATATACAGTGTGACAATTGGTATAAAATCACTAAATTTAATCGTATTGTTCATTATCGTACTCCAATATGCCAATATTATTTTTTCGTATTTTCATATAAATTTTTAAAAAACTACCAATATACAGCACTTTTTTATATATTGCTCCGCTATTTAAATTGTAAAGCAACCCAGTGGCCATGCTGCTTTGCACGACATTGTCATCTACGATTCTTGTACGAATTGTCCTCTGTCGATTAGGTTTTCTAATAGACAATTTAAATGTATCGTCGTTCTGAGCGACAAATTCTTGCATGTTGTCCTCTATTAAACACTTTTGGCGACAATGTCTTTCGTGTTGTCCTTAATCCAACTTTGTTGAGGATATGAGCGACAATGTTCTACAGTTAGAGAAACAGGTCTTACACAGACTGGTTGACAAACTCAATGCAGACGCCGAGAGGCAGAAAGGATAGCACAGACCTCTGGATCAAAAGTGATTCCTAGCACCCACACCCCCACTCATGCACCACGAAGGCCGTGTAAAAGGTTTGAGTAAGCTTTGCTGGTACTAACCTCAGAGAAACGCATTGGGAACTCTAAGCGGCATGATGGTGTTGCAAAAAGAGTGCACAGAACTTCAGACCAAAAGTAACTCAGAGTACCTCCAAATCCTTATAGAGGTCGTGATATAATACGTACAAAATGATCTCAGAGAAAGGTAATTCAGACTCCTTTCAACTGCTAAGTCCGGCCAAGGGAATAATAAAATACGGACTAAGTGAGCTTCGGCAGGTACCGTCCTCAGAGAAACGCAAAGGTATCCGAGCTGCATAAAAGTGTCGTAAAGATCAAAATGGGCGTGATAAATTCAGTTGAGGTTTATTATGTCAGCCCACGTCAAATTTGGTTTATAAACAGGCCGGTTTCGGCTATAGTATCATCTTATATAAATAGAACACTGAAGATGGGTAATTATGTATTTCGATTCGAAAGAAAACATTTTCGAAATACAATGTATAAGGTATACAAATACGAATGCTGATACAAACCGCAGAGAAACACAGTGCGGACTCCGAGCGGCATACAAATCGTATAGCTTATCCTGGACTGAACTGATACGGAATGGATGTGTGTAAATAGACCTTATGGTTCCAGGTCACGAAACTATGTACATATATGCTCTCCTCTCTAAGACGTAAAGTTAGAAGCAGTATTTTAGCTAAGAAGAGTATTATTATATTTTTTTCTAACTACATCACGTGTGATCTAAATGGTGGCTCCGCTCATTAGTGTAGCTAGAAATATTTTCCGCAGTTGGTTGGTTGGTTTGCGTGGCTGTTTGCATTCAAGTAGAATTAAGAAGATTCTGTTTTGACAGACCGCTCCCCTCGTCAGTGTCAACCTAAGTAGGTCCGGATCCAGATCTCAGATACGGAAGTAAGTACTAGAGATATCTGATCAGGTGACCTAGACCAATATGTGATAGGTCGCCTAGTGTGTTATTGCCCAAGAATTTGTATCTCGAGAGGTGCAAGGCCGGGCACTCACGAAGAAAGTGACAAACTGTTTCTTTTTTGGTTTGTTCTCGACAACTAGGCCTATCCGCTAGCATCTCTATAGATTGCCCAGTGCCCCGCCACTACTGCGACGAGCCTCGAGATATCCCTACGGTTTTTGTTTATTAGTTGTGTTGTGCGCTTATCGTTGTAACAATACCACATCTTCCTAGCTACCTTACACGTGCTCAACTGCTTCCATCTCTTTTCGACTTTTTGCCGATAGTGTTTGAAAATATAGTATCAAACGGCATGGCTACCGATCCAGCATTGGAGACGTTTATAGCAGAACTAGCTCTGGGCAGCTCATTCGCCTGCTCGTTGCCAAGGAAGTTGCTATGTGCGGGAAGCCAGATGAGGGTAACGTCAGTCTGACCACCTAACATGGATAACACATCCTTCCACTGGGTGTGACTTAAGAGACAGAAGTGCCACATGGCTGTCGATAAAGAAGGTGGCGCTCTCTTGGACACCCCTGTCAATCAACACCCTGCCCTCCTCCCTTATAGCCAAAAATACACTGGCTTCATCAGAAAGTCGGATGAAGCCAAGGTCATTGGAGAAGACTCCAGAGCCCCACTGCCAATCATTCTTGGTCCATCAGAGTGCTGAAGTTGAATGAAGCCGTCTGGATGGAATCAGGACTTTGAAAGTGCTATCAACGTCCAGATGAGGTACCACGTAATCGGAGGGTTTCCTCAGTGTCGGTGGTAATTGATCTAAGATGGTCATAGGTCCTTGATCTTAACCTCCAGATGCCGCTAGTCTTGACGCACTGCACGACGATACATCCAATACATGTAGATCAATCGGAATTAAGTTTAGTATAGCATTCAGAGCCTCTGAAGGACTAGTACGTTAACAATCTGTAGTTCAATACAAGCAGATCTCTGTATTCTGTATAGTTGATCTACCACGTATTTCTTACTAAAGTGTATGCTTGCAGTTTAGTTCCATAGAAATTTAAGTGGAGATTGGACGGACAGTGTGGCTGTCCGAAATATTGATTATCGCATAGGTCCGCCATTTAGGGACCGATTTTTTTTGAATGAGCATGAGTTTTCGTGCTATAAAATATTTGTATGGAAATGGTTTTTTTTTGCCCGAATTATTTCATTGTCGATATCCATCTGAGCTGCTACACGTCTGTTCGTTTAAACTTCTGAAAGTCTCTAAGTCTGAACTTCTGTAGCTCTCTCTCTCTCTGTTCGTCTCTTTGTTTTTATAAACAGATTTTAATTTTTTTATTGACAGATATTTTCCATCTGTCTGTTTTGGAATTGGTCTTGTTTGCAATAATTATTTTGTATTTAAAATACACTCGCCACACTGTATGAATGACAACAGAATAAATGATTTTCTCTTAAATCCAATAAACACATTATGTACGAGTGTTGTTGTAAAAAATAAAAAATAAATAAATAGAATAGACAGGCAAGTTGTGTTTTTCTTGTATTTTTTTTGGCAAGCATAATATAAAAAAAATCATTTTAAATCGGAGGGAGGGATGGATAAAATTATTATGTTTTATGGAAAATTTCTTTTATTGTACCTACACAAAATGCTGTAGTAACTAACGATGGCAAAAAATGACAAAAAGGTCAATGACAAATACCAACTATGACAAACACTAACAACAACTGTCTTTGTAGTAAAATCCTTTTATGTTGTTGTTATCGTATTTGAAGAACTTTAATGGAAAATCAATATTTTTTAGAATATATTTTAGAATATTGATTTAATTTTAATTCACACACACACACTCACAAACACATTTAAGAAAGTTAAATTTCAAGTTTTGCTTTTCGACTCGGCATAGGTACATAATTTGCATGATCATGTGTTCTATTAAGAAAAAAAAAATTAAATACTTAAAAAACTCGTTTCACTTAAAAAAAAAATTCTCCTTTGGCATGTTTTGTTGTATTTTTCACTGTATGTATTAATATTTTGCTGACTTTTCAAACAGTATTACGCAATTTACAGGCCACTATTAGGAACTTTGCAGGTATATTCTGCATACTTTTTGCTTAAAATATTTTTCACTAATTTTCTATTAATTTATTTTACTATTTATTTGTATGTAACATTGAAAGCAATTCAGCATTTGTTTTGAATTTTCTTAAAGAATTCCTTGCACTTACTTTTTTGTTAAAAAAAATGTTTTTACTTTTTTAATATAAGTATTTCTTCTTTAAAAATATTTCTTTTACGCTGCACTCATTCAGCTCGTTTCACATTCAACTCTTGCAGTTGAATATCGAGACTACTTTGTTTGAATTTCATATGTTTTTTTTTTAAACTTATTTTGTTGTATCTTTTAATTCTCGTGAGTGAGTAAATGGCTGGTTGTACGTGTGCATGGGTACGATTGTGTGTGCAGGTCACATCAGCAGTTTTTGTTTAAACAATGTTGAAAAATAATTTTTATACGAGGTCAATTTGGAAAGTAGAGAATAAACCTGTAACGCAATATTAATAAGATATCTTCCAAAGATGACAATAACTGGGGGCCTCCATTAGCCATGAACTTGATATAAACATCATATCGGACATTGCATATGGCTAATATAGACCACTCATGTCCATATTTCGTCCATGCTCTGACATCGATGCCCGAACATATCGAACCCATTGCGCGAAATGATCGTAAGTGACATTTTGTAAAAAACAAATTTTTTATTGAAATCAAAATGTTATGAGCCTACCAATAGTTTCAAATAGTCCAAAAGTCAAAAGTGAAATACAGGCTGTAAGATTTGATCGTAAGCGACAGTTTATGAATATAAATCATGTTTAAATACAATAAAAAACCCTTCTCCTGAAAAATCCAATTTTTGTCGCTTACGATCATTTCGCGTAAAGGTGTCGATATGGCTGAGCATCAATGTTCGCCAACAATTTTTAATAGAAAGAAAAGAGACTGCTGATGTGACCTGCACAACAATTTTCAATAGAAAGAAAAGAGACAGTGGTAAATATTCCATTTATATTGCACTAGCACGAAGTACTTTGATAAGATAGAACACAGACATCGCACGTCTACACCACAAGAAAGAAGTTGATGAATTTTTTACAGTTGCTCTGCCGGCGTCATGTTCATGCCATTTTTAAGTTGATGGCTCATGAAGACGTAGGGTGAGATCTAGAGCATGGTATAATAAGTATACAGGTGGACGCAAATAACGTTAAGTTAGCTGTGATTTATTTATTTTCTTGTGAGCAAATCAAAAAATTATGTTTTGTAAGGTTACATAATTGGCTTTTTAATTAAAAAGCCTTTGATAAAGTTATTAACAAACAAGAATAATTAAATTTCGTAAAAGGAAAAGCTAAATAATTCTTGCGAAAAAAAAACGACTACAAAATAGGCGTAGGACCGCCCCATATTTTGTCATCATGTACTTTTACAAGAAGTAATTGTGTGTTAGACGTTTCATAAGAATCGGATAAGTAGAAGTAATCAAAATGAATATTTACTTTTCATGGGCGTGTCACTGCCCACTTTTCTAACCAAAATGTTGTATTGTAACGATAACTAAATGTGTATGGAAAGTTTCATAAGAATCGGCTAAGTAGAAGTAGTTAAAATGATTATTTACTTTTCATGGGCGTGGCCCTGCCCACTTTTCTACACATAATGTTGTATTGGAAATACAACTAAAGGTGTATGCAAACTTTCATAAGAATCGGTTTAGTAGAAGTTGTTGAAAAGGAATATTTACTTTGCATGGGCGTGGCACAGCCCACTTTTTTTATCCTGATGCAGTATTAAAACAGAAGCTTAATCTGTGTGTAAAGTTTCAAAAGAATCGGTTGAGTAGAAGTAGTTGAAAACGAATGCTTATTTACTTTGTGTGGGCGTGACCCCGCCCACTTTTCAACGGGACCAATCTGGAAGTACATCCTTTTTACAGAGAATCCGAAATCGGTTCATAAATGGCGGAGTTTTGAGGGAACATACATAAAAAATACAGGACGAATTGACAACCTTTCTCCTTTTTTTGAAGTCGGTTAAAAAGAAAGGTAACAAATGAGAGAAGTCATTAAAGATAATCACATTTCTTGCTATATATGATGGAAATTCCACCAACAAGTCCTTTAAAGTAAGGCGACCGAATTTGGGAAAAGAAAAAATATGACTTTAAGAAAAATAGTAAACAAATTAATTTGAATTCAATGCCTACAAAAGTTACTTGACTAGTAGTTTATTAATATATTCTTGGGCAGCAATATACGAGTACTAGACGACCTATCGGAGCTATCAGAAATTGGTCTAGATGACCTGATTAGGTATCTCAATGCGACGAGTTGGATCTAGTGCCTACTACCAGATCCGGAATCTGGATTCGAGCCTATATGGGTTGACACTGACGAGTGGAGTGGTCTGTCAAAACGGAATCTTATTGATTCTACTGGACAGCTTGCGTGCAATAGGCAGCCACGTATACCAACCAACCAGTTTATTAATATATAATTTTCTAACTAAAAAATAACTAGCACGCAGAAGAACAACAGGAAAAAATCTCAACAACAAAATGTTTGCAATGTCACAACCCTGTACACATGAAGCCTACGAAAAGAAAAACAAATATTGATCATGCCTTTAAAATTAAACATGAAAAAGGATGACTGATTATGAAAAATATGAGAGAAAGACGATGAAAATTGTATATATGTATGACAGCGAGTTAAAATAGATGATTGTTCTCCAAAAAAGATGACGTATGGTCACCTTATTTAAAGCAACGTTGAGGTATCCTTATTATAAATTCCAGAACAACTGCTTTGAAAAAGTAGATACACTAATAAAAAACCACAAATAATTATCGCATTTTTATAGCAAATAAAAATAATAATTTAGAAGAATGTTAAAGAATGTCAAAAACAAACCACTTCGCTCCAATAGCACGTCCATGATCCAATGAACAGGTCAATGCAACTCGACAGCAGTTTATTATTTACCATCGTAAAGATGTCAAACTTCATATAAAAAAACGTAAACAAAATTTTTTATATATGGAGTTTATTTGACATCTTTGCTATTATAGCATTTTTGTTGTAGAGATGCATAGACCTAATTATTGGATCATGGGCACGCCGATGTAAAATTCACTGGGTTTTCCTCAGTGTTGGAAGTGGTGCTTCTTCTACTTCTTTTTATTCACTTTTTTTGCTGGGAAAGGTTTTTTTTAATAACGGGTTGATATTGATTTTGCCGGCAATGTTGTCTATTAATTGTCTATTAACGAAGGAATAAAACATTTGTTGGCCCAAGCCGACTTGATCGATTCGACAAATAATTATCCAACATCCACCGTCAAAATAACTCTAGATCGACCGAAAATATGGTCGCTCGCTATCTGTGATATTGTTTAGGAGATCACGAGGCAAAGGAGCACAGTGTAACAAAGTAATGGTAATAAAAATACAGTCTTTTGAACTAGTCGCCCGATTACAAAACATTTTATGGAAAAGGAAATCAAATACTTGATCACACTGCTGAAATGCAAGTCGAACTGCAGGGAGTCAAAGACGACCACCGCGGTTCTTAACAAGACTAACTTAATAACACTTATTTAGAATGACAGATGCTTACAAGCGTATAACTTTATATTGGAATTTAATTTTTAATAATATTCAGATAACTATCTTTATGATCATATGCTTATTGTAAAAAGAACTACTTCAGAAATGAAAAAAACCATATTCTAATTTGTTATTTTTTAACTGAACGGCAAAAGCTTGGTAATGATTTATCACTACCGAGCAACATACTTTTCCACCACAAACTATATACCGTCTGAGTTCCATTACACTAGTTGAACAATTACTTGCTAGTAATTAAACAATCCATCTATTCCCTTATTAGCAGAGTACTAGTGTATCTGCCTATACAGACGATAAACCGTTCAACACCTGGGGAAGCAAAATACATTTTTTTTAATTGTGTTTATGTTTGTGAAAACAAGTTTTAACCCCGTAACAAAATAGTTGTGCAGTAGCCTAGTGAGTAAAACACTTGGCATAAAATAACACAATAACTGAAAACGGCATGAGTTCAATGCTTAGCAGAGACATTTAATTTTTATTGTGTTTTGTGTATTCAATGCCTTTCAAATATTGAAATTTATAACTTGTTATTTGTAATCAAATGTGGTAAGTACTTGCCTCCAATGACATCGCCATGGTAAAGTAAATGGTTAAAATGTAAGAGTAGAAGTAGTGAAGGGTATGTTTTTTAGCATTTTAACTCATTACTTTGCCATCAAAATTTTTTCTGGGTGCTTATACACATAAAAAAATTTCAAAGAACAAATGAGAATTACCGAAATACAAGCATAATAAATTCAAAAACTTACGCAAACAGTTTACATGCAAATATTCGATATGAATAATATAAATGAATTTATCGTGCGACCTCGTATACGGCCTTATGGATGTGCTTAAATATTTTCTGACACACCGCTTTTTCATATAGACGACGTGCGCGCTCTAATATCCATTGAAAGCCAAGACTGCCAGATACTTTTTTCCTCCACACAAATTAATAATGAAATTCTCCCAAAAAGAAAATCCATTCAAAAATTAATAATATAGGAAAGGCTAGGGAAATTGTTTAAAAAATTCTGAAGAAAAAGTGCCAACAATTTTTAAAATATCCCCAACAGTAACCTGTGATTGGTTGCTGTAACTTTTGAGAAGTCCTCACATCGAAAAAAATAAAAATTTTTAATAGAACCATTAGTATAATAAAATATTGATTTTTTGTCTCACTAATACTGTGCTTCATAGAATGATAATAATATTTTCGATGCGTGAAACTCTCACATTTGTTAGAGAAACCAGGCACTGCATATCCCTAAATTAATACTATGTTAACAACTTCAAGAACGAAAATTCCCCCAAGTTCTGGGCTAAAATTTCAAGTCTGGTATTCTTGTTGAAGACAAGAATAAAAACGAGAAATAGTATAATAATTTTACTACACACTAATGTATGATGAACAAAAAACCACCACCATTGATTGGACAGTATTTCTCAGTTATTCTTTACTTTACGCTTACTAGATGCATCCACATTAACACAAAAATATAAATTAGGGAAGTCACCATTTTGTTACATGGCAGATTTGGAGAAAGCAACTTCATCCTCCGAAGGCGATTTCTAAAATGCACTAAGCTCTTTATTTTCCATTTTAATATTTTTGTACGAACGCAATTCAATATCGCTAAGAATTTAAGAGAAAGCAGAATTCTGCAAATAGCCAAGTTGGAAAAGTTCTAAGAAACTTGTCATTCAATTGTTTTTTCACAATCGCTTGGTTGAGCTAACTTTTCTTTAAAAATTAGAAAAAAATCGGATTAAAGCCATACAGTTCGACTAAAATTCACAACTTAATTGTTATAAACTCTAAAAAAGACACATAGCTAAGAATGCACACTGTTCAAATAATGCCCCTGTGGCTGAGTGGTAGCGACGCTAGCCTGGTAGTCCAGAGGTCGTCGGTTCGATTCCCGCCATAGACCCTGGGTGTTTTTCCGCAGACAAGCTGATCGCTTCGCGGGTTGTGTTTGTTCCTTAAAAAAATAAACAATTTAATTCCCTAGTACATATTTCGTAATGCCAACGGCAGAACATACTAGAATAGAGCAAAAAAAAAGCTGAACCCAAGACACAAAGAAAAATAGTGAATATCAGGAACTATCAAATGAAAGGCTGAAAAACAACTCTATGAGTAAATCAGCAATTGATTATCAGCCCAATTATGAATAACAGTTCCCCGGGAGTTTTTTCCCTATTCCCTGTTCCCCTATTCTAAATAAAATCTCCCCGGAGAAATTTTCCCTTTTCCCAATCCTCCTATTCTAAATTACAATTTCCCCGGGAAAAAGTAAGTATTCTAAATATGAGGGAGAGGAAGAAATTCTTGCGAGTTTTTTCCCCAAACATTTGGAAGGGAACTAATGCAAAAATTTTAAATTCAAATTAAAAAATGTTGTGAAACAATTGTTTATTTAAGACAACAAGTTTAAATAAACACCGGAATGTTATATTTCTATCTTGTTTTAGACATTTTTATGCACGCCGTGCGAACATGCTCTTCAAAAACGTGAACTACATTTGCCTTCGGAATAAAGTTTTAAAAAACACTAAATTTTGCACACATCCCTTAAGTTCACATAATAGGTAAATGGAAGATTTGTTGCTGTTTAAAAAATTTACAATTTCCTTTTTACACACAATCATTGGGGATTTAATGCATCTGGCCCTGGCCCAGTTTTCGCTTCACTTCCTCAGCATAAAGTTCTTCCAAAGTTCTTCCAAGAGCTTCTGAGTGACCGGACTGTACATTTTACTTTTTATTTAAGCAAAAACAAATATTTATATTAACACACAATCTTATTATCAATGAAAACATAAAACTTTTATTAATTTCTCCCTTATTTTTTTATTCGCCGCCTTTTTAGAATAGGAGGATTTTGTCCCCGGGAACAAATGAATGGGAAGAAAAAAACTCCCCGGGAAAATTCATAATTGGGCTGTATAAGAGAATGATATTCAACTATGTGACTGTAAAACTACCGACTTTGGTCGTGTAGTCTAAGCGGTAAAGAGCTCTGATGAGTAGACCGAGTGGTCTCGAAACATGTAAGTTCGACCTTTCGTGCAGTCAAATTTTTCTTTGTATACATGCTTCACAATTTTTTCTAGCCAAAAATAAAATTTAATTGAAAAATAAAATCAATAAAAAAATAAGTTTAAACAACTAAAAACTACTCTAAAATTGCGCTCTGAAAACTACAAAACAGGAAAGTATCCGTGGTCAAAAGTCCCATGGCCGCCATTTTGAATTTTTAATATGTCGTTAGAGTCTTATTTTTATGGTCTTTAATATGATACAAATCACGATAGGTTTTGATTTTGGTCCCAGGCGTTACGCTATCCCATATCTGCCATTTTGAATTTAATAGCATAATAACGAATCGATAGACACTTGACTCATCAAAATCGGATAAGTAGCTTAGGCGCTAAACTGGAACTTGTTTACAAACTTTTTCGATAGACTGCTAACCACATAAAGCTTCCTTTAGGCGTTGCCGTAGTCGGGTAAAAGCCGAACTGAAGCTAAAATAACTAAAATTCTTTGGGAAAAAGTGCGTAGGGGTGATCAACGAAAACGTGAAACGAAGACATGAAATGCAAATATAAAACGAAAAGGTGTTCAATAAATAAAAAAAAAGTCGCCAAAATGGAAAAATGTTGCTACAACATGAAAAGAAGACATACATGACTCGTAAATATGAAACGAAAAAACGTTGAATAAATAAAAAATCGCCTAAATCAGAAAACGGGAATAAATCGTCACAATAGAAAAGTGAGACCAAAACGGGAAAAAATCGCTAAAACGAAAAATAAATCGTCGAAAACAGAAAAAATCAACAAAACGAAAAAAATAGCAAACAGAAAAAATCGCCCAAACTGGGAAAAATCAATATAAGGAAAAAATATCGCCACAACGGAAAAAATCGTCATATTCAAAAAATCACCAAACGGAAAAAGAGTGCTACAGCGGAAAAAAGCGTTAAAAAATTCACCAAAACTGAAAAACAAAAACGCGAAAACGAATATTATTTGAAACTAAAAAAATAGCTTTAAAGAAAAATGGTGGAAAAACGGGTAAAATCGCTAGAACGAAAAATAAATCGCCAAACGAGAAATAAATCGCTAAAAAAGTCGCTAAAACGAAAAAAAAATTTTTCAAAATGGACAAAATAATTATCAGAAAGTTTATAAAACAAAATTTTTATTCACAATTTTTTAGTCCCTAATTTTATCGATTTCGACCATTGTTGTCGACAACGAGCAGACAACTGACAATATTCTGCTGACGTAATGTCGACTACGCCTATCATAATAGGGGGACTATTAATTTTCCTATATTCGCACGACAACATTAGTGGGACTCTCTAAATTTGATGTAGGTTGCTCTGAGAATTGAATGCGTTCTCAAGCAAGAGCTTGAAGTTATAGGAGGGGTGAGACGAGTATCTACCATAGAAAGTAATTATTAATTTTCTTATATCTGAAGAGCCACTATAGTGTGACTTTCTAAATTTAATGTAAGCTGAGAACAAATTGCGCTTTTGAGCAAATGCCTGGAGTTCTAGAAGGGACAGACGTAATAATACAAAGTAGTTTCTAATTATCCTACAAAGTAATTTCTAATTATCCTGTATATAAAGAACCATCATAGCGAGACTCTCTATATTTCTTGTAGGATACACTGAGAACATATTTGCTTAATTCACAACAATTTGTATTGTCTATTTTGTACCAAATGCACTTTTTGTTTATTTGTCTCTGAACACCCAATGTATGTATATTGTATCGGCTTGTATCTTGTACTGATGGAGAAAAGAAGAACAAGATACATACAAATACTCTCTGAGAGTAAATACAAATACTCTCTGAGTATCGTATTAAATACGAATTTTTCAAAACATATGAAATAAAAGTGTATTTCATATTTATATGAAAAATCCCAACAACAAATTTTACATTATTGTATTTAATATTATAATACACTCGATACAATGATACAAAACGTTTTGTGAATTAAGCAATTGTGCTTTTAAACAAAAGTATGGTGGTATAACAGGAGGAAGACGGCTACCCCTATACGAATAATTTTTAATTTTGCTAAAGCACAACGGGTGTGGGTAGTTTAATAATAATTTTGACGATATTTGTAATGTCTTCGTGGTTGATGCAATGAACCAATTCGGTCTGGTTGATTAAATTGTGAAACAATTGTGTGGTTGGTTGGGTATTCCTACTGCTAATACATAATCTTATATATATTAATAGGCTACACAATTTTTTTCGTACACTTTTAAGTATTTTAGACTGCGTTTACATTGTGCGATTCTTACTATGCAATTCTTACTATGTAGGCAAGAGGGGTCAGATGAATTCAAAGGGGTACACGTATGCTTGTATTCTTGAGATTCGTTTTGTTCTCTCATTCGTAATGTAAAACTGTATAAGCCAGCGATGCCAACTTAGTGCTTTTAGCAATATTAGCGTTTAGCGTTTTTTGATGTTTTAAGACTCCACATTTTTAGTGTTTTTTAATGTTTTAGGCTTTTTAGATTAAATTTGAAATTTTAAAAACTTGAGAATTTTCAAATTTAATATAAAAAGCAGAGACGCCGCGTTTTAAAAACGCCCTTCTGGCCTCAGCCTTAGCGCCATTAAGCTGCTTTTACATGGAAAAAGTGCCGTTTTTAAATTTTATTGTGTTTTTTGCACTAAAAAAGTTGGCATCACTGGTATAAGCTATGTGCACACATTCACACATACATGTATAAAATGTAAGAATCGCAGCGACAAAAGTTGCACAATGTAAACGCAAATGCAATTTTAAAGAAGAAACGACAAAAATTGCAATGACAAATAATAACAGTAATGTAGTTTTGACATTTTTTTGTTTGTTGGGTTAGCCTACTGCTAATGCTACTGTAATTGTGGTCAGCAGATGTGTATAGCAATTATGTACATGTGTATATTGGTCGCGGGGTAAAAACATCGGGAGGAGCAAGCGGTGTTTTCATAAATGTATCTTATTTTAAACATTTGCATACGAGGTTGTCGTATATACACATGATATTTATGTATGTACATTATGTAGGGGATATAGATGTATGGATTTTCTTAAGGTGGTTTTATACTATCTGTGTTTTGTGTGAAAAACAATTGACAAAAAACTCCATAGCTGCCACGGGGTCATTCCTAGAAGGGTACAATTTAGGACCGAACCCCCTAATTTTTCCTTCCCGACATTTTCCTTGAACATACTTAACCTATATCACCATTCCTTAAGGGGGCTCTCATACACAATTTACAATACAAACTGGATATATATTGAAACAAAAATCCGGAACTGCCTAGGAGTCCCCCTAGAGGGGTAAAATGTATGACCGACTTCCATTAGTTTCTTGTCCAAAACATTTTCTCAAAACATACTTGCACCCTTGGGAGATACCATACAAATATGGTGTTTTAATGAAATTGTTAAACTTGCCCCCTGAAGCGTCTATAATGCCCCTAGACGGATGAAATGTATCACCGAACACTCTTGGTTCATCCTCTCTAACATTGTTTTCTAACCCTACGTCTATATCTGATATATTTTTATCATAACAAGTGACAAACTTTATATGTATTGAAAAATAATTTGTTTTATGTTAGCTGTTTTTCCTATATGGAATTTGACATTTATCGTGACAAAAATATATCAGATATAGACGTATGGTAACATACCTACCCACTATATCCATTCCTTACTTTAAATTAAAATTTGTGTTAAAAATGAAAAATGAAAAATAAAATATCTAGTTGTGCAAAAGTAGTACATGTTAAAATGAAATCTTATAAGAAAAGTGAAATTACGTTTACCCCTTGTATGAGATTAAGAGAAAAATCAACATTTTGTTTTAATTATTCTGTCGACGTTTTCTCTCATGTTATCTCAAAGTTAATGCCTCGTGAAGACGCTGTGTTAAGGGCACTCCAATACAAAATGTATGTTTTTTATAAATTTTTTAAAGAAGTAAGCTCGAGGGGTTTTTTAATCGCATTACCAACCCAACTTCCGCTCCAGAGTAGAACTGGAAGTGTAAGCCATACAGATTCTGGTCTGGACCGGAAGCGGACGTATGAATCGCACTACCTACTCATTTTCCGGTCTAGACCGGAACCGGAACTATGAACTATGAAAAGGGAAGTGCGAGCTGCACTACCGAGCCATTTGCGGCAAAAGTCCGGAACCGAAACTGTCATCCCACATTTGCTATATCCGTTTTGATATTTGTACTTGCACCCAGTCATATGGGGTGTTTGCAAAATTTTTACAAAAAAGTGTGGTCGCATGTAATAACGTCTATGGAAATAATATTCATGGATCTTATTTCCACGTTCAAAAAGAAATGATATACATACATGGACATTATTTCCATTTTGAAAAGGAAACAATGTCCATCAAAGTATAGAAATAAAGTCCATGAGAATAGAATTGCACAGTAAAGATTGTTTGCATAGCCACCCTTGGGCCGGTCTTAAGGATTTTCTCCTCTGGGAATGTCGAACAGTGGCTTCACGGAGTAGGGATTTTTGGCTAGGCAGAACATTTTTACTCAACGAAGCCACTTTTCGACATGCCTGGACATGTCATGGACTTTATAGTCCCCATGGACATTATTTCCTTTATAAAGCCTCCGAAAATAGCGTTACGTAATATGTGATAGGCCCTTATTTAATTCTATAGACAATTGTAACAAATAAAAAGTTTATAAGCAAAATTTAAATACATACTATGTACATTTTTTTGTTAATTTTTCTTTACATAATTTTAGAAGTTTTTACATAATGTTAATTAAAATTACCCATAAATTCATTAACGTCATAAATTCTAATAAACAAAACTAAACTCGCAAAACAATAATTACGGTGTTGCAAAATTAGGTATGAAGGTAAAATACAAATAAATAATGTCAGGGACACACTTATGTATGTACATACCGACAGCAAAATTTGCAGTAAATTTTATTCAAAGAGAATATTCAATTCTTACTTTGCAAACTCTCTAAAGTTTTTTTATATTTGTTTATTGCAATCAGCGTTACCGTTAATGCTACTAAAGTATCAATTTGCCATTTTTTCGACTGCTTGGTTACTATTTTGCTACTTTTTGTAATGTGATACTTTTTGTAATTCTTCCCACTTTTTTTGATACTTTTTACTAAATAAAGAGATATGCTAGGAACACAACTAGGACGAACGACGAATTTTTGGCCGCGAATACTCGTCGCCAAAAATAAAACATATTTGTGTATATGAAAATAAACACAATAACGGTGTCGGACGAAATTTGTCATACGTGGCGAACTCTGAATAGATTTGTTTCTATTTTTTACGCCGGCGAACGACGAACAAATCAGTTTTCAAGTGTTTTTGTAAAAAAGTTACTTTTTACTTTAATTATTGTTTTATTTTTATTTTATAGCATTTGAAATAAATATGGATAATAATTAACTATACAAATTAGTGTTGTTTGTGTTTTTTTAATAATGTTTAATTTTTCACATATGTATTATTTTTTTAATATGGTCACACTTTGCACAAACAGTAAACAGCTTTATCAATTATAGCATCTGTTACGTTTTCGTTGCTATTATGCTTCATATGACGAATTTACACAGCGAATTTTTAACGGCGAATTCGGCGTGTTGGGCGAAATTCATCGTTCGTTCCAGTTATGTTCCTAGCAATACTTGAGACAATTTTTCTTACGCAGCGAACAAAATGGAGTTTTTTTTGCAAAATCCGTCTTTTTAAATACTTTTCATTACACTGCTTTACAAGCAAAATGTATAGTTTCTAATGCATTTTTTGGAGTGATTAGGATATGCTTAACACGAGAAAAAATTTTCATTTCGGCCATTTTCAGATAACGGTGCATTTGTCTTTTTTGATGTATACTTCCCAGAGTCAAAATCTGGTTCGATTAAAGTGATCTATATATTGTTTGATTTTTTTCAGTAGCAATTTTTTCATTAGCGATTTTTTCAATAGCTATTTTTTCAATAGCGATTTTTTCAAAAGCGATTTTTTCAATAGCGATTTTTTCAAATAACGATTTTTTCAAATAACGATTTTTTCAATAGAGATTTTTTTAAAGGCAATCTTTTCAATAGCGATTTTTTCAAAAACGATTTTTTCAATGACGATTTTTTCAATAGCAATTTTTTCTATAGCGATTTTTTACAAAGGCGATTTTTTTAAAGGTGATTTTTTAATAACGATTTTTTCAAAGGAGATCTTTTCAAAGTCGATTTTTTCAATAGCGATTTTTTCAATACCGATTTTATCAATAACTATTTTTTTAAAGGCGATTTTTTCAAAGTAGATTTTTTTAATAGGGATTTTTCAATAGTGATTTATCATCAATAGCGATTTTTCAAAGGCATTTTTTTCAATAGCGATTTTTTCAAAGGCATTTTTTTCAATAGCGATTTTTTAAAGGCGATTTTTTTCAAAAGAGATTTTTTAATAGCAATTTTTTCTATAGCGATTATTTACAAAGGGGATTTTTCAAAGGTGATTTTTTAATAACGATTTTTTCAAAGGAGATTTTTTCAAAGTCGATTTTTTCAATAGCGATTTTTCAATAGCGATTTTTTCAAAGGCGATTTTTCAATAGCGAATTTCTCAATTGCGAGTTTTCCAGTACCGATTTTATCAATAGCAATTTTTTCAAATGCGATTTGTTCAAAGTCGATTTTTGTAATAGCGATTTTCAATAGCGCTTTTTCAATAGTGGTTTATAAATAGCGATTTTTTCAAAGGCAATTTTTTTAATAGCGATTTATAAATAGCGATTTTTTAAAGGCGTTGTTTTCAAAAGCGATTTTTTAAGTGCAATTTTGAATAGCGATTTTTTCAAAAGAGATTTTTTCAATAGCCATTTTTTCAATAGCGATTATTTTTAAAGGCGATTTTTTCAATGGCGATTTTTCAATCGTGATTTTTTTCAAGGCGACAAAATTACGCGTCGAATAGTTAATAATTGGCTTTGATTGGATAAAATATAACAGAGTTATAGGTGATCAAAGTGATCGATTCAAAAAATCTATGTCATAATGGACCGATATTGGATAAAAACTGAAACTGCTACATATGAGTATATAAATAAAGTGTAATTTTTTGTTATAAATAAAGAATATAAAATGTTTTACTTAAAAAGAGGTTGCGACTCGCAAGGCCATTAAGCTTAAAGTCGTTGAATAACGGGTAGACACTGAAAGAACACGATTCCTGCTCATAATGGTCGTCAGAAAGCTGCGACGGTTGTGACCTTACAAATCTTAGTTTTAAAGAATTATGACTTTCAGCATAAATTCTGTAAAATTTTTACTATAGCGTACACAATAATTTTGGTATAGCTGTCTGTTCAAAGTGTTTGAGCTAGCTGTATTACGTATTTACTGTTGGACAAAAAAATCAGTTTTCTTAACAAAAAAACTACGTTTAAAATGTGACGGGTGTGACCGCCGGGTGTGTCCTAATACGAAAATTTAAAAAATTCGAAGAAATAAAACTTTTTTTTATCGATTTTATTAATATAAATAATATAAAAATATATCAAAAGAAAATAATAACACATTAAATTATTTGCTATCCGTTCTATTATAGAGAGCAGAATACTCTAGCTGAGTATTTTTTTTAATTCAATAAAAAGCGAAAAAAGTATATTCTTTTCAGAGAGATAATGAGAAAGGGAAGAAAAGAAAATCTGAAATATATATTAAAGATACAAAGAGGGAGAGCAAAATGTTTCGTGGATGATCATTTTAAAGTGCCTCAAAAGTGCTCTAAAAAACATCACTTGATAGATTTTTATTAAAAATAAGAAAATTATTTTTTCCTTGCATAGTGCCGTTTTACGTGGAATCACTTATATACGACTCTGTCCTGTAAACCCAATCCGAGTAAATTTCGGATTTTCTAAAAATAAATAATACGCCCATGGATATATTTCAAATCGTATATAGTAAATTAATTTCAGATATGATATTTTAAGCTCTAAAATATATGAAACTGCAAAAAAATGGAAAAGTTTGCTATTAGTTGATTTAATTTTTATAAATCGAGTGTTTTCAAATCGACTCGATTTGCTGAAGAGGCAGGATAATAAATAAAACCAAAACACTAACATTTAAATTTACTAAAACACAAAATAAAACAAAACAAAACTATTAATAATTAAAGGATTTGCTAGTAAATTGAAATGCTAGTGATTTCGCTTTTTCCTTCTAACATTTTTAGTTTTCATCAGATTTTGGTCCATTATTGCTTAAAGTTTTTGAAATCGAATTGACAATTTAATAATTTTTTTAAGCTAGGGATTCTTTTATTATTTGTGGTACAAAACAGCTTCCGAAGAGACAAAACTTGGTGAAAAACGTTAAATATTTAAAAAAAAAATTTAATTTGATCGCCTATAACTCAATCATTTTTGATCCGACCACTATTAGACGTTTAGTTTTGTAGCCTTTCAAACAAGACCTCTTTAATAAGTCTAATTTTATTAGTAGTTTGAGCAATAGTTTTTGATAGAACTGTCAAAAAGTATCGCAAAATGTCAAACCTAATTAGATGAGCGGCAGTTTATGTCATAGGGTACATAGAGGCCAAACAGAAACTTCAAAAACCTAAGTGTGCTGTCAAAAACCTAAGTCTAAGGATGTATTGGTAGAATATTTTGTATTAGTATGTATTGGTTTAAAATAAAAATTTCCCCACAGCACTAAAACCGCACTTGGTTGTAACAAAAAGTATTCTAAACTATTTATATTTTTTATACATGAATTTTTAGAAGTTTATGCAATTATTAATTAATGAAAATATGAATGTCGAATCCTTTTTAATACATTCGAGCTAAAAAAATATTGATTTGCTTAACATTTTTTTGCAATTTTTCTATTTGGTACCAAAAATTTTTATCCCAAATGGAAACAAAAATACAATACTGTTCAATGAAAAATAGTGTTGAAAACTTTGATGAATTTCAACACACAAATGTCAACAAAATTAAAAAATATTTTAAAATTACAGCAAGAAGAAATATAAAATTTATATTAAAACAAATAAATAAAGCTAAAAAGTGTTTGTGCGTGGAAAAAAAGTTACGATTTAGTGCATTTTCAAATGGAAAAATTATAGTCTCTCAAGTGTGTTGAAATGCAAAAATGGTGTCCTCTCATTATTGTTGAATTGACAATATCTATATGTGTAAAGAGAGTTGTCATTATTTTATTGACAGTGCGAGAGCTTGCTATCTATGTTTATCAATGGTTTATGTTTGCTAACCTTTATTTTTAAAATTCAATTACTTTTTAGGGTTCCGTTACACCAAAAGTGTAAAGACACGCTATTGAGCTATAGACCTGAAATTTTCACAGAATATGTACAACTTTGACCGCTACAACAACAAATATATGACAGTTAAAAATTAAAGGGTATTCTAAAGCGAGCAACGAAAAAAGTTTTTTTTTACACAATCCGCGAAGCGATTAGCTTGTCTGCAGAAAACACCCAGGGTCTACGGCGAGAATACTGATGTAATATGCAGACACTTACATATATATAGACACTTTAAATTTTTAAAGTTAGTGCTAATTGGTGCAGTCTGTAGAATAGACTACACCAATTAACACCGATATTTAAAACAATAAAAATTAAAGGGTATTCTATCAGTTAATGTAATTTTGACTATGTAATTTAGACAATTTGCTGTATCTTGGAAACCGTAAAAGGTAAAATCTTGAAATCCAAAATTAAAAAATTTCAAAACAAAAAAAAAGCGCTAAAATGAAAAAAGCACCAAAATTAAAAAAATCTCTAAAACGCAAAGTATTACCAAAACTAAAAAGATCGCCAAAACGAACAAAAGGACTACAACTTAAAAAAATCGCCAAAACTAAATATATCATCAAGAAACGAAAAAAATAGCTAGAAATGAAAAAAATCAACAAAACGAAAAACCCCAAAAAAGCGCCAAATCTAAAAAATTGCCAAAACTCCAAAAAATTGCATAAACGAAAAAAAGTGTCAAAACAAAAAAAATCGCTAAAACTAAAAAAATCACAAAAAACCGAAAAAATCCCCAAAACCGAAAAAGGACCAAACTAAAAAAAGGCAGAACTATATAAAATAGCTAAAACTAAAAATATCGTCAAAAAGCAAAAAAACAAACGTTAAAACAAAAAAAGCCAAAAACCAAAAAAACGCCAAAACTAAAAAAATCGGCAAAAAACAAACAAAAATTTCAAAAAACCTAAAATCGTCAAAAAAAAGGATAAAATCGCCAGAACGAAAAGTGTCACAACCAACAAAAAAATCGCTAAAACTAAAAAAATCAAAAACCGAAAAAATCCCCAAAACCGAAAAAACGCCAAAACTGAAAAAAATCGCCACAACTAAAAATATCGTCAAAAAATTTAAAAAACGTAAAAAAAAACTTATTTCATTAGGGGTTTCCCTCGGCCTATTTGTGGTCAAACCATTTGTAAATAAAAACAACTAAAAAAACGCCAAAACCAAAAAATCGCCAAAACTAAAAAGAAATCGGAAAAAACAAAACAATAAAAAAAAACGAAAAATAGCCAGAATAAAACTAAAAAATCACGAAAATTAAAAAAGCGCAAAAACCGAAAAAATTTCCAAAAAACAACGAAAAGTACTAAAAAAATTAAAAAAACTAAAATTAAACAAAAAAGCACAACGAAAAAACTGTCAAAACGAAAAGGGATATACAAATGTGTATTCGTACGAGCCAAAATCGCACTTTACTTAATTTATTTACATTTTTCTTGTTATATAAGTTGTCCCTTTTTTTCTCACAAATACCCTTTTTGTGGCACTTTTATTTTCTAAATCTCATTTTGTGCCCCTTTTTGAACATTTTTAACGGTAACGCTGATTGGAGTAAAGTTATTTTAAAAAGCGCATGTTTGGAGTAAATTTTAATTTAAATAAAAAAATAATCCTCACACACATGAATAGCACATACATACTACATACATTATTAATTAATTAATTATTCAATAAAAAAGTTTCGAAATATCCCAGTTGGCCACGTTTTTAAGACATCACCAATGACGGTTGGACGACAATGTTAAATCCTCGACGAAAAAAGTCGGACAGCCGGAATAAATCGTACAGGAAGTTTTCGAGCAAGTGTCGCAAAAATCGTGTAGGATTCAATGAGCGACAGTGTCGCTCAGATTGTCGTTCACATAATACTAGTGTGAATACGTGGGTGACATTTTGTCGTCAATGATTATATAAGTGAAAATGTCGCCTGTCTTGCCGTCAGTGTTTAAAAAAAGCGATAATGTCGTGTCATCAATGACTATGTGGGCTATTATGTCGTTTATCTTGTCATCATAGAACGGACTTTAATTAATATCTTTAACACACAAATCAAACTTTTTACTTACCTGTTTGTTTCCGTTTCATTTATATTATTGACTGATTTAGCTGGGATTCGAACTGAGGCTGCATGTTTATAAGTTTTCGCGCTTATCACCGAGCTGCTGCACCGCCTAAAACATCGCCAACAAGAGGCCAACATATTCATTTGCTTGATTAAAGACAAAATGTAAGACATTGTCGATCCTATTGTCCACAACAAAGTTGGATTGTGGGCAACAATTAAGACATTGTCGCTCGTCTTGTCCTCCACAATGTTACTGAAGACAAAATGTAAGACATTGTCGCTCATATTGTCCTATCAAAGTTGGATTGCGGACAGCAATTGAGACATTGTCGCTCATCTTGTCCTCCACAATGTTACTGAAGACCAACTGCATAACATTTTCGCTTATATCGTGCTCAACAAGTTGGATTGAGGACAAAACGAAAGATATTGCCGCTCATATTGTCGTCAAAAGTGCTTAATGCAAGAATTTTTCGCTCAGAATGAAGTGAACGACGATGCATTTAAATTTTCGATTAGAAAATCTAAACGACTGAGGACAATTCGTTCAAGAATCGTAGACGACAATGTCGTGCAAGGCAGTCTGGCCAACTTGGAAAACTGAAAATAACACAGTGAAGCTGATGATGACACTAATATGCATATGTTTATATGTATTATATCAAAGCTACACTATTTATTAACCTATTGGAAACTCATCCGAAGGAGTAAGTTTCATTCCGAAGGAGTCAGTGTTGAAAGATTTATTTTATCAAGAAAAAAATTGGTTGGACTTTTGATTTTTGAGAAGAAAAGGTTGCTACTGAGCACATTTATCACAAAAATCTCGTGTACGTACATACATATCACTACCTTAATATAGAAATGCCCTAACTTATTTTTTTTCAAATCGAATTTTTTGCATATTTCGATATATTAGAGGTTCATCTATCGAAATATGAAAAAATAAATTATTTGAAAAAAAAAATAACGAGTTAGTGCGTTTCTATATTAAGGTACCTAATACAATTTACGGCCATATGCATAAAGAAAACTTGGCATGCAGTTAGCATAAGTTAGGAAATTGAGTTAACGAGTTTTGCTATACAAATCAATATTAAAAATCTCTGTATATTGTAGTCCAGACTCATGCATATATTTTACACACAGAAAAATTGCATAGCAAAGTCGTCGAAAACCAGGTTAATTTAACATTTTTCGGTAGTGACTTTGCTTTATAGGCGTTTCATGTTAATTCAACATGATTTACAATAATATTGAAAGAAGATTTTTCGTTCTGAAATAATCACATTTCATGTTGATTTAATACTCCAGTACAGTTGAATCAAAATGAAGTTGATACTAAAATAATACGAAGAATCATGTTGAATCAAAGTTATTTCAAGTTGAAACAACGTGAATTTAATAATGAAACACCACGAAGAATCGTGTTGAATCAAAGTTATTTCAAGTTTAAGCAACGTGAACTCGATATTGAAACAACACCAAGAGTCATGTTGAATTAAAGTTATATCAACAATTTAATGTAGCTTTTTTTATTAATTATATTACTTAAGCGGCCTTCAGACTATTAGATTTAGTATTAATACTTGTCACAAATTCAAATCTTAAGTAAAAATACAACAGTGTGAAAACAAATTGTTATCTCAAATAATACGTAAAGCAATTTGACAGTATTATGGTATTCATCATTTTTAGGAAAATTTCTAAGCAATCACATTTTTCGTTTTGTCAGGGTTGTCTTTTGCACAAACAAACATAGGAATAACAAAAACAGTTGTGTATTTGTTTGCGGCTTAAATAGAGATAAAGAAAAACGAAAAAATTGCTTTATTGCAAATTATTTATGTTACGTTTTATTTAGAATGTGATCGTGTAGAAACAAAATGTAATGAGAAAATTTTCTTTAAGATTTTTTGACAGTCAGACTGATTTTGATTTGATTTTCGTCTCACAAAATCTAACGAAAATCCCAAAGCTCGTATTACAATGTGAAATGGCCTTTACGCGATGTGTTTTCGCATAAGCATCAGAAAAATTTTGTGTTGTAGTTGGCTGCCCCAGCCAAGATTCGAACTTGTGCCACTTATAGGTGGTCAAAGTGCTAACCACTGTAACCACAACATCTTCAAACTTTACTTTAGATAGTGTACACTAAATAAATACTATCGTATGTAAAATTAAATTCATTTTAATTCAACATGATTTAATTGATTAGTTAACATAAAATTTATTTGAAATTAAAGTTATAGTAATGTTGATTTAAAATGAAATGTAACAAACTTGTTTCAATAGTGAAAAATATTAAATCAAAGAGTTTTAAGGTGATATTAATAATTTTCCGTTTAAAATTAATATGAAACAATGGCAATTTTAAGCCAGCAGCAGTAAATTTTCGTTGGTAATACGATTTTTGTCGGCTGTTTGTCGGCTATATAAAAATAAATAACAACAAAACAACAACAAGTCACACAACTAAGCAGAACAGTTAATTGTACACAGAAAAAACTAAATTTCATTTTCTGTAAAGGAATTCAATGAAATAGTAAATATTTTGTCTATGAACGGACCTACAAACGAGTTTGTAAATATAGACAAAAATACCAAAAACGTGTTTTTTTCAGTGAACAAAACGTTTAAATCTATAAAACAATTTGTCTAAAAATATTTACAAATTCTAGACAAAACAATTTACTAAATCAAACAATAATATTTACTGGATTTCCTGAAATATGGCAAACAATATTTCTGTCTGAATTTAATAAACAATTAGTCTAAAAATGCTAACAATTATTAAGCAAAATAATTTACTTAATCAAACAAAAATACAACAAAAAAAAATGTTTTCTGTGTCATAATTATCATCCATAAGCATTTATGAGATTTCACTTTGTTAAATGTGTTTAAGTCTGAATGTTTATCTAAATACTTTAAAAAAATGAATGAGAATTAACGCAACGACATTAACTAATCGATTCACTCAAAAATCTTTTGTAAACAAACTAGGTACAATTGCATTCCTCTTGCTATGCTTTGCTATGCTTGTTGTTGTTATTTGTGTGTATGTTGTCAATGTTGTTTTTGGTGTTTGCGTTCTAAATAAAAGTCAAACAAACAATTCATAGATTATGGACAGAACATTTACTGAAAATTAAATTTATTTTTAGACAAACCGTTGTTTGAAAAATTTTCTTTGATAATTTTTAAACATCAACAAACTTAAACAACAAATTATTTATTGTAATTTTAATATGATTTCCAATCAAAATTGCATCATGTTGATTTTACATTCCTTTTTTCTATGTGTACGGTGATTTCTAATTTCAAAGTATATGAAAATGCTAAGTAATAACCTACTCAATTTCGTCGCTTATATTAGCTTCATACCAAGTTTTTATTATACACTAGCATCCTGTCCAGTGGTCGAAATTCGACCACTTTATCCGTAACCGGGTTTATTTGTAACCGGTTTTGGAACCGGTTATGTAACCAGTTTTTAGGCAAAAAATATATTGTGCATATCTAGAGAAAAACACCTCTTAAACCATATATGTTTCATCAATATTGGTGGACAATAAGATACTTAAAAGTGTACGACAAAAAATTGTGTGCCCTATTTATATATAAGATAAGGCCCTTAATGTTTTATGAGTAGTATTGCTATCAATAAATTTTAAATCAACTCACCCCTTAAGATGTTCCAGCTTTTCCACACGACATTTGCTTTTGTGTCCGGCCCAATAATGATCAATGGATTCTATTCTTTTAACCTTTTCATTTTTGCTATTAACGATGTGCTGTTATCGAAAGCGATTCCCTGAAAGAAAAAAAAGAAATTCATTATTTGCGGTACTATCGTAAGGTATGTGTTGGAGCAGAATAAATCGTGACACTTCAGTCGATCTTAGCCATAGTCCTATATAAAGTAAGTTACTGAAACTGTTTGAGCAATTAAAGGAAGGCACTATGCCATGAAGGCTTTGAAGTTATGCAGAGCATCGATTTAAAGAGCTGAGCTATTTGCCCACGGTAGAAGTTGAGGATACTGTGCCCGCCGACTCTTAGTTGTACCAGAGTTGAATGAGTCTATTGACTGTTTAGTTATCGCTCTCTATCCGAAATAGGAGATGTATGGGAATTTGTTGTATCTATAGCAGTGGACCATACACTAATGGCACACTAAATCTAAGAACTTCAGACCCATCAGTCTTTCGGCATTTTTACTAAAAACATTGCAGAGAATTATCGAGATTCACATTAGAACGTTGATGCACTTGTTAGTGGATTACACAGAAGATACTCGAGTTCAAGAATTATACACTAGTGCCATTTCTAAGCATAGAAGGTGGCTTCAATAGCGTCAAACCAATTTCCATTAAGGTGTCACTTGTGGAAATTGGTACTGGCAGTATTTCAGTCAAATTCATATCAAACCTTCTCTCACGTAGTACAATCAAGGCTTCTATGACCACGGCAGAGATAGTCAAGTAGACCAGTAGAGGCCCTCCGTAGGGTTGTGAAAATTAAACATAAATATGGTATTAAGGATCAAGGAATACATCGATTTTAAACATCAGTAGCATTGGTACGCACTCTCAAAGGATGAAATATGCCCTCAGGCAGTTAAGTGATTGGAGCGAACTGATTGTAAATCTTACCAAAATGGAGCTAAATATCTGGAGATAGTCCTAGACAATAACTGTTATGGAAGCCCATCATAGAAACCAGAGCCATGAAACAATTGCCAAGGTTTATATCTGCAATAAATGTACCGGCTTATTAAGACAGTCTGCTATGGTGCTGTGGTTAAGCGGAAGCTCATGAAAACAGCGTCCAATCGCTGTCGATTCGAGAAAGTCATGCACAGTACGACAATCTTAATCACATGTGTCTTGCACTCCCCGCCTACTAAGGCTCTCTTCGTATTGCTGAACTGGTTACCGGTGGATTTGCTAACCATTAATCTTGAACACAGCAATGCGGCTGCACGCTACCCGCAACTATCACCACAGACGATGGGGTCATGCTAGCATCATTGATTCTTGGGAAAAATCTACTGAAATTTTTTGACTGCATCAAAACCATTCTTACCTTGAAATTTCAGTTTCTCTATTTCGGAAAGCACGAGATTCAAATGGAACACTTTGATGTCTATACGTACGGTTGAAGGCGGCATCTACTTTGACTAGCTGGGTGTCAACATGTCCTTCAGACTTCCAGACAAAAATAGCTTAATACAAGGCGAGATATTGGCCATGAAAATTGAGGCAAACGTAGGATATTCGACATGTCCAGCCGAGCGTACCTAAATGGGATGGCGAGACATTCAAACATCAATATTGCATGGCTGCATGGAGACCGGTCCAACATAGGAACCTGGACTGCTAATGAGCTCTCTAGAAAGGTACAGGAAATTGAAGATCACTTCTACGATCTGTCACAGATCTGCAGATGTTCTAGTCTTAGTTGGCCCGCACTGGATATAATACGCACTAGAAAGATTTTACGACTTTTACTGGACACTGAAAAATTGCTAATCATGCCAGGTTAATGGGATTAATATCACACCTGAAGAGAAGACAATTTCCCACCTCTTGCACCTTCACCAATCATTTGGCAGTCTTTGTGAACTGAAAACGATGACCCTCAACGGACTTAGCTCCTTCATCAGGCTGCTTCGTGTCCTGAAAAAAACGTATGGGCACGTGATAGCCTTAATCTCTTCTTCTCTACTGCTACTTCTTTTTCTATAGCTGCATCTTCTTGCACCATTATACTCTCTATTCTATAATCAAATTTCGAGTTCTCTCGACTTTAAGTTTTTCCCTCTCCCTTTTCCTTTTTACAGCTAACACAAAACAAAACCTTGAACCCAAGTGAGCAAAAGCTGCCTGCCTAACTTAACCATTGTCAATGCAGTTTGTTTTTTTTCAACATTTGCTATGAACGTTCATTTCACATCGGATGAGACGCCATCCCAGATGTTGTTGCTATGGCGTCCAAAGTCTTAATAGATATGCCTTGGAAGGACACGCCCAGATGACAACTTGATAATTGGGTAGTCGTAGCAGGTGATATACCAACTGGAACTGTCGAACCGGCAACATCCCGCTCTCATCGCTTAGCTGAGCCACACTAGTCATTTTAACGCAAGCGGTGCGATTCAAAGTAAGTTATTTTAGATTTTTAGCGTTACTAGCCATTAGTTGTGACTGATGAAAGAGATTCATATGAGGGCAGCGTACTTGAAGAGAATTGCAATCCTTGTAGGTTATTCGCATATCGGTTTCTTAAGTCATTAACATTCACAAAAATTTCACACCATTGTTTCTTTTGAAAATTACCTTAAAGTTATTATTTTTATCAACTATTTTTTATTTAAATAAGACCAAATAAATTTTTATATATAATACTATGTATAAATATTATCTCAAACAAACAAAAAACAAAAAGTTTTATATAAATTTGTTGAAACCTAAAAAACTAAATAAGTAAACTTAAAAATTAGAGTTTGTATTTGTTTTTATGTTTAAAATGATATAAATTTGAATGTATAAATGAGGCCTTTTAATAAGGCGGCGGTTGATGTTGGTATTGTTGACCCATCATATTTGGCTGATTGGGCAGTTGGCGTTGCAGTTGGGCCACTAAATTAGGATTTTGCTGTTGAGCCTGATTTTGAGCTTGGCCCATACCACCAGCGGCAGCATTTTGCGGTCCCATGCCTACAGAAAGGAAAGGTTTTTTTTTTATTTTATATTTATAAAGGATATTTTATTTTATACCTTGCATTTGCATCATTTGATGTTGCATACGCTGCTGTTGTTGTTGTTGTTGGAATTGTTGTTGCTGTTGTACAGCGGGCTTTCCACCCGTGGATTGTTGCCGTTGATAAGGCGGTACCGCACCCTGACCCATCATATTGTTCATGGTAACATTGGGTGCTTGATTTATATACTGACCTCTGTTACCAGCCATTGGACCTCCTGGACCCCTTTGCTGTTGTTGTGCCATAAAGTCTGCGGGATTATTACGTTGATTCATTTGGTTAAAGCCTCCCATAAGGTTCGCTTGTTGATTGGGACCACCAGATTGATTCATACCCTGCTGGTATTGATTGAAGTTTTGGAATTGTCCGGGTCCTGTGGTGTTAACCATGCCCTGATTTACGGCAGCATTGCCTACACCCGTTACACCTACATTTTGTTGCATCATTCCACCAGCATTAACCATACCTGCAGTATTTTGGCCTGTCATCATTGCGTTCGGATTGTTGGCGTTACCGGCTCCCATCATGTTAGCGTTCTGAGTCATACCCATTTGTGCGCTGGTCTGTGGATTCATAGTTTGTGTACCCAACTGCTGTTGTATAATAGAGTTTTGAGCACCCATGCCTTGTGCTGCCATTCCTACTGCATTCATGTTAGGAGCCATTTGATTCGGGGCCACGCCGGCCATTTGGTTAGGAGCCAAGGCTCGCATACCACTACGGCCAAACTGCTGTTGTTGTAACTGTTGCTGCTGCTGTACAGAATTAATGCCTCCAGGTTGTTGTTGAGGTGGCATTCCTTGCGCCTGTCGCTGTTGCTGCTGTTGCATCGTACTAAATGTGGGATTATTTTGATTGAATGTTGGCTGTCGCTGCCGCAGCATATTGTGCAGTGCTTGTTTGGAGTTGTTGATTTGCGGACGTTCAAAACGATTCACTGGAATGAACAAATTAAGTTTTTGTGAATGCTTCTTCATCTTGCGATTTAAAAATTGAGTTATCGGTTCAAAAATGATCACAATTTTAATGAAAACTTTGCGATGTTATCGGTACCATGAGTTGGTTTAAAAAAATTTATGGCAAGACCAGTAAGCAAAGTACTAGGGTTTTCCTACGAATAGAAGCTTCTTTCAGGAACTGCCAAGTGACCTACATATATCTTCGTATAGGAACTAGGAGTTCCTACCATCCACTCCTAGAGTTATTTTATGGTCTCCACCAGTATCTTATTAAACACAGGGTTACGCTTAAATGGAAAAATCCACACACAAAAATAGTAGCGCGACACAGTTAATCGAGGTAGACGAAATTGAGACTCAAAACTTTCGAAGGCCAATAACGAACAGTGGCCTGGTTTCACTTACTCGCCAAGAGTTGATTTACGGCTGTATCGGTAACATAATCAGCAATATAACGGTTGGAGTCGTAGGGTTCCGTACGTAAAGGGTGCCCTCCGTTATCTGTCTCACTGTCTTTAAAATGTTCACATAGTGTGTTTACTATGGTCACTATAACAACAAATAATAATAATTTAAATTATATAAAGTTAAGTCCGTCTGTCTGTCAAAAGTTCGGATTTTGTCGAGGGTTCTTCTAAGCGGAGATTCTTTGTCACTTAAGCTGGTCTTACGTCTTTCTTCATTTGTCATTTTTACAACTAAGATTTGAATTGATATACAACCAGAGCCAAACAAAAAGCGGCGAAATAAACATGAACTCTGATGACGGGATGATGTGGCCTTCAAAAACATGGCTATTATGTTCTGTCGTATAGGCTGTAAATAATTAACGTTCATATTTCCCTTGTTAATTGGGTTATTTGCATGTCCAATTCTTTGTTAATAAAATATTACAAACTATAGCCTATTAAAAATTATTTTGGAGGACGCACGGATGACGTCCTATGAGTGGAATTAAATAGATGTATAGTATGGTGAGAGCTTTGAAGGCAATTCGGAAATATATTTATAGTATGGTGAGAGCTTTGAAGGTAATTTGGAAATATATTTAAAGTCCGTGAACTATTTGTCAATTATGCCATGGTTGAACCCGATTGTCATTTTTCGAAATTTCAGATGGGTCGACGTTAAGAACTTTGTTGCTTCTGTTACCATCTATAGTTTTTGTAAGCTTCTGCTAAGGCAAAACTTTATGGCTCCCGCTACGCAGATTCGGATCACGATGGATGGGATGACTGTCCTAATGGATTTGTGATATCGGCGAGTCCTGTCGGATGTATCATCGAGAGGAATCTGTACCAGATTTTAGCAATTAGAGTCTGTTGACCTAACCAGCAGCATTAATGTCTCAGTATATAGATCGTTGATGTACAAAACATGCGGTTGCGATTCGGAGTGCGTTGTTTTGAGTAGTTTGAAAAACTCGCTATTGGGTGCCATTAAGGAACAAGAACCATATTGGGGCAGCGTAATTATTCCAAGAAGTGAAGAGGAACACTGACAACTTTCGAGGTGAAAGCTTTTGGTTACAGACAGTTTGCCAAGAGAAATCGTAAAGAGTATAAGTGACAGATAGTACTCCTATCTTGCGGTAATCTGATTTTTGACCTCTGAACTCCAGAAATGCTTGGAAGAGAGGAGTTTGAAGTGTAGTTAATCAGCAAAGACTCCTTGCCTAACAGTAATCGAACGTCGCAAATGTTTGGGAGTACAGCGCAGTCACAATTGTTCGCTGACACAGTCTATGCTGATTGAAGCCAATAGTGACCTGGTGTTGTCATTACTTTGTTAACAATCTTTGGTTGGATTTTTTGGGCCTCCTAGTCGTTCCAGTATGTAGAACAAACAGGTCGATGTGGGTTGATAGAATCTGGTTTGGTCGATATACATGTTGATTGCTTGTGTGGTGCAAGCAGCCATGTATATCGACCAAATTATTCCTTTTTGAGAGTACCACTGCAATCGTCTGTATCTTATAAGATCGTCTAGAATAGTCACCGATAGATCTTCCAGTATATGTTTGTGTCTCGAAGTATGGAAAACAGTTTGTAGAGATTTTTTTCCGTCAACAGAACATACAGATTATATCGTCTGCGAGTTCGATTTTCACTTTGCTGGTTTGCAATGTTTAAATAAATTTATTCATTCATTTAAATTATTTACTTACTTTGCATGCCCTGCTGTTGTTGATAGAACTGCTGCTGCTGTTGTTGTTGTATGGGATGGAATTGATTTTGACCCTGCCACTGTTGCTGCTGTGGATTCATGCCACTCTGTTGCATACCCTGAGCAGCGCCAGGACCCATGAAATTCATTTGTTGATTCTGTTGAGGATTTCCCACATTCATTTGTTGCTGCATATTGCCCGGTACGCCTTGCATTTGCTGTTGTTGCATCATGGCATTTGGATTTTGTTGCATCATTTGATTGGGATTGAATTGTTGCATGTTAACCTAAAATAAAACAAAATTGTATTAGTTTAGAAAAGTACCAATTAATTTAATAGATTTTACTCACGTTTGAACCCATTTGCATATTCATCTGCATTTGTCCCATTTGCTGTTGCGGATTAATTTGTTGCTGTGACACTTGTTGCTGCTGCTGAGCTTGCTGTCCTAACTGTTGCTGTTGTGGTTGCTGTTGTTGATTTGCCGTTTGTTTGCCACCCTGCTGGGATTGTTGTCCCACCAAAGCTGGTTGTTGTTGAGCATTTACAGGAGGTGTTTTAGGATTTTTAGGCTTACGTTTACGTGTTGTACCTTTACCACGACCTCTACCAGTGACCACCGCACTGGGAGATTGATCGACCGAAGAGGGAGTATCAGCTTTCATTTCATCTTTCTGCAAGAAAGGTGTAGGCGTCTTTATGGAAAATAGTAAATTAATAAAGGACCAAAACAAAATTTTAAGAAAAACTAATTTAAAAAAGTATAATGTAAAAACTAAAAAAAGGGGAAAATACCACAATTTTTTCTGGAACTGGTTCTATATCTTCAGGGGGCAATGGCAAAGGTTCATAGTAATAACTGCTGGGCTTTATTAAACTATGTGTGTGATATTTAAGGTTTCTATGGGCATCTTCATAGGTCAAAGGTTTACGTTCTAATTTGACCGCACCAAACCACACCCAAGACAATGGCGCCGGATTTTTGTGGCCTTCTAAAATATCCCATACAGAAATGCGTTGCTTATCGGAAATGCGCAATTGTTTTTTGTCCATGTCATTGATTTTATTGCCTTTCTGATCAACTCCGGCCGGTTCGCAGGAAATAACCTAAATTACAATCAGATATAACAAGTATAAAAACAATGAAACTTTTTAGCTTTCCAATGCAGCTCACCTCAGTTTGGTGTTTGTATAGCGGCAAAAGTTGTCGTATAACTCTAATAGAAGCATTATTCTTTTCACCAATTTCTTTTTTTAGTTTTTTCATTAGATTTGAATAGAATTTTTCATCACGTTCCGACTGACCATCGGATATAAGTGTGGAATGTACTAAAGTTGTCAGCATATCCACCACAGTGGTGAAAAGCTCCCTTTAAAAAATAAAAAAAAAACATTAATCGTAAAGAGTTTTAACTGAAAATTAATTGTTTTTGTTCGATTTATAAAACTAACTTGTTTGTGCTTAGATCAACCACACCTTGACAAACTAATTGGGCTAATAGGATGGCCCAATCAGTTATTGAAGTTCCATTCTTTTGTATAGAATCAAACATGCCGCCTACTAAAGAAAAACGCAATTGTAAAGCATCCAACATTTCCTCCCGACCCAAAGGATCATCTACGCCACCCATTGTGTCAAACTAATCTCAAACATAAACACAAATTTATTATTTTTTATTAGATAAAAGAGGTGAATACCTTTACTTACCTCTGCATAGGATTGTAAACATTGCGACAGCTGGGAATACAAAGAGACTAATAAATTTTCTTTATACTCATCTTGACCTTTGAGACAGGTCAATATCAAACCCAAAAATGGTTGATAATTTAAAGGCATCTTTTTATTGCGTGTAGCATTGTTCGAACCATTACTGTAGCTACTGCTAGCACTGCCACAGCTATTGCTCTTTTCCCGTTCGTCACCACTGCACGAACTATTATTGTCCGCCTTTGAAGATTTCGAAAAATAGTTCATGCTCTCCAATACTTGGCCAGCTACTCTTAAAATGCGACCCTGCACAGCAGGCGTTAATTTAGAGACCAAAGGTGCCACCAACCAAGTAGACGGTTTAGGTCTATGCTCTGCTTTGCCACCATTCGGCATTAGAACCTCTTCCATAAGAAAAACATCTATAGCAGCACGAGCCACCGTATCTAACCAGCTTGTCAGTTCGGTGCCATTACTCATGCTTTGTTTGTGCATAAGCTGCAAGTCTAGCCACGATATGCGTAAAGTCCATTGACCTAGATTCTCTAAGATTCTAACAATCATAGATTTTTGATCCATTTCACATATAATACTATATTCAGATTCTGAGTAACAAATCATATGCAATATAGACTGACACTGTTTCGGCGTTAACATATCATCAATGATCATGTCACACAATTTATCAGCATTCTTAAGGCATCTCTCCAAGACATGTTCCTGGGCACATATCTGCTTGAGAACATGTTGGGCAAACTCCAAAAGCGAAATTTGTTCGCCTGATCCCGGAACCGAAGGATTTAAGGGCGTCATCGATAAGGGTTGTGACATGTCGTGATCATTATCTCCCGCTAAACTTGTCAAGTCACTAGTACCTAAAATTTGACTTATATCTACAGGACGATCATTACTTATGGGTGTACTTCCCGGATGAACAGGTGTATTGAAACCACTGCCTCTATTGCTGCCACTACCAAAGACTCCCGTCGAGTTATTGACTGTCATGCAAGAAGTTGTCAAGGCGGTGGTATCCACCACCATTAGAATAGCTTTTAGCACTGCCAATACCGCTTCCAGAGGAATATTTTTATGTGCAGCGATCAGTAAATGACGATCGCAACTGAGCTTAATGTTGGAAGAACTGTTTACCGCATTCAGAGGATTGGGAGATGTACTAACGGAATACATTCCAGGTTGCGGTATTTCAATAGTTTTGAATAGTTTTAAAACTAAATGACAAGTTAAACGGCCTCCTAATAAGAAAAGAGAATATATTATTTTACACAAATTAAAGAATTACGTATATTGGTCTAATTGAAAATTATTAAATTAGTCTTGAGTTCGTCAACCGAAATTATTAATTTAATTTATTTTTAGCCACCGATAAAAGCTGATATAATCTAGACCAGTGACAGGCGACCTAATTGAATGAGAAACATGGCCCTGTTTTGTAAACCGAATCCGAGTAATTTTCTCGTTTTTTCGAAATTAAATAATGGCCCACTGATGTATTTTAAGAGCTTAATAGTTTATTACTTCTTGGTTAAACCTAGTTTAACATGAGCTTAAATTAAACCAGATACAAATTTAAACGCTCTTTAACCGCCAAATCTGTCGTAATTTTTAACCGGTTTCAAAAAAGAAGGAGGTTATCAATTCGTGTCAACCGATTTTCAAAATTCAAAGGGTTTGCTCCCATAATTTGTTTTTCCGAAAATCGGAGGAGGGAACTTAGCTCCCCCTATGCATAACTCTGTCATTTGTCAACCGATTTTCAAAAAAATAGTTGTTTGAAAGGATTTGCCTGCAGTTTGGTCCCATAATTTTATTTTTTTTTAATTGGAGGGGAAATTTTCTTCCCCTCTCGCATAACCTGTCATTTAAGAACCCATTTTCAAAGTTATTTTTTTGTTTGAAAGTATTTGTCCGGAGTTTGGTCCCGTAAATGTTGTTCGAAAATCTGTAGGATCACAGTCTGTAGAATAGACTACACCAATTAACACAGATATTTAAAACAATAAACATTAAAGGGTGTTCTATCAGTTAATGTAATTTTGGCTAAATAATTTAGACAATTTATTGTATCTTGGAAACCGTAAGAGGCAAACTCTTGAAAAACTAAAAAACGCTAAAACTTAAGAAATCCTAAATTAAAAAAATGTGTCAAAACGAGAAGTCGCAAAAGAAAAATAGCTTAAAGAAAAATAGCCCAAAAATAAACAAAATCGCTAAAACGCAAAAAATCACCAAAACTAAAAAGATCGTCAAAAAAACTTAAAAAATACCAAAAACCGAAGAAAGCCGCCAAAACGAAAAAAACACCTAAAAAATCGCTAAAACTAAAAATATCGTAAAAAACAAAAAAAAAATCGCAAAAAATGAAAAAAGCGGCAAAACTAAAAAACGTGCCAAAACTAAAATAAATCGCTAAAACTAAAAATATCGTAAAAAATAAAAAGAAACGATAAAACAAAAAAACGCAAAAACGAAAAATTCGCCAAGACTAAAGAAATCGGCAAAAACAAAAAAATTGAAAAAACCAAAATTCGCAAAAAAAAGAAAAAATCACCAAAATGAAAAAAGCGCCAAAACCAAAAGAAAAAAAATCGCTAAATCAAAAAAAAAAAAAAAAAAAACTTAAAAAAATAAAAGTAAACGAAAAAGCAAAACGGAAAAATTTTTTAACTGAAAAAAGTGCAAAACGAAAAGAGATATACTCGTATGTATGTGATTCGTACGGAACCCTTCGTGTGCGAGCCAAAGTAGCATTTTGCTGAATTTATTTAAAAAAGTTTTCACATAATCTTTATAAAATACAGTATTATTGGCGCATACTCATATTCAAAACATAGTATACTTTAAGAATTTAAAACCAGTATTTTGTATGGCAATACTGTGCCTCGTTTCTGTATTTCTCGCATCGTAAAATATCTCACATGAAACGTGTGAATTGAAAGAAAAACGAAGTAAATTGAAACGAAAATGGGGCTTTCTCACAGAAGTGTTTCTGTATCTTTACAATGCGAGAAATATCTGTCATTTAAGTTATTTTCCAATAGTTATTGGAAGGATGTGAGAAAAAGTGTTTCTGTAACAACATATTGTGAAGAGTTTTTCACTAACGCCGTCAAAATTTCTCACATTTGAAAACGATGCGAGAAGTATTTTTAAAATTAAAAATATTTAATTATAGATTTTGAAACTATAAATGGATAATGTAAGCAAGTTAATTTACTTAATTGTTTTGTTTTAAAAAGTTTTTTTTATAAGTATTGAAAAAAATAGAAATTATCTCTTCGCTGGTGGCTAGTCCCCGACTGTTCTTTTTATTACGATCGCGCTCCGCCGATTGCAAAAACTGAACACGTTTTATTTTGCATTGAAAATAAGACTAGAAGTATTTTACAATGGTTTTAAGTTACGGCATATTATCGTTGGAAAGATAAAAGGTATAAAACACATTCAATAAAGTATTATTTGTTTAAGAAATAATATAGTATTTTATGAAAATATTTCAACGCCGCCGCCAAAACTTTTCCATCGCCTTGTTGCTCTGTTTGACACTTGAATGATTGGAATATTCCAATAAATAAGCTGGCTTTTCGCATTGAAATACAGAAACCGTTTTTACTCACAAATCGAGAAACGATGAAATTTTTTGTTTCACACTTCATGTGAAAACTTTTACGATGCGAGAAATACAGAAACGAGGTACTGGTTTTAAATTCATAAAGTATACTTTGTTTACGACTATGAGTATGCACCATTGTCTTTTTTTTAGTATAACTCTGTTGATGTACGAATACATGACCTCAAAACGTCGAGATCTGTTGGAAATTCGATTTTCGAAAAGTTACAAATCCTTTATCTTATATACAGACTTTCAAAAACCATTTGAGAACTCACAAATATGTAAATGATTTTCAAAATCATTTTTGAAATATGTGAATGATTTTCAAAATCATTTTTGAAAATCGGTTACATATTTGTGAATTCTCAAATGGTTTTTGAAAGTCTGTACATAAGATAAAGGATTTGTAACTTTGTTAAATTGTGTTTGAAGTCTACTGACGATTTAGTAAAGCACCAATGAAATGTTGCATATAGACAATGCTTAAACACCAGCAAATAAATTTCATTTAATATAATCTACATATTTCTATTTACATACACATAAATCTATTTATTTCTTATTTTTTACAAACTCTTTTTCTGTACTTGAAAATTTTATCAAAGAGGTTTTCTTTCTTAATACCATTCATTACTCACCCGATTCAGCATCCGTGGTTATTTCACCACCCACAGGATAAGCGTTGCCCAACGTCGGCAAAGCAATTTTCATAACAAAATCGGCCAAAGAGAAACAATGTCTAGCTACCAAAATGCATATGAACACCGCCAAGGAGTTATGAATTTTACTATTCTGTATATCAATCTGGCAGAGATGTGGATAACGGGGTTTTTTCGTTTTTTGTATGGCATGACAAATACTTTGTAAAGCAGCAATCCACTCTTCGGATAAAGCATTACAACCGGCCGTTAGCTCAGCGCAAGCTATAGCAATATCATTCAAACGATCATTGTCAGTTTCACGGCAAACAGAAAATATAACATTCGAAACAAAACTATAGATATTTATGGTTGATTCATGTAACTGCCTTAGCCACAAAGAATCAATTTTACCACCTCTTTTGGGTGAAGCCAAGAATTCCTGCATAAATTGTGGATTATAAGATTGTGGTACCACACCCATCTGATCAGGTTGATTGAAAATATCCTTGAACTTTTTAATATGCGACATTTGTGGAAAAAATTCTGCCTCTTGATCTTTGGAACGCAATATCAAACATGATTCATACAAATCACTTAAATAGGCCAAAATGCAGCGTTCAGCAGAACTGCATTCGGTTGGATTGTTGACATGTTTTATAATGCGACATAAGCCCTCAAATACAGAAACGGTTTGTTCATGTGACAGCAATAAACAACTGTGGTATCTTCTCAATATACCCACTATATAAAGTCCCAGCGAGGTGGTATAACTTCTTATCATATTGGACTTTTTTGCCTGCAACTGATTTTCAACTTCTGGCAGTTCTTTTAAAATTTGATCGCACAACTCCAACAGACTGTATATGTTCAAAGCCATTTCCATTAAATCAAACAAAAAAGCTACATGCTCTTGTACGGGTAAATAATTATTGTTACCCACAGCAAAACCATTTAATTGTTCCAACACCGTTGCAGCGCATTGCGAAGTGACAACGTGTTGATCAAAATAAGCCATATTTTGACATTTACTTGTAGTATTTTCAAAATTAAATTCATTACGCGAATGCTTTTTCACTTTGCCACCCTCGGCCACATCAATGCTGAATTTTTTCGTAAATAATTTACAAATTTCTTTAGACATCTTCTTGACAGCATGCTTCTTTTCGTCACGTTCTTTGCCCACGCCGAAAAGTAGTATATAACGTTGATTTGATTCACTGCTATAGATCATAGAGGGGTCATCTTGGGGTATAGGAAAGTGCTTGGTATATATATAATGCCGGGATATGGATGAATTTGTTTCATTACACCCTGCACTATTGTTGTGATCAGGTATTTTAGGACTATCCGGAGCTTCTGCTTGACCCTTTTCTTTTATATTCTGCAGAAGTTTATCCAGATCATCGTCAACATTTGAGTCGTCAAATTCATTGTGTTTAAAATCTAAGCCTCCACCAAACTCATCATCGAAGCCATGATTAACGGCTGGAGAAACTGGTTTATTTGATACCGGTCCACTAACACTATTGCCTACTATACCCATATTGCCACCTTTATTGTTTAAACTTGTTGCTAAATTTGTTGTAGCACCCTCTAATAGGTCACCTCTCGATATTAGCGTATGCATATAAGCGTTGTGAGAAAATACATCGTGTCGTATTAGAGCACTAAAGAGATGAACTAGATTAGTAAATTGTGTACGATTCGATACATTGCCGTTCTCATCGAGGACGGGAGCGTCATGATCGAGAAAATGCATAAGAACAGATTGGAAAACGGGTAAACCTCCTATGAGACCGGCGCCAGAAGCAATCGACTCTTTATCATCATTGGGATTGTTGGTATTGCCTGTGCCATTATTATTGTCTTCGGGTGATGGTGTGGTCACTTCTATTTGTCGTTTATCCAATAATATTGCCACAACAATTGCACGATGCTCACCCCATCTGGAAATGAATAAAATTAATAATTAAAAATATATATCGTTCATTTGCTGCAAGGACGTCATAGCTAGTTTTTCTTTTCCCGGACTTTTTCACTTCCCAGGAAATCGGGAATTCTTTTGAAATTTCGGGGGATCCCGGTAATTCCCGCTCAGAACAAATTATTGAAAAAAAGTGCAACTTGGAGTTTTATTCTCACTCACTGCCGGGCTCTAATAGAGGCTAATATTTTTGTTGTATGTTACTGAAAAATCCATGCAACATATGAACGAAATCGTTCGTATATTTTACGAAATATTTTGTTATTTCGCACCACGAAATTCTTTCGTAAAATGTACGAAACGAACGAAATGTTTGTGTTTATTTTACGAAGTATGTTTTGTGTTTTAGGAAATAATTTTTTATATAATACGAAAGAGTTTCGTAGAAAAGAGAAAAAAGTTTTACATTTTACGAAATAATTTCATAGTTTGAGGTAATATTTAGATAATATTACTAAATGTTTTTTATGTTTTACGAAAGAACTTTGTATATATTATGATGTTATAAATTGCTTTAAGCCTAAAGATAATTTTGTCTTCAACACATTAAACATGAAGTCGTTAGGACCCGACAAAAATAAGAAAGTAAGTCAGTGAGTAACAAAATCCGGTCATCTTTTATAAAATTCAGTTTATAGTCAAAAGAATATTTTTGATCAGAAGCAGTTCTGTTTATTCACTTAATGTATTGTAGCTTTATTATATTTTATCGGTTCTTAAGCATTTTATGTATTATATGTTCGGCACCAAATTAGTTTCAACTTTGGGCTTCAAAGGCTTTTTCTGGATTTTCGTTTCATCTTAATGGAGAAAAATTTAAATTGAAGGTATCAATGCGAGTCAAACTCTATGGTTTTCAAGTCGTTTAATCTAATTTTTCAAATAATCCACAATTTTCAATACTACGTGCCTTATTTGACTTCACCACCCTTACACTGTGAAAGGTATAACGAGAGCTCTGATCATGAGATCGTGGTTAATCTTAAAATAGTATGGTGTTCAGTTCGACCCTTACACAGTCAAGAATTTTTCTTTGTCTTTTCAATTAGTACATGGTTTTAAAATTCCTTACTCAATAAAATAATTTAATTGAAGAATTAAATTGAACGAAGTTAAGCCTGAATAATTAAGTATCTTTGGATTAGAAATTGTTAAGTATTGAGTTTTGAAAACACTTTTTTCCATTTTAAGTTCCTTTAACTCAATGAGTTTTTATGCGATCAATACAAGAAAGATCTATTTTGATCAGTTGAAACATTTTCGATATTTTTGAGAATAATTAAACAAACAAAACTATAAATTTTAAGACTCCAAAAAGCGGAATAATAATTTTAGGCGTGATCAACCTCCAAAAAGCGGAATAATCCGTTATATTTATAATATTAAAATATCTGAACATGATCTTATTTCAGAACTAGTACACGCATGCTGTTACACTTTTATAAAATTATGAAAGTCAGGCAACCACAAAGTCTTAATGAGTTTTCGTTTATCGGTTTAACACGCAATGTCCACATCAATGTACCTCGTGGACATCTTTCGGTGTTTGATCATTCCTTATTAGTTCGAATTTATCGTGTTTGGAATTATCTACCGAATAATCCTAAGATTTTCTCCCATTCATATTCGACGTCCAGAAAATAGATTCTTGAGTATTTAAATAATTTTTAGCCAAGTTACTACCTGCTGTCTGTAGGAACACATACATACTTTCTTTTTCTCATTTATTATTATTTGTTCTTTTGCAATGTTTATATGGCTGGGGCCCAGTTATTAACTGCTAGCTTTGTTTTTATTTGTATTATTTTTATTTTTTATTTTTAATAACTTATTTTTAGGCCCTATATGTATAAATACTTTCTGTACAATACATACATATATAATTGGCCATAAGGCTTCCTTTGTATTGATATTAAAAAACATTAAATTAAAAATTTTAAAAATCCCCCGAAGAAAATAGATGATAACTTCAAAACGGCTAGAACGGACCGATTTTCTTCAAACATAGCTAAGAACACTCTCGATCAAGTCACCTTTCAAACAGAAAAAAACAACTAACTCAAAATCGGTCCAGCCGTTTGGTCTATACGTGAAGTCGAACAGACACACAGATACAAAAAATATCACAGAATTGGGGAAATCAAAAACAATTTTTTAACCCTTACGATTTGGCGTGGAGCACTCCATAAAAAGAGTTCTTATCATACACTTATTAATTCTGTAAAGTGCGACAAGTATAACCCATTTCGTGTTTGCCCTTTTTCATTTTGGCAATTTTTTCGTTTTGCTTTTTTGTTAAATTTAATTTTTTTATTTTTTAAGTTTTTTCGTTGTTTTGGCAAAATTTTTGGTGTTGGCGCTTTTTTTATTTTTTTCGTTTTTTTTACGATTTTTCGTTTTTTACAATTTTTTGTTGTTTATTCTTGCCGAATTTTTAGCGTTTTTTTCTTTTGGACGATATTTTTATTTTCAGCGATTTATTTAAGTTTTGGCGCTTTTTTCAGTTTTCGCATTTTTTCGGTTTTGAGGACTTTTTCGGTTTTTGGTAATTTTTTTAGTTTAACAATTTTTTGTTTGTTTTGACGCTTTTTCGTTTTGGCGATTTTTTCGGTTTTTGGCAATTTTTGTGCTTATTTTTCGTTTTGGTGATTATTTCCCATTTAACTAACCATTAAAAACTCCTCGAAATAAACTTACATATTTTTATAAAATAAAATTAATCGAGTTAAAATTTCGAAAACAGTTTTCGAAAAATAATTTAATTTAAAAAAAAGCACATTAGCACTTACCTTTGACTCGATACTGCCCATTCACACAATATTTTTACTGTTGAACCATCGACAATATTCGCATCGTATTCCTGACGCGTCTCTTTAATTTCACCATTAGCTCCCACTTCTCGCCGTACACTAACAAAAGGTTGAAAGATGTTGGCATACAAGGAATCTATTGAATTAGTTTGATCCATTAAATCAAAACAGTGAGTATCCAAATGATCCAGTATGGTTAAAACATGAGTATAGGAATTTTTATTAGCATTTTGCCATTTTTCAGCAAACCAACGATTTTCCGCGTGTTTGGAGCGCAAAACTATTTCATCTTCGGTGCATCTAAGCTGTCGCTGTACTTCGGCATTCGTAAGAGTACACTTGGTAGGCATCGGTAAGGCTGATGGCGCAATGGGCAAATGATCTAAAGGACTGCCACACAAAGCGGGTGGTATACGATTTTCGGCTATGCCACACCAGACCATAGCGGTGGGACACTCAATGGTAATTATTTGTAAGATCGAACTTAAATACAATATAATATCACGATGATGGGGACAACTTAAATATTCATTAATGGCGCATTCATAGGGATCCAAAGTTGGCTTTTTCTTATCCATATCTTCATCGGTATCCATGTGTGCGACTCCGGCTGGTAAAACTTGCTTACCATTTGGTTGCTGCTCAATTACATTATTTAATAAATTGGCTAGCTTTTTAGCTACAATATAAGCCATTTTGCGGCATAGTCTTTCGGATTGAACAAAGTCGTGCATATATTGCAAAGCGAACGTCAAAATCAATTTCTTTAAAGACTCGTCAAATGTAATTTGAGTACGCATTTTATCCAATAATTCCAATATCCAGTTTAGGAATTCTTGTCTATCTAATAGAGATTCTTCATGCATGTATTTACTTAATTGGGTGCAATAATTCCAATATTTAAGGGCATTACGGCTGTCTTCGAAGTTGCTGCCAATACCTGATATCGACGAACCCGAACCCGGCAAATTATTTGCTCCTGGCAAGCCACTTTGACTACAAGAACTGCCTATGACTGCAGCATTATTTCCAGGTAAAGAGCTTAGACCACCACCACTAGATGATTGACTATTTGCTGGACTTAACATGGGCACGGGACTGGCCAAAGATTGTGGTACCGTAGTAAGTGTGTTTGTAGGGTGAGTAGTAGAGGTATTTTGTTGTTGGTTATTGATTTGTGTGGTTGGAGCTCCATAGCCACTTAGTAAAGTTTTTTCAGAGGGAGAACCTTTAATACACACATAGAAAGATAATTTAGATATGAGTTTGTTTATAGTAATTGTATGTTGCTGTTTTACAACAACAAGAAAACACAGAAATCGATAATGTAGTCCATAGTATATAATTTCTACTTACTTTTTTCACTTAAATGATAATATTCCTGTAATTTGGGCAGCAAATCTTTCATAAATTTTATTAAATTACTTGTCCACTCGGGTACGGGATCAAACGAATTTCTCTTTTTATTTTTCGACTCTGAAACACTCACCATATAAGCTGCACTGAGTTTAATGAACCAAGTTGCTCTTTGCATATTAACCTGATGATCGCATAATGTTATTAATATTTCTTCCTTTTTGTTAAACGACGGAGCCTTTTTGGCCAAACTCAACAAGGGCTTATTGCCGGCTAAGTCTTTAAACCAAGCATCCAGTGCACCTTTTGTACGAGGTGATACAGGCCAAAAGTTGTCTTTACAATTTATTTGTTGTTTTTTACGCACTGTATCCTGCAAGGTCATCAACTCTTCCTTTTTCGCCAAAATGGCACTGAAAAATGATGCAACTTTGCTGGCATTGACATTGGAGGTATGGGCGGTACCGAATTCATCAGCTAACGGTGGCATTGTGGCAAATCCATGTTTGACATTGGATGGTGTTAATTCATCTTCTCGTTGTTTGGCCTCCTGCGGATAGACGTCGGGTGGACCCAAACGTGAACGTTTTAACGGTCGCTTTTCCTGTAGCAGAGAAAGCATTCTGTCCGCGTATTAACTTTTTATAGCTTTTTTGCTTTTAATTTTACATAAATTTAACACTTTTTCAAAAAACTTATCAAATAAAGAGAGCGACCACTGAAAAAATGCAAAACAATTGTTTGAGAACAATTTTCTGAGCTATGCCAGACTTTAGTTATTTGGATAGGGCGTTGCTACATAGAGAACAGTCAACATATGTTCGCTTTTATCCCTTTTTACGCCACAACATGCGAACGGCCCTTAAAATGAATTATGCGCATGATACAAAAATGTTATCATTGTATCTCAAAAATTGTATATCTAAATTTTATATCTAAAAATCTAAACAACCAAAGTCGATATTTCACTTTTACGATTTTGGAATAACAACCTATCTCAAGTTTGTTCAAAGAAATTTTTTAAATAGTCTCTTAAGTAGAATTATGATTTTATTCCGAACCGTGCCATTCATACTTGAAAATTCTGCATAACTCGAGTTTATCCATTATTCCTTTTGATAAATTGATATATTTAATTGGGTTTGCTAGCTACCCTCGAGTTTAGTCATGATTGAGTTATTTTTGACGTTAAAGTCAATTCATTAAGTTACGAATAACATCTAAACTAGAGATAAAATCTAAAAATATAGAACTAACGAAAAGGAAAAAAATAAATTGTTTGTTTCGTTTATTTTTTCATTATAAATTACATTACAAGCTAAAATATAATATTGCTAACATCAAGCATACAAAAGTTAGCTTAATTAGTCTAAATATAAAAATGATCCGCAGAAAACTTGCCGAAATCGTGTTTATCCGTTATTTCTTGTGAGCACAGACATATTTTAAGAGTTCAAAAACTTACTTTTGCTCAAAGTATTATTTTTATTTTTCATGCGTTATTATTAACAAAAAATCTAGCGTGCAGTTTTTTAATTCATTTAAATATTCTCTATCGTATCAGTAGCCACTTGACGATATATAAATATTTCGATTGTATGATATTCTCGTCATAAGTTTGGGAAACTGTTAATAATGTGATCTGGCAACTATGACAGTGAGAGAAAAATCTGTTTGGAATTTTACTTGATTTTTAATTGTTGTCTAGAAAAATTGTAAGAAATAAAGTATTGTTTAGCCTGTGGTATTGTTTGAATAAATTAAAAAAATATATATGAATAATATCGTTTATAAAATAGTAATATTCAAAAAGATATACATATTTTTATAAATTATAATGATGTGTTAAAAAATATAGTGTTCTATTGGTGCAGTAAATACATAACAAAATCCCAACACATGATTTAGTGTTTAAGACATTTGTGCTCTTATATTAAGCGAAAATATTAAACCTCTTGCGTATACCAAATAAAAAAAAAACTAATCCACTTTTGTAATATTAGTACTTTATACAGCACTTGGCTGAATTATTAACGCAAAGTACATACGTTGTATTTTTATAGTGTTTAACGTGTCATTATAGGAAAAGGTCATTGAAAATGTGTGATGCACCTGAAACAAGTAAAAAAAGACAAAAAACGGTAAGTGTATAAATAAAACGATAAATATAGTTTACTAGTACTAAAGCTACATTTATGTATTATTTATATGTAATATTAATTTTTTTCAATGCAAATAGTGTTTTTTTCATCTATAAAACAGCTGTGGTCTAAATTTTTCATTTGATATTCTCTTTGATTTCCTTTCGTTCTCTTTGATTTCCTTTTCTTTGGGTAACGTTGTTAGAGAAATGTTTGTTTACTTTAGTAACGTCATAAGTAACGGTATTTTTTTACATTAATTTTAATTTTTAACGTGCTTTTTCCCAAATTAATATTTTGCTTTTTAAGTAAAATATTAAATTTTTTATTAAAATACATTGAAATTGATTATGCAAGGGTATTAGCTAGTTCCTATGCGCATTTCATTGGGGCTAATGCAAATCGTCAGGGAACCTTTACCTTTTAATTGTACAATGAAAGTGGTGCCGTTACCAGTGAACAATGGTGATCGGCTGTGGGTATTTTGTGGCTGTGGGTTGGCTAACATCCGCTGCCGGTTAATTTTCGGCTTCGGCTTAGCCGGCTATTTAAAAAAATACTTCGGAAAAATATCTGCCCGCTGCTGTCATTAATGGTAGAGATATGCGCGTGAGTTGTTTTCGCTCGCCATCACGCCTGAACACGAAAATAATATTTTTTCACGCACGCTCACGTTACCAAGTTTTAAGACTTACGACCACGCACGCTCACGATCAAAATTGATTTTATTACACACGCTCAGGCACGACAAAAGCGTAAGCTTTCACGATACTTATTTTTTATATCCAAGAAAACACAAAATCGAATGTTTAAAGTTTTAATAATTTTTTAGTGTTCATATGAAAACCAGTTTTTGGCACAATGAAATAATATACATGGATGATTCTCATTTTTAGTGTACATTTTGGGTTATTTAATTTAATTTAACTTTACCAATTTAATTAATAGAAATATTAGAAGGCAGGATTCATGTTATAGTTTTCGCCTAATGCAGTGGATCCTAATATAAAATAATATTTTCTGCTTTTTGTTAGCATTTTTGTATATTGAGCGCTACATATTTTCTCAAGGTTGTTATGGGAATTTTTGCGAAAAAAAATACACCACAAAAAGTGACTATGAAATTTTAAAGCACTATACATATATCTACTCTTTAAAACTTAAAAGTTATGACCACTGTTTTAACTTTGACTTGTGTTCACATAGGAAAGTAAAATATTAGTATCTTTAAAAATAATTCTTTACTACGATTTATATATGAGGAAAAAGCAGGATTCTTTTAAAAAGACCAATTTTAAGAACATCGAACGACAATGGTAAAAGTTATGAAAATTTCAAATAGTTATTCGTAACAAAATACGACCCACCTAAGACATTTTTCGAAAATATAACAACCCACAGTGCGGTAGAATAAAAATTTTTTGAAAGCAAACTATGTAGAAATTTCTTAACGCATAATGCTCTCTATCTCGTTTCTGTCTTACCGCCGCTGTTAAATTTTTTTAACGTCTAAAATTTATAGATAAATTATATTTAAGAATACATTTTCTTACGAAAAGAGATGGGCGCTTGTTGTATTTTTTTCGTCACACAACACGCACGACTCCACACGAAGTGTTCGTGACAGAAAATCTGACTTCGTTCGTTTTCGTGTCGTGTCGTGTTGAGCAAACATGAGCAGTGCTGCCACGACCAAAACATTGTTACAACCAAAATTTTTCAAAAAGTTACCAAATGTGGAAAAAATAACCAAATTTAAAATGCATTGTTTTAATTGATGATGCAAATGATGCGAAAGTGCAAATGCAAAATATCGTAGCTTTTTTTATGAAATACAAAATGCATAAGAATTTATAAAAAAGCAACGATAATTTGCATTTGCATTTTCGCAAGACTATTTGCAACAATCAGTGAACTCTACTATTAAAAATTTATTTGATGTTGCATTGTAATCAAGGCTGGAAACGGAATCGAATAACGGCATCAGTATTAATACCGGTATAATAATTTTTAAAATTTCGGTATCGTGAACGGTAACGGTATTGTTATTTTTTTTATTTCGGTATCGGTATTACCGGCACATACCATTCGTTACCGAGTCTAAAATACCGGTATTACTGTTAAGATTTTTAATTCAGACAGTGTACATAGCAAACAAATTTATTTTTATTAAATTATTTCAAAAAGGGAGTATTTTTACATAAAGTAAACTTTAACAATAAACAGAAAAATTCTTGGATCTTTTTTATTTTATATATTAAAAAAAGCTATTTCCATATAAACGTTGTATATACGTTTACATAATTATATTAAAAAATTATTTATTATTTATAAAAAAGTAAATTAAAGAAATTGCAGTTTTTGTATTGCATACTTATAAAGTATACTTTTTAGTTAATTAAAAAAATAATAACAATAAAAGTTTTGACTATACCGATATACAGTGTATACTGTGTATATTGTATACAAGGTACATGTAGAAATGTATGTATGTACATAAAAAAGTTCTCTTCTAAACTTTAAATAACGCCGAAATTGGCCGGATGACAACAACCGCCTTTAGACTATCATCTTCAAGTATATTACGGTAAGGTACATACGCCGCTATATAATTGAACATTTCGAAGACAACATACGGTGAGTTATTGGCGCATTTGCTGCGAAAAGTCTATAAGAATTGAACATCTAGAATGCGCCATCTATGCATCAGCCATGGCCACATCACCGAAAGTCAAAAATTAATGGAATAAAGTAATCTTTCCAATAAGGAACCCTTTAATATATGAGCTCTCTGAGCGATATTTCCACTGTGGCCAAAAACTGCTTCGCCAACGAAACAACCCTAGTGGAAAATAAAGACAATGGGCGATGCTATCAATCATCGCGTGCAGTATATCCCTCAAAGAATTTATGTATATGCATGTGAGAATTTTTCATGAAGTAAAACTTTTAAGAGATTATAAAAAGTTTCTTGACGAAAATTTCATGAAATATTTCATCGTGTAAATTAAGTCTTTAATAATAATAATAATAATAGAATTAAAGGACCTGTGCTTCATTTAAAGAATTCTTTGGAATAAACAAATAGAGTTCGAAGTTAGCCCTTTTTTGAGCTTTTTCGAAAAATTTTATTGGATATTACTTTATACGTATTTTTTTCAAATTAGCCCTTTTCAGCCCCATTTTAAAAAATGTTTGTGCGTTTTGGGTCCTAAAAGTTGGCATCACTGTGCGAGGTAATAAAGAAATTTACAAACATACTCATACATACAAGAAACGGGCGAAAAACATAACCCTTCCTTGGCAGTCGTGTAAAAAGTTTACGTTTTTTCCAAGTATTTTTGAGAATTGGAAGATATTTTAAAATTTTGGCGTTATCGTCGCGATAATCTAACATGATATGTACTTACGTATTATAAAAGCTCCATAAGTAGATAACGTTTTCGCTATCATATCGGTATTTGTTTTTTTTTTTGTGGTAATAAACATTTGTTTTAATGCATGCTAAAAAAATATAAGCAAATTAGTGGTATTTCCATTAGAACTCAAGGGAGCTGGCAGAACGGTTTTGAAATTATTCTATATCTAAAGGTAGAACCAAACATACACGCTCAAAAAATTTCATTGAAATCAGTTAAGCGGTCCCGATTTTATACATACATGTATTAAGATTTTATAAATAACCCAATTATCTCTTATCTGAAATTTTATACACACATACATACTTGTATATTTTGAAATATGTGCATATGTATGTACTAGAGGTGTAGCGAATGTGAGTGTAGCGAATGCGAATAGTTACATTTACAGCCTAACCCTCTCGCTTGCATAAAAACTCTCAGCACGACAAGTCGATCGACAATGCAAGCAAGCGATCAACAACGTAATAGTTTTCATACAAATTTGGTACCCACTATGAAAAGTCAAGCGACAACAAATGTCAAAATCAGTCCCTTGTGTTGCTGTTCCGCATTTTCGCAATAAAGCTAATATCGCCAAGTTTCTAGCTTATTAATAATCTTATATGTAAAAGCTTATTTATTTATATAAGTTAAAGATGCAGAAACTTCCTTGTTATGAACAAGTTATTCCTTTCACTCAGTTATTTGTTGTCGATTTCAAATTACTTTTTTCGTGGTTAAAGTGATTTTCAGTAGACTTCAATTTCGTTCGAAACAAACTGAAAATGGAATTTTATTTTTAAACATCATTTGACGACACTTAGTGAAAATTGCACTTTCATTTCATTTTACGATTGTAGAACCTAGGCGATAGTGTATTTGTTTTATGCAGATAAGTAACTAAGTCAGTGTACTTATCATTATCACTCAAGTTTTGTTCCTAAAGTTATTAAATCTTTATTTAGATTTGCCATCAATGATAAACATCATACTAAAGTACAGTTTTTTTTTTAGTAATTTTTCAAAGACTTAGAAATACTGTCGCAAATTTTTATTACAGGTTTTTTGTTTTGTTAGATAACATGAATTAAATTATTTTTGATTTAACTTTCCTTGACACTTGCAAAAGACTCTGAATACAGAAAATTTTTAGCAACAATGACTAAGCAATATTTTTGGTATTCATTTATTTTTTGCATCACTTTATGTATTTTTATGTATTTGTATCATCAATATATTATAAAGTGACAATAAATATTTATCACATAATTTCAATTATAAAAATTTATATATATATATATATATATATATATATATATATATATATATATATATATATATATATATATATATATATATATATATATATATATATATATATATATATATATATATATATATATATATATATATATATATATATATATATATATATATATATATATATATATATATATATATATATATATATATATATATATATATATATATATATATATATATATATATATATATATATATATATATATATATATATATATATATATATATATATATATATATATATATATATATATATATATATATATATATATATATATATATATATATATATATATATATATATATATATATATATATATATATATATATATATATATATATATATATATATATATATATATATATATATATATATATATATATATATATATATATATATATATATATATATATATATATATATATATATATATATATATATATATATATATATATATATCTTGAGTTTTAAAGTCCATCTGGACAAAAATTAATTTTCCGTAATTGTTGCTGCTATTTGGCAATCATCTTTCTTGTGTGTGTTTTTGCCTGATAATAACAGTGTACCTTCTTCTCAAGCGAATGGCATTAGTATAAGACTACATTTACACTGCCAACAATCTCAGCTATTTTGGTTTCAACCGAAGGAGGCGTCAATCAATACCTTGGAGTTAGACAAAGTTCGCCGGCAAACTCAATCCGTTCTGGAATTAGGGATGCCAAGTCCGAAGCCCCGATCCCAAAAATCTCGGGATTTGTCGAAAAAAATTCCGGGGAATCCCGAAATATTTAAAAAACTCGTAATGAAAAGTAACACTAATTTATGAATTTAAATGTATTATGGTTGTCGAAGGGTATCCTCTATTCCCACTCCCCTGGTCGGTGGTGATAGACCAACTTCTCCACATTCATAGGGAAAGTGGGCATGAACTGACTGGATACGCCGATTATAGTAACTGGAAAATTCGTCTGTGTTCTCTCAGGCGTCATGAATGCTGCTTGTGCTCTACTTCACTCTTAGGAGAAAATTTGATTTTGGTATAGTAACGTTAAATGGATACAATATCTCTCATTTGATGGATGTCAGGTATTTATGTAATTTTCTTGGCAGAAGGCTGGGCCGAATCGTCGCTTTCGATATAGAGCTGATTCGATAGAGTTTTCTTAGTTTGAGATTATGGCATTCGCCATCGACCAATACAAACACATTGTTCGATATCGAATTTCATAATCTCAAACTAAGAAAACTCGATCGAATCGCCTCGATATCGAAAGCGACGATTAGACCCCTGACTTGGAATACATATGCAGAATTATTTATACAAAAAGCCTCTAGAATTGTGCTGGATGCACCTGGGTGAAGTATCAGCCCTAAAATTATCATGTGGGCTTATGAAATTATACGGGTATATTCTGTATTCCATGCGGAATGAAAATGTTCGGAATTATCAAAGCATTGTTGCTGCAAATTATTATTTATAACAACAATGCTATGGCAATTCCGAACACTGGGGTCTAATCGTCGTTTCGATATCGAGTACACTATCATATCGACACGTATCGAATGGATGGATTACCGCATTCGATACGTATCGTATCGAAATGTTTAAAAAGTGTACCAAGTTTATTTTATACCGGTTGTTGAATCGACTAAGAATTGGTAATACATTTAAGAACAATTTTGTGTTTCTAGCAGCTAGTACAACAACAAAGTTGATTGGCCAACTGTAATAAGGTTTATAGGTAATGTTCCATGCTTTTTTGCAAAACAAACACAATAAAAGACAATATTGTATTCGATCGCTCTAGTGCCATCGAGTGGAATTTAAACAGCAGGTCCTCGATTATCGTATGCCGTAATCCCAAAAGAAAAAATTTCGATCACTTCTGCTCGATATTGAAAGCGACGATTAGGCCCCTGTTATACCGCATGGAATACATACCAACTATCACGTACGTCACGCTTGTATGGTAGCCGAGAACTTGGCTGATTGTAGAAGCTACTAAGCTATGCAAGATGAAGATGTTGGCATATCTTCTTGCTACCGGTATAATGAGGATATGTCTAGCCTTTGCCATTCAGCCCTTAATTAGTCCAACGAAAAAAAGCATTCATCGATCCTGAGTACAATATCTTAAAGAGAACTACGACTATGACGAATGACAGCATGAACTATGAACTGAGGCTTGGAAAAATGTTATGTTGCTTTCAGCTTGGGGCGCTCAAGGCTACGTGTGAGTATGTTGGTTCACCTGTGTTGGCTTGCGGATAGATCCAAGACCCCGTGGTGATGCGTGGGTCTTTGGACCCAATGTTAAAATATATGTTTCCATGTGGAAATGGCCTACGGTATTTCAGGAGGAAATTGAGACAATTGTAACATGTACCGTCATTATATTAAATAAAATTCCTAGGGGCTCACATAAAGCTAAATTTATATTTTACTATTCAGTAAAATATCAAAATTTGTTTTAAAATACTTTTCTTCTAAATAGCTTTTCTTTTTTAATTTTTTATATTTGTTAAGAATACACATAATGAAGATCTTTTACTTTATAAATTGAGTGTTTTATTAAAAAATAAAAATCTCGAATTTAAAATTCTGATAAATCCCGGGATCCCGGAATTTAAAATTCTGAAATCCCGAATCTCGCGATTTACAAAAACCAGTCCCGTTTGGCATCCCTAGCTGGAATAGATTAAGTCTTAACGTTGAGCATCATTTCTTTCAACCATACCGTAGGGAATCCCGGGGGGTGGAAAAAGGGTTTTTGATGTTGTACCACTGTTTTAATCATTCTTTATGTTTAATATTTGAAAATAAAAAAGCGAAATGAAATATTGACAAATTTTAAATTTTGGCATACCGATGGTCATACGTTGACAACACGTAACAGATTTTTTATTATTTTTCAAAAACCGCAGATCACGTTATATAAATCGCTAAAAAAGACGTTCTTAGCCCCAAAATCAGGAAAACCGAAATTCAGTAAGAATATCTACTAAATAATTTGCAGTTATTTTATTTCGTTGCTAGTAACGCTTACAGTCTATTTGTAATGTAATTTCTTCAACTGAAAAGTTGTAAAAATCAGTTACGTGTTGTCAACGTACGGCCATCGATATAAGTCCGCATAGTGCCACGTTACAAATAAGATCCAAATTGTACAAAAAACAACAATTGTACCATGATTTTCCGGCTCACTTCACTCGTTCAAAAGTTATGGGAGGACTACATGTATACTAGGCATGCCAAACGGGAAATCGCGGGATTTTTCGGGATTGGTAAATCCCGAATCCCGGGATTTTTCGGGATTTCTTACTTAGCAATTTTTATATAAAAACTACATATTTATATATTTTAATTTTCATTAATTTTATGGTTTTTTTTATAATATTTAAAAGTCCGATAAAATTTTGTACGTGTATTCATAACAACTTAATGACTATTCGTGACAAATTGTTTCTAAATTAATAACAAGAGCAAAGTAAATTACCTACTTTCTTACGATTATTTTCATCAAGGGTGCTACAATATACAACTCAGAAATATTTTGAAAACAAAAAGAAGTATGTATATGAGCTTTGGAAAAAAATAACATTTGGAAAATTCATCATTTTGTAAAAATTCATTCTCTCTTATTATATATTCTGATTAGCTACATGCCGACTTTCCTTAAACCTACACAATAAAATTGGCACTTCGCTACTTGTTGTCGATAACAATTGAGTACTATTGACAGCTCCTTACAATTCTTTGAGGTCTGGAAAATTCGAAGAGTATTAATAATAGTCAGTTGTTGTCGTCGACGAGTAGACGAGTGCAAACTTTTTGCTGTCGGGTTGACGTGGTATTCGTGATATTCGACGTGGTATTCGAGTTTGTATGTTGTTTACATTGCAGTTCAAAAGTGTTTTCGTTTTATTCGAATTACAGAGTAGAAGGGCAGCACACAAATGAATCGTACTCCCATTAGCGAATGTAGGAATACATATCTGTCGAATTTTTACAAAACAACTTAGGTATAATTTTAAAAATTTTTAATAGAGCAAAAATACTGTTCAAGTGTTCAGCCAAACTTTGTATGTATGGGCTTATAAAAATGTGATAATTAGATGTAATTAATTGAATTTGATTAGAATTGTGTATACTATAGTGGGTAGATTTATTTTGAAAAAAATTGTATACCAGAAAAATAATCGGCGGACAATTCTAAGAAATTTTCGCAAATGGACAATAGGTCGGACATGAATTCCTAGCCCGCGCAAATCCATATGAAGCTTTATCTACAGATGAAAACAAATAAACCCAACAAACCAGTTTATTTTCCCTTCCGATTTCTATAAAATTAAAAAAATTTAAAAATTTTTAAAAAATCGCAGAAAACTCCGCCTCAGCGGCGATGTAGCGGGCTGAAATGTTCAACAAAAATGTTCAACATTTCCATTCTTAAAAACAATTTGAATTTACATTAATTCAATTATTGTGAACTTAAGCCCTCCTTCTCAGCCGAGCGTGGCCTCTAAAGCTAATGATGTTTCGGGGTAGGGGATTTGGGTGCAACTCAAGTATTTGTATAGAAGAATTGTATAGAAGAAGTTTACAATCTAGGCTTAGAGTAGAGTTCCTTCCAATGAGCCAATTTATTTGAGCTGCTTTTAATTTCATTTGGGTCACCTTTGCATTTATGTGAGACTTCCATGTTAGACGACGATCAAGATGAACACCGAGATATTTTACTTCAGTCTTTTGAGGTATAGTTTGGTTATTTATTTGTATAGGTGGGCAGGTTTCTCTGCACAATGTAAAAGTAATGTGTATATATTTTTGTTCGTTAATTATTATCCGCCATTGTTTTAGCCATTGTTCCAACTGGAGTATACAATCTAGCAAATTGCGGGTGGCTTCTTGATGGCTTTTGTGAACACTTGGAAAAGCTGTATCATCAGCGAATGTTGATATGTGTATGTTACTGCTTACCGGCAAGTCAGAGGCATATATCAGATATAATACAGGACCGAGGATGCTGCCTTGAGGAACTCCGGCATGAATGGGTTGCGGAGGGCTTTGAAAATTACCTTCTTTAACAACAAATTTTCGCTCAGTTAAGTAGCTTTCTAAAAGTTTAAGGATGTTTTCGGGTAGGTTTTGCTTTAGTTTATCTATTAAACCTTCGTGCCATACTTTATCAAATGCCTGAGAAACATCGATGAAGAGCGCAGAACAATATTTCTTTTCTTTGAAGGGTTTTCTAACCACGTTCACGAGTCTATGTGTTTGCTCAATCGTGCTATGTTGCCTTCTAAAACCGAATTGCTGGTCTGGAATGAATCCACACAGAAAAAATTATCATAGGTTTTTATTTTAACATACATGTGTTTGAATTAGTTTTTAAATTTTATTATTTTTTCTTTGGTTTTTAAATATTCCAATACAAAATTTTTATAGAAAAAAATTCGATTTTTTCTTATTAAATATTTACGAATTTTAGTGTTTAATTTTACGAATTTTGTGATAGGTCCCATTTCCGTAAAATAAATGTTTGAATTTATGAATTTAATAATAGAATACGAATTATAGTTTTTTCTGTGCAGTACGATTTAGTATGGGTGTTAGCTTACTCATAAATAGCGCTTCAAATAGTTTTGACATGTTAGACAATAGGCTTATAGGCCTATAGGATTCCACCTTCGTATGATCTTTGCATGGCTTAGGTATCATGGTAATCAGCGAAACCTTCCATTCTGCGGGATATCATTTGAGGCGCAAAATACTGTTAAAAATAAATAGAATTATCCGTTTTGCAGTATAGGGTAGCTCTAAGAGCATTTTATTACTTATTTTATCAGCGCCTGGAGCTTTTTTCGAATTTAAGCCCGCAATGCAGTGTTCAATCTCACGAATATTGAACCTCAAAGTAACATCTGGTATAGCGAGGACGGGTGGCAGCTCAACTATAGTATCAGACGTATTTGAAGTAAATACTTTCAGCAAGTGGTTTACAAACAGAGTTAGTTCTTCCCCAGTCTCCATTCGAAGCTCGCAATGGAGGCTTATATATCACTGGTCTTTTGAGGCCTCGGGCTGCTCTCCACACAGAAAAAAATATTACCAAAAATTTCAAACAAAAGTTTGTCTAAAAATAAATTTAATTTTCAGTAAATTTTCTGTCCATAATCTATGAATTATCTTTTTGACTTTTATTTAGAACGCAAACACCAAAAACAACAATAAAAACTGTGTCGTAAAAAAACACCCCGATGACGACATAAACACAAATAACAACAACAACAATCATAGCAAGAGGAATGCAATTGTACCAAGTTTGTTTACAAAAGATTTTTGAGTGAATGGATTAGTTAATGTCGTTGCGTTAATTCTCATTCATTTTTTTAGAGTATTTAGATAAACAAAGTGAAATCTCATGCTAAATGGATGATAATAATGAAGACACAGATAAACATTTTGTTTGTATTTTTGTTTGATTAAGTAAATTATATTGCTTAATAATTGTTAGCATTTTTAGACTATTTTTTTATTAAATTCAGACAGAAATATTGTTTGATATTTTTCAGAAAATCCAGTAAATAGTTTTGTTTGATTTAGTAAATTTTTTTGTCTACAACTTGTAAATATTTTAGACAAATTGTTTTATAGATTTAAACAGTTGTTCACTGAAAAAAACACGTTTTTTTCAATGAAATTGTTGAGGTATTTTTGTCTTAATTTACAAATTCGTTTGTAGGTCCGTTCATAGACAAAATATTTACTATTTCATTGAATTCTTTTACAGAAAATGAAATTTAGTTTTTTCTGTGCATAGCGAATAGTCTGTTTGAGGTGTTGCGTCGAGAGAAGCGGTTTTTTGATATTCTAGTAGAGTTTTCAGCTGTTTAGTACAATGAGGGGATCTGTAGCGTTGCCATTCTCTACAAATTGTTCTTTTTTTCGGATAAAAGCCGTTCTACATCTGCTGAATAAATTTTATTATATCTCACCTGAAGATTTGTAGTAGTAGCATTTAGAGCAGCTTGCTTAAGGTTTGCCTCAAACATTCTAATAGAGTCATCTATGTCAGCTGACGTTTTTAATGGAATATTTTCTGTGCAATGAGCAATCAAATATTTTTTGTATTTCAACCAATTTATACGTGTGGTTGTCATCGTTAAATCACAACTGGGTGAAGAAGTTGTATGTGAATATATAGTGACAATAGTTGGTGAGTGATCTGAAGACAAATCATTTCGCTGGGCACACCCTTTACCACTCCAAAATCAATAACATCAGGTATTTTTCGGCGATCTGTTGGCCAGTAAGTTGGCTGCCCACTTGATATAACAAGGAGCATTTTTGTTAAATAATTTTTCCGCTATATCGCCGCTCATGAGGAGTTTTTCCCCTTTAAAAAAAAAGGGGCAAAATGACCCATGCAGCGAAGAGTTAGAAGAATAAATTATTCCACAAAAATTTTTGCCTGTGATGTTCTGCGTAAAAATGCTGAACATATTGTATACCGTAAACACAAGACTTACAAGATTTTTGTGCTTTATAGAAATGTTTTTTTTTTTTTAATTTTAAAAAATCGAAAAAATAGTAGTTATGGAAGATCCACTACCGTACCGGTCTTAAAAGTTCTTGGGTGGACAGAAGTTAAAAATGAGAAATTTTCAAAAAAATTTAATAATAATAAATAAAACTCCAAAACCAAAATCCTAAAAAAATTTTTTAAACTTTTTTTGTGGAAAAAATATCGAAAAACAAAAATATTCAAACAAATTTGTCCGATTTGGGCCATTATTAACATCCTCAAAAGTTACCAGGAAGGATCTTTTGAGGGGTAGTAAAAGTATCACAAAATTAAGGCAATCAAAAAAATTTTTTTCAGACCATCCGATTTGGTATGGAGTGTCCCATAAATATGTATATAGCCGTATAGAAATCATCGTAAAAATAGTCAAGAATTGCTTCCTAGAATCTCAAAACGTTAAGATCGTATTAAAACTTGATTTTAAAAAATTGGGGTGAAATCAGCAACAGCTATAATTTTGATCACATCATTGTATGAAGCAAAGTACTGTGCGACGGCATAATATCTCATAATATGTTTTGAAGTTTTTGTACTCACAGTACTACAAGTTTTCCATCTGTCTCTGGTTACTTTGTACATTTCTACTCTTGCTCTCTGAATTAGTTTTTAAGTTGCAGTTAATTTTTATTGTTTTTTTTTTTCATATTTAAAAACAAGATATTCATTTAAATTTTCATACGTTTGTTGGTCGCTCGATTAAATAGTTGTATTTTGTGAAAGTTTGCATTTTGTTTTTGTTGTTGTTGGTGTTGTTATTTATTTAGTTGAATGATATTCTTGTCTTAATTTCTTTTCCTTGCTTTTGATTTGTTAAGAAAAAAAATACTAAATAAAATTGTTAACTGTTGCGTTAAAGTGAAACAAAATAAATTTACAATGTTTACAAAACGTTCTCATCTTTTAAATTCCTCTATTCTCAATAACAATAATAATACTAATGGAAAATGTGTGCAAAATCATAAAGAATGTTTAGAAACGGTAAGTTTTCTAGTTTAAAAAAAATGTTTACGAGCAAAAACAATTACCTATCAAATCTATTTTGTCATTCAAAGCTAAAATTGTCATTTGCTATAATTTTTATTTTGTCACAGAGCTTAGATACACTCTAAAACACTTTACAGATTATTATCGACCTAAAATTACACACGCATTATTTTTCAACAAAATGTTGTTACTAAAAAAAGCGATTGGATGACGTATCTACCATTCAGCCATAGCCGTATTACACTTTATGTTACATTTTTTCCACTTGGACTAAATATGTTTAATTTGAAAGGTTTTTTCTTTAATAAAATAACTACAAAATCGATGTAATTTTAGACAAGGAGAAATTTGCAACAAACAATTTAGACAATATATGATCGTAAATTTGAAGTAATGTTTTAGATTGTACGAGTGTAAATATTCGGGTTGGGTTTGGTGGGATAGGTAAGTAAGGATGGTATTCAGAATCGTATCGGATTCACCAAAGGATACTAAATCAATGTAGGTTTAAACGCTGGCTTAGCTCAAAAATTTTCAATTTAAATATAGTATAAGCTACACTCTAAAACACTTTTGTTGAAAATTAGGTCGATAATAGCAGGCAACACTTTACAGACTACTTTCGACCTAAAATTACACACGCATTATTTTTGAACAAAATGTTTTTACTAAAAAAAGCGATTGGCTGCGTGCAGGTTTGAACCGCAACCTCCTGACTGATAGTTTAATGTATCTACCATTCAGCCATAGCCGTATTATACTTTATGCTGAATTTTTTCCACTTGGACTAAATATGTTAAATTTGAATTTTTTTCTTTAATAAAATAACTACAAAATCGATGTAATTTTAGACAAGGAGAAACTTTCAACACAAATTTAGACAATATATGATCGTAAATTTGAAGTAATGTTTTAGAGTGTAGAACAAAAATTTTATACATAACGGGAAATTTTCTTCTACAATTCGAATTATACTTTTGTAAAGTTTTAGAAAAAATATGTATGAAATTTATTATATTTGTTTAAGATATTCTCCAAATTAATTTTTGAAAAAATTGCAAGAAAAATGAATAGGCTCCTGCCGAACAGAAGTTGGTTGTTGTGTTCTTTATTAAGTTATCTTAATAAAATAATATTTTATCTATTCAAATATTTTATTCATTCAAATATTTCGATTTATAATTAAACATTTTAAAATTTTTTACAATTTCTGTTATCAACGCTCTAAAACATTACTTCAAATTTACGATCATTTATTGTCTAAATTTGTGTTGAAAATTTCTCCTTGTCTAAAATTAAATCGATTTTGTAGTTATTTTATTAAAGAAAAAACCTTTCAAATTAAACATATTTAGTCCAAGTGGAAAAAATGTAACATAAAGTATAATACGGCTATGGCTGAATGATAGATACGTCAGGCTATCAGCCAATCGCTTTTTTTAGTAAAAACATTTTGTTCAAAAATAATGCGTGTGTAATTTTAGATCGATAATAATATGTAAAGTGTTGCCGACTATTATCGACCTAATTTTCAACGAAAGTGTTTTTGAGTGAATATAGCGGAATTCTTTATCACAGGACATTTGAAAAAAAAAAGAAATTAATTGAATACCGCGATATTTTTTTTTTTCAAAAACGAACTAATTTTTTCTGTGTAATAAGATCAAATGACGTTACTGCAGTTTTAAGAGTGAAATAAAGTCAATAAAAATTTGGAAATAGCATCAACAAAGAAATATTTGGATGAGTGTTGTGTATTTCTTCCGACGGGGGTATTTTTTTGAATTTGGAACGATTTTGGATATTAATTCAAAACGTTAAGAAGTTTTCCTTTTGTTACTATTATCGTATTACTTTTATTATGTTATTATTTTATTACTATTATCTGTGTAGCCGGCTTTCGGCAGGGCTTAAGAATTTTTTCATCTGGTATATCGGAAAGCGGTTTCGCTGAGTAAAGACTTCTGCATAACCGAACTCAAGCAAGATAATTAATTTTTTTTTTTTCATAATTTGTACGATATCTCTGAAACGACCGGGCAGATTTTGAAACGATGTTTCCACGGCTTAAAGATAATTTTGTGGTCGAATTTGGAATTTTTTTTACTTCTCAAAGTTTTCCTAACTTATGTCCGCAAGTGCCTTAATTTTTTACATAACGGTATATGTATCTCGAAAACTAGAGCTGATAAAAAATTCTAATTACATACCTGAAATCTGCATAACAATTATAACACTTTTCCGGAACGCGACGTATTGTAAACTAGTGTTATTTTTGGTTTAAAAAATAAAAGAATTAAAAAAGTTAAGAAACTTAAGTTAAGAACTATTTGTCCAGAAGTCGTAGCTTCAATTCCCGCCATTAAGCGCTCAATTTTATAAGTTTAAAATGGTTTTACGATAAAGCGATTTTGAGAACGTGCCTAAAAGACTGCATTTGTACCCGGACTTTTTTGATGAAATTTATTGCGTGAAAGTTTTTTATATCTCTATGGGAGAAGTAAAGATGCCAAAAGGGGTGGTAAGTATTTGCTTATCTCATTCCAACCCTCTTTATTAGCAAATAAAAAGTTGCATGCAACCAGCGATGCCATTTTTAGCCGTTTTTAACGATATGACTTACTGTGTTGTCATATCGTAAGTTTTTTACGATATGACAAGCAGCGATGCCATTTTAGCTCTTTTTTACGATATGACATACTGTGTTGTCATATCGTAAGTTTTTTTACGATATGACAACACTGCGATATGACGACACCGTGTATGGCTATCTTAGTGTTATTATATCGTAAATAGCTTACGATATGACAACACAGTATGTCATATCGTTTTTTGTCATATCTTATTATATATTTTCCATCGCTGCATGTAACATAATTCTTTAAAAAAGTTTTGGTATAAATCTAGTTAAAGAAAAATGGGGGAAAATGCCACGCCAGACTTCGGAGTGTAACTTTTCACAATTCTTGTCAACCAACAAGCTTTTGCATGCAACATTCTGTACGTTTATTGTAAGGTGTAAATATGCGTGCTACTCGTATCTTAAAAGTAAAATTTTAATTTCAGGTTAAACAAATTAAACATAAAAAAACTAGCATTATCTGTTAATTTACTTAATAGAGACGAACGCCGCTCACGTGATTGCCGTGATTTACTCTAAATGTGAGTATTTTTAATTTCAATCAAGTGATCATGAGCAAGCATGATTATAAAAAACTCAAGGTAGATTTATTTACCAGGTATTCTTGATTCCACAGCTGTTACTCTTTTTTTATTTGTTTCTGTCAATTTTGTATCAAAATACATAAGTTATGTTGTGTGTGTTTTATTAATTTGACATTTTCAAGGAACTGCGACTGCGTGGTAAATAAATCTACCTTGTAAAAAACTGGTGTTAGCGCACATCAGCGTTACCATATATTTTTTTAAGAAACATCTTATTTCTGAAAAAAAAACTTTTTTGTTGCCCAAAAAACCTTTTTTTCTACAAAAGTACCATAATTTTTAAAGAAAACACAAAAAAGTGTATTTGGAACTCCTTTAAAGAAATGCATAAAAACGGCATAGTTGCAGAGGGAGTAAACGCAATTAAACACTGTTGCAGTAAAGCGGCCCACCCGCTTGCAATATAATTGTGCAATTTTTCGTATTGCACAATAATATCGCCAATGTGTATGTCATATTCGAAGGTGGCACAATATATTGGCAAAAATCTAAAGACCTTTGATTTTTATTGCACAATCAAGAAAATTGTGTAATATGGTGGCAACATTATGCAGTGTTGTGTTTACTTTTTCATTGTCAGGAAAATTAGGCAGAATTTTCTTTAAAAATATTGTGCAATTTATTGCATAGTATAGGTCAAAACGACAATAGTATTCACAATAACATATGCAATAATATTGTATAATGGATGCGTCGCTTATTAAGGGAGTGAGAAAATATTTGATCGCATCATTGCATAAGCAATTGCTTAATATTTTCATCCGATATAATATACTGCAAATTTTAAATTATGTACATATTTATAAAAAACTTGAAAAAACTTTATGTAAAATTGAAACTTTTTGGCATCTCAAAAAACTTGCAAAAAATGGAAAACTTGACAAATGGCGACGCTGGGGCAACGCTGGTGCACGTATACGACTTTAGCTTTTGCGCGACTGTTTCGTGATCAGTGATGATATATAATTAATTTTATATATAAAAATGCAGATATATCGTCAAAAAAGTAATACTTTATACCAAAAAGCTTATATAATGTTCCATTCCTGCTGCAAGCGTATATACATGCATATGTATGTATGTATGTGTGAACTATGTAAATATGTATTATTAGGAACTTTAAGCGGTTTTAATTCCCAAAATACTGAGTCGATTTTGATAAAACATTGATTGTGCACAGCTGCAAATAAATACCTTTTAAATGTAATATTTTTTATGAAAATCGGCTACACAATTTGTGCGTTAAAGAAGTCACAAATTATGTGGCTGATTCCCATTCTAAACATGAATTTTATGTGTTCTTTTTTTTTGCCAATATAACTAATATATACATATATATATGAGAAGTTAGGATTCATATTATAGTTTTCGCCTCATTCAATGGATCCTCAAATAAAATTATATTTTTAAATTTATTAAAATTTTTGACTCTTGAGCGTTACATTTGCTTTCGCGGTTGTTCCAGGAATGATTTTTGCGAAAAAATACACAACAAAAAATGAGTATACGGTTTGAAACCTTTATACAACTAATCTCTAAAACCAAAAAATATATAATAATCGCAAGACGAAATTAAGAGATATGACCACTTTTTCAATTAAAACATGGGTGTTCACATGGAAAAATAAAAAAATTTTATGTTTTAAAATAATTCTTTATATAAATTAGAAAAAAGTAGGCTAACTCTTCTTTCAAATAAGACTTATTTTAATAAACTCGACCAATATTAAAAAAAAAATTACGTAACGCTCAATACATTTTTATACGAATTCAATATATTTTTCAGAACACACACTTTGTTTTGAATTCAATACAATTCACATTTATAATCTTCGATGTATTTTAACATAACCTCCTTAGGTATTCACTAAAAAAATTCAATTATATTAAAAAAATATGGTTAACACTCAATACATTGTTTTGTATACAAACGATGATTGATTGATGAAACGTTTTGCAACGTATAAATTGAATTAATTCGGTGAGGATAAAAATGCGGACCAAATCAATAAAAAAAGTTGCTGAATCGAAGCGGAAATGAAAAATAACAAACATCTTATTGCAGTGCTGCGGTACTTTTGCAGTGAATTGTATGTACTGAACATATCATATCATATCATACATATATGTTCGTGATTTATAAAAAAGTGTACCTTTTAAGAATATGCCAGTACAGCGATTTCAAGTTTTTTCCTGACACGATACAATGTTACTACACAATCTGTGTTTGGCATAAACGTGACTCAAAAACGAAATCTTGCATGATCACAAGTGAAATTTTATTCACTATCCCATCACTAGTAGTTACACATACATTTATTTATTCCCTCATCTGGATACACAAAAGAACTGAATATACTCATTACGTGGCTGTCTGTTTGTCTTCTTTGGATGTTTTTCTTTCTACTCTATTCAAAAACTAAAGTTTTTCTTTGTTTTTAAAACCTATTTCTAACCATAGTTTGAATATTCCACATCTTTATGGTCGGTTTTTTTAGTTTATTAATTCTGAGAATATTTGCCTTTGGCACTTTTTATTTATGTTAAGTCAATCAACAGTTTACAAATGTATTTTTAAATTCTTTAACTAATAATCGTAGAAACAACAACATTATCAATATAACTTTATTCTTTATAATACATACAATATTGTATATATTTTTGTTCTTCTTTGGTTTTGAATTTTAAGGTTTTAAACTTTTATAATCTGCAAAAGATTTTTATTAATTTTAGTAATTCGTCGACCTTAGAATGATTAAGTTCTTCATACAATTTTTTTAGTGCAAACAAATAAAAATAATTTTTGTTATCAATGTTTGTACATTGTGCTCTTAAAATATTAAAAAATAAATAAATAAAAAAAAATCATAAAAGAATAGGTACAACAAATTTCAACTCAACTGTAATACTTTCTTTATCGGCTACTTGTTTTGAGATTAAAATTTTCTTTGTAAACAGAATTAATTTAAAACTAAAAAATGCCAAATCTTCCAAGAGGCTTTCATCCACTTGTAAAAAGGAGGGTAAGTAAAAGTGGTGATACATCATTACTAAGAGATTACTAAAACACAATTTACGCCAGTGATGAAAAATTCAGCACTATTGATTAAAGTTAAATTACCGACTTTGGTCGAGTGATCTAAGCGGTAAAGAACTCTAATGAGTAGACCGGCCGGGAGGTCTTGCAAAATGTCAGTTCAACCCTCCGCGCAGTCAAAATTTTCTTTGTCTATATGCTTTAAATTTTTCTCTAAATAAAAATATAATTTAATTGAAAAACTAAAACCGAATCGAAGCCAAAATTAAAACCGAATTTCTTTGGATACAGTTCCACTAAAATTCATAACTTAATTGTTATAAATATTAAAAATGTATATACCATTGTTGTAACAGAAATTATTTATAGCAACATTTCTTATATTTTCATTGCGAGCAAGAAATGTGAATGCCAAATGATAGCAATTAGTGTTGTCATTCGAATAAAAAACACGCTGTTACAAAATAGCATGTTTTTTACTCGTAAAAAACGACTTAGTGAGGCTTGTGGGTCTAGTTGAGTAGATCATTTTGCCATTTTAAAAAATTGCAATACACCCTCAAAATCGGAAGTTATCGATAAAACAGGATTTTTTTAGACTTCACGGACAAAAACATTTTTCACTTCGTTTTTTTCTGCACCGATTTAAAATTTTTAAACGGTGTCGAATAGAGGAGGACTTAAGCTTTCCGTGTATATTCAAAAGATTTTATTTTGAAATATCATTAAAAAAAAAATTTTTATTTTTTTCCCCCGATTTTTTTAGAATTCTGAGTATTTTTTTGCAACACTTTGATTGATAACCTACCAATTTTTCTGTTTTCTTAAAAAGTGTATCTTATAACAATTACAATAAGCCCTAAATTATTAAAATCGGTTGGGAATTGGACAAGTAAAAATATTTTAAACAAAATTTCAATGAAAAATAGTCATGTCACATATTCCCAGTGCATTGTGGAGCTGCTCACAAAATAAATGGTGAAAAAGATATAACTGAGGGGCTATATTTGCACATTAGTTTCCAAAAATTTGCAGGATATGAACTAACGGCTCTACAGTGGGCTAAAACTAAATGCATCGCATATGAAAAACATTAGAAGTCTTGTAACTTTCGCAAATTTCAACCAATTTTGAAACTTTTTGTATATTTTTGCTCAGCTCAAAAATACGAAGAAAAAGCTTGAACATTAATTATACTCTGATACTATTTATAATAAATATAAAAGATACTTGAGTGCAAAAATTTATTTTGCACATTTACCTATCATTTTTTCGCGATCTTAGACTATAATTCTTTCAGCATATTATCCTTTTTTCCAAAAGTAAAGTGTATAAAAAGTTTTAACATCGGTTGAGGTTTGCGAAAGTTACAAGACGTTTAAAGTTTTCCACATACGATGCTTTTAGTTTTAGCACACTGTAGAGCCGTTAATACATATTCTCCAAATTTTAGCAAACTATATTGTGCAAAATGCGAAATAACGTAACATCACTTTTCATTAGTTTCATAATGTTTTTGCAGAAACATTTTTTAGCTGAATTTGCGTACTCCTTTGGCACATTAATTAATTTATTTATTTATTTCATCAATACATCGCCAAAAATATGAAATTGCGAAAAATTTAAATAACTTGATAACATCGGAATAATAGCTAAGCCTAATATTGATTTAAAAATAGGCTGGCTTCCCGAACATCAGTTGCTTTTTATTCGAATTATGGATGAAACAAATTAATTGAATTTTGCATAAAAATAGTTTGAAAATTAAAGTGCGACTTTGGCTCGCACACCAATGCTTCCGTACGAATACACATACATATGTATATCATTTTCCGTTTTTGCTTGTTTTTTAATTTTGGTTTTTTTTTTTAAGTTATTTTTCGTTGTTTTGGCGATTGTTTTGGTTTCGGCGCTTTTTTCATTTTCGTGATTTTTTGTTGTTTTTTTCCGATTTTTTAGTTTTGGCGTTTTTTTTATGGTTTTTTTTCGCTTTTTGACGATATTTTTAGTTTTAGCGATTTATTTTCGTTTCAGCGCTTTTTTAGTTTTGGCGCTTTTTTCGGTTTTGGGGATTTTTTCGGTTTTTTGGTGATTTTTTAATTTTAGCGCCTTTTTATTTTGGTTTTAACACTTTTTTCGTTCTGGCGATTTTTACAGTTTTTGGCGATTTTATTTAGCTTTGGCGCTTTTATTTTCGTTTTGGTGATTTTTTTAAATTATTGTCGATTTTTTTCGTTTTTGGTGATATTTTTAGTTTTAGTGTTTTTTTTCGTTTTGACGACTTTTTCGGTTTTGCGTTTTTTTTTGTGATCTTTTTAGTTTGATGATTTTTTTTGCGTTTTAGCGATTTTTTAATTTTGGTGCTTTACGGAACCCTAAAAAAGTTAGTATTTCAACAACTACAAACAAATTTTGCTGGCAACACTTATCAAAGTTCCAAAGGAGAACGTGTTTCAAGGCACTGGTATATCGATAGGTATGCGTAGGTATACCAGGGTATAAACAAGATGTATATTTCCACCTGCACGAAAGATTTTAAACTCTATGGTATGTCAAACCTCGCCTTCGTTTACGATAATTTTCTATATTCGTGAATCTTGGAATGTTTAACTTGAGATTAGACGGCCTTCGGCGGACGGAAAGATTTTAAACTCTATGGTATGTCAAATATCGGCTTCGCTTACGACAATTTTCAATATTAGGAGCCTTCGGAATGCTTAATTTGGTACGTGCTTTCGACGACCTGCCGTGTAGCCGGCCTTCGGCCGGGCGAAAGAATTTTAAACTCAATAGTATATCAAATCTCAGCTTCGCTTATGACAATTTTTTAGATTACTTGCCATTGGAATATTTAATTTGAAACGCGCTTTTGGCAGACGGAAGGACTTTATGTGATATGTAAAATCTTGAGCTGCGGTTTCCTTGACGTCTTAAATTTTCGACCTTCGATAAATGATCATTACTGTATTATATATTTACAAATTTTTGTTGTATCTATGATAATTATCTAAGTTACCCTTGGAGAGCCATACTATAATTTTTGGCCGATGGAAAATATTGCCTTTTATTCATACTTTTATTGTAATTCAGTAAGAAACGAAGACTATTTATGCTTTTCTGTAAGTTTTTTTTTTCAATATAAAAATTAAATTACTAAGGGTTTTCACGATAGTGATTGTGCAAATCTGCATTTTGCAAATTTGCTGTGCATATTATAGTAGATCGTAAACGAATTTTTTAATTCTGTTGCATTTATGCTTTAAACACTCATTTACTAAAAATAATAGTCTGGGGGCACTACAAACTGCTAATTTGCTGTAATAAATCAGGCAGCATTGACATTTGTTGTCAAAAGCTATATTTTTGCTTTTGAGTATATTACAAACCATCAATTAAGCTATGTGTAAAAAAAATTACTAAATGCAAATTACTAAATAAAATTTAAAAATCATTGTATAAATACATAGATTTCCATTAAAAAATAAACAATATGGCGGCTGATGTTATTTGCAACTAAGCAAATATGCACAACCATACGTATATTTTGTTGTTGTGCTGTGCAAATGTGTGCATTTGCATCGTTTGCACACATTGCACTACCCATCGTGAAAACCCTTACTATAATTTAATTTTTTTTTGTATTTTTTAATTTTGGGCGACATTTAATTTATTTTGGGCGATTTTTAATTTTTTTGGTGATTTTTCATTTTTAAATTTTGGGCGATTTAATTTTTTTTTGGGTGATTTTTCATATTTTGAAATTTTGGGCGATTTTTCATTTCTATTTTTGGGCGATTTGGCTTTGGGCGATTTTTCATGGAGCCAAATAAAGGTATTTTATGTCGAAGAAGCTAATACATAATAATTATGTAGATCTCATTGGATTACAAAAGATTTTATGTTTGCATTAGAATTGAATGTTCCATTATGAAGCGGACTTACGAAGGAGAAGTAAAATAGAAATATTTCTACGTTCTTAAATGCAGTACTGCCTGCGCTGCATCAGAACGGCAAACTTGTTTGAACATGTCGACGCAAACCTATTGATTCTGTTTATTGTGTAGTTATTATTTTTATTGAAGCATTTAAACATATTTAAGTTCACTGTTGCAGCATAGTACTGCATTTATGAACGTGTGGTGTCTTCTAATATTTTATTGAACCTGTGATTTGACAAGAAATTTTAATTGTTTCATAGTTGGCATGTTTGTTTCACTTAATATTAACATACTTTAATTGATGATACGTGATGTTACGTTATTTTGCATTTTAGGTATTAATTTCGAAACTACGAGTGTTTAAGATTTGGCACAGCCAAATGTTTTTCTTATTTGTTTTGACTGATTTATCTCTTCTAATTTTCAAGCTTGATTAATCATTATTATATATTCTTTTATAAAATCTGCAAGTGGCCTTGGGATAACATCACGTTCCTAACTTTTAATGCAATAACACTTTGCGTTTTATGGTTACAAAATAACATAAATTTTTTTATAATAAATTATGAATGAAAACACATAGACAACAGATGTAATCGATTACCTACTTACTACATGACCATATTTTAAAATTGATATTTCGGTGATATGAACTTATTGGAAGTTTATATTAGTTGTATACCATCTATAAACCTATTTTAAAATTTCCATGTAAAATTAGTTTATTGCCCTGTTTTAAGCTTTTATGAATACGGCCATAAATCATATTTTTATGAGGCAGTTTTGTGCGCCTCAAAATTTGAGTTTGCAGAAGCAGCTATTTTTTTGAGCAGTATTTCTATCAATCATTTTACTACATTTAGGCCCGCTATTGCAACTTGCCAGTAAAGTACGCATTTGCAAAAGTTAACTATAGCTAAAGTAAGGAATAACGTGGCCTGTATCTATTTTCGTTATTACAACTTCTCTGTAAAATAAAATTAATCTTTTTGAAAATATGGCAATACCAGAGCAAAAATCGATTAGCACCTTCAGATGTCACTTTAAAATACTTTTAATAGACACATGAAAGGAAGAAAATATTTATTTTTCCTTCTAAAACTATGCTCGAAAATTGTTTCAATGTTTCTTTTATTTAAATATGTACTTCCAAAATCTATGGCAGCTCCAATAGCATAAACCTCACGTTAAAATTAAAGGCAAGAAGAACTTCCCTTACACTGCGTCTTCACGAGACATTAACTTTGATATAACATGAGAGAGAACGTCGGCAGAATAAGAAAACTAAAATGTCGAAATTTCTCTGCATGTCATACAACAGGACAACGTATTTTTAATTTTGTTAAGAGATTTCATTTGCTACAAATGCTTGAGTTAAAATGCACTATTTTTGCGTAATTAGTAGTTTTATTTATGATTTTCAAACAAATTTTAATTAAAAAATCAATTGAACAATTTTAGATACACAAATTCATAGAAATTTTATTAAAAATTTTGATTTTAATTTATTTCAATAAACACAAACACATAATTTATTTATTTTTATATGTTTTGACATTTCATATCATAAGATTGTTGTGATAATATTTATTATAACAACGCTCTCATAATAATTATTATAACATTACGATAACACTAATTTGAAGTCTATACGTAACAGAATTCTCTCTGCGATTGAATTTGACGCTTGCTAAAAGAAAAATATTTGATATTATGTCTCGTGAAGACGCTATGTTAAGCTTACCGGACAGTTTTTGCTTAAAGTCCACGTATAATAATGAAAAACGAGTTATCTGTCCGATAGCATCTTAACTTTAGCTATTGGCAAGTTATAATAGAGTGATTCCACGTAAAACGGCCCTATGCAAGGAAAAAATAATTTTCTCATTTTTAATAAAAATCTTTCATTTGATGTTTTTTTAACCGACTTCATTTGGAATGACAATTGTAAAAAAAATAAAAAAAATACAATATTAAATATTTTTTAATCAATTTGAGGCACTTTTAAATGATCATGCAAGAAACATTTTGCTCTCCTTTTTTGTATGTTTAATATTTATTTCAGATTTTCTTTTATTCCCTTTCTCATTATTAATAAAAACCGTTATCTTTGAAGAGAATATACTTTTCTTGCTTTTTATTGAATTTAAAAAAATATTCAGCTAGAGTATTCTGCTGTTTATAATAGAACGGATAGCAAATAATTTAATGTCTTATTATTTTCTTATGAGTTTATGTTTATATTATTTATATTAATTAAATCAATAAAAAGTTTTATTTCTTCGAATTTTAAAATTTTCGTACTAGGTCACACCCGTCGGTCACACCCGTCTCATTTTAAAAATTGTTTTTTATAAGAAAAATACTTTTTTGTCAAACAGTAAATACACAATACAACTAAAAACACTTTGAACAGATATCTATACCAAAATTATTGTGCACAGTATGGTAAAAATTTTAAAGAATTTATACTGAAAGTAATAATTCTTTAAAACTAAGATTTGTAAGGTCACACCCGTCGCAGCTGCCTGACGACCATTCTGAGCAGAAATCGTGTTCTACCCGTTATTCAACGACTTTAAGCTTAATGTCCTTGCGAGCCGCAACGTTTTTTTAGATAAAAAATTGTATATTGTTGATTTGTAACAAAAATGTGTCTAAAATGGTCACACCCGGTTAAATGGAATTACTCAATAATGGCCCTTACACATTTTCTGTTTTTTTTTTCTTCTAATATTTTAAAAATGACTCTCATTTTAAAAATTAACCCATTGGCGCAAATCAGTGGGTCCGAAAAACAACATATCGTGTGTGTATGTGTGATTCACGTCTAAACACATTTTGCCACCGCAGTCATCACGATAGTAGACGGTATTTAAATATATCTTTAGCGTTTAGTTTTAAACTCTTAATACCAAACACCATATATGCACATATTCAGAAAAGTATTTTTTTCGTATTTCATTTGGTTGCCATTTTAGAGTAATTTAAACAATTTTCGGCACAAAAACAAAAATGTATATTTTAACGTCTCCGATTTCAAAGAAGTTTGACTACATCCATGCAGTTAGCTATGTCCTTTTTAATCAATACTTTAGACTGATACCAAAATTATTATTATCTGATGACGCGCTCTAAAGTTATTTAATCTTGAATATGACGAACTTTTCTCAAAAATGGTTGAGATGCGCAAGTTTAGACGGCTATCAAATAGGAACCATAAGAGGTGTCGGACTAAGCGCCATGTGATGCGCACTCAATATAATCGGACAGGGTAAAAATCCAGACCTTGTCGACATTTTTTTAATTTCTTTACATATAAACTTTTTGTTAAATAAACTGAAAAAATTAAATTTTAGTTCTTTTTGCAATTTGAAAGTTGCCAACGCTCGTAAAAACCTCGATTTGAAATTATAAACGATTTAGGGCCTTTCTATATTAAGATAACGATATGTATGTAGTATGTATGTACATATCGCCTATTTTTTACAGAAAACGATTTTAAAGTTTTCATTTTATATACAACTTAATAGAGAAAGAAACTTTCGTTCGTCTCTCACGAGTTGACTATACAAGATATTTTTACGAAACGATTACACAATATGAATAACGATATGGCGAATAATTCTGCATTATTATATCAAAAATCGCAAAATCTTGAGTTATGACGACGCTGCAGCAAATGAGTGATATGTATTTACATTCATATTTTGTATATGTATGTATATATAATGGTTTAATAATATTTTTATTATGCATAATAAGCTGGCTTTTTCGCCTATTTAACCAAATATATTTACTTACTACTGTATTATTATAAGAGGTCGTTAAACTTTGCGCATAAAAAAATATCTTCATCAATACATACATGAGTGATTCTCTTTTCAAATGCTTTTTTCGTGTCCGTTAAAAGTATAGTAAATTATTTCATAAAATAAACGCTTACATTTTTTAAATGAAAACTGCTTTAGCATGATTTAATAGATTATAGATACACAGAAAAAAACTAAATTTAATTTTCTGTAAAGGAATTCAATGAAATAGTAAATATTTTGTTTAGGAACTGACCTACAAACAAATTTGTAAATAAAAACAAAAATATCTCAACAATTTCATTGAAAAAAAATCGTGTTTTTTCCATTGAACAAGTTTTTTAAATCTATAAAACAATTTGTCTAAAAATATTTACAAATTGCAAGCAAAACAATTCAATAAATCAAACAAAAAGATTTACTGGATTTTCTGAAAAATATCAAACAATATTTTTGTCTGAATTTATAAACAAATTAGTCTAAAAATACTAACAAATATTAAACAAAATATTTTACGTAATTTTTATTTTATTTGAACTGAATAGGTAAAGTCTAAAAATTTTATTATTTCGGCTCCACTGTTAATAAAAATAATTTGAATTTACATTAATTCAATTATTGAACTAGAAAGCCGAAATAATAAAATTTTCAGATTAAACAAAATAGTTTACCTAATCAAACAAAAATATTTAATGGGTTTTTTGTAATATATCAAACAAAATTTTTGTCTGTCATTTTTGTCATCGTCATCCATTAAGCATTTATGAAATTTCACCTTGTTAAATATAATCAAGTCTGAATGTTTATCTAAAGACTCTAAAAAAATTAATGAGAATTAACGCAACGACATTAACGAATTCTTCAGTAAACAAACTTGGTACAATCGCATTCCTTTTGTTATCATTGTTGTTGTTGTTATTTGTGTGTACGAGTATGTCGTCATCGGGGTTGTTTTTTTACGGCACAGTTTTCTTGTTCTTTTTGGTGTTTGCGTCCTAAAACAAAGTCAAACAAACAATTCATTGATTATGTAAAAAACATTTCACAGAAAAAACTAAAATACGATTTCAATTACGAAAACTCTAGATTCAATTAATTGTGTTGTTGAAGTTCAACCAACGACGAAAATTTTATATCCAATCACTGAAATTAAAATTTTCATTTAATCAAAATTTTTAAAATTTGCTACAAAATTTTGTTTTTGATCACATACAATTACGAAATTAATTGAAACTAGTTTTAATTTCTGATCAAGTGTATTAATTGAAAATTTTTTAGGAATAATTTTTTCTGTGTTTACTGTGTTTTAGACAAAAGTTTGTTTGAAAATTTGTTGGTGATAATTTTTTCTGTGTACATAAATGTATATAAGTTTTTTTTTTGTAAGACTGTCCATTATATGCTAAAAATGAAGAACGAAAATACTGTTTATACTCTCTTCATACAAAATGACGTGTCCGTAATGCCATGCCGTTGATTTTCCACATTAAGAAACTATGAATTTTTCCAAAAACGAGATTAAATTTATAACGGCTTTAGAATATATGCATTTAGTTCTCTTGTTTCATACATCAAATTTTTTTAAAATATTAGAAATTATAATTTTTTTTTAATTTGGTGTCCGCAGTCATGTGTATTGAGCGTTACGTTTTTTTAGTACGACGCTTCATTACCCAGTTTAGTTATTAAAATTGTATCAACAACAGACAATAAAATAACAGGGTAGGTTCTTACTTCTAAATATCTAAAAGTTTTGTGAACTTTGTTAAATGGTATTTTATTGCAAAACGTTTCATCAATCAATCATCGTTTCATCATCAATATTTTTTTAATTTAATTGAAATTTTTTAGTGAATAATTAAACAGCTTATGTTAAAATACATCGAAGATTATATATCTGAATTGTATTGAATTTAAAATATAGTGTGTGTTCTGAAAAATATTGATTTCGTATAAAAATGTATTGAGCGTTACGTAAAAAAATTTTTTAAATATAATTTATCTATAAATTTTAGGACGTTAAAAAAACGTTAACAGCAGCTGAAGGGTAGAAACGATATAAAGAACATTATCTGTTTAGAAATTTTTGATATTCTTTGCAAAAATTTTGATTCTACCGCACTGTGGGCTGTTATATTTTCCCATAACGTATTAGGTAGGTCGTATTTTGCTACGAATAATTATTTGAAATTGACATAACTTTTAACATTTCTGGTAAATTTGATTAAAATTAGTATTATTTGAAAGAAGAGTTAGTCTACTTTTTGTTTATGTATAAAATGGGTTGTAAAGAATGTTTTTAAAATATAATTTTTATTATTTTTCCATGTGAACCCAATTCAAATTTGAAAAAGTGGTCATAACTTTTAATTTCGTCCTGTGATTATTATAATTTCTTGTTTTTAGAGAATAGACATATATAGTGCTTTCAAACCATGTACTAATTTTTTGTGGTGTATTATTTTCGCAAAAATCATTCCCGGAACAACGGCGAAAGTAAATGTAACGCTCAATACACAAAAATGTAAAAAAAATCGAATAATATAAATTTATTTCAGGATCCATTGAATGAGCGAAAATTATAATATGAATACTACCTTCTCATAATGCATTTAGTTACATTGGTAAAAAAAGTGTACGTTTAGAATGAGAATCAGCCACATACGTATGTATTAAGGGTATTCATTTTAATCGACTTTTCAATTGTTCGATTAATCAATTAATCGAAATTGAGGTTTTTAAATTACTCGAGCAGTCGAGTAAAACTTTTATTTCGTTCGAGTTATTCGAGTAAGCTTTACTGCTAAAAATTATTCGAGTTAATCGGAAAATGTTTGAATTTAATCGGATTTTTGTACATTTTGTAGGCGTTTTTATATATTTTAATAATAAAAACAAAAGAAAACACAACATTTCTACATAAATTAGATCATAAACTGATGCTTTAAAATATTTTGTTTTTCACTATTCAAATGTTGCGCTTTGAGAAAATTTTGCGCCAGGAAATATTTAATAACATTTTGACCTGTTCTGTATTCAATGAAGAGAAAAATTAATCGGAATTGGCATAGCATCATTGTTGTCATAAGTATTAACTTGTAACAATAAAGGTACGATTACACTTAGGAAATATTTGCTCAAAAAAACGTCACCACTACTTCTGCTCAGAGTTAGTTTGATTTAACTTGTTTTTTATATCACAAAATATAGTTAATTATACTGAAAAAAGCTATTTTTATATTATTTTTACTAAATGCGAACCCTTATTTAAGAAAAATATTGTAATTAAAGGAAGTACAATTTTAATTTGTCTGTGGGCTACGTTTTTATCGGCAAATATTTGCCAAATATTTCCGAACATTACATTCGATATTTTATTGCGAAACATCTAGTTAACTAGTTGCTCTCGAAATATCTTCTTTATTTCAACTAATTTTTGTTTGATGTTTATACAGTCAAATCCCGATAATTCGTAATCGCAAGGGACCGGCCATTTCTTACGAATTATAGGGGTTTTCGATTTAGTGGGGTTTCGATTTAACGGGGTCAAAATAAAATAAATACGAATTAACGGGGTTTTTCAATTTATTTACTAAAATGATAAAAAAAACATAAAAACTTCTATTTTTTTCTCTCCATTGTCAATGGCTGCAAACATTTTTTGTTTTTGTAACACCTTCAGAGTTTTATGCGTGCGCTTTGACATTTTTCTTTATTATTCATGTAACAAACTGATCTTAAGAAAATAAACACACACACAAGCAAAAGCAAAAACCTACGCAAACAAATAGTGGTAAACGAAAAATCATTCTTTCCATGTTTCTGTTGTTTTAATTACGAATTATAAGAGGTAGTTAGCAAACAATTACGATTTATAAGAGGTAAAGAAGATTTTATTTGAAAAAAAAGCATTACGAATTAGCGAGGGGACCAAAATGTATGGAAATTTTACGAATTAACGAGATTTTTTTAAGGGACCGACAGTTTATTACGAATTATCGAGAATTACGATTTATCGGGGTACGAATTATCGGGATTTGACTGTATTTCAAAATTTTTTTAAAGGACATTTGAATTTGGTTTCTTTTCCCCTATTATTGTTACTACAATATTTTTTGATCATGCGGACTATTAGTATGAAATAACGTTCGAATTGAATGGCAAATTTCATATAAGTTAAAAATTTTTTTCACTTTTTATTAAGAAATCTACAAAAACTCATTAAAAAAGAAAATTTACATAAAATCTTTTAATCGAGTTAGTCGATTAATCGACCTAAGTTACTCGAATAAACTTTTACTCGAAATTGAAATTTTTTATTTGATCGAACATTATTTGACTTTAATTATTCGATTAATCGAGCAAACATTATTCGAGTGAATACCCTAGTATGTATGTATACATACGACTATTTAAAAAGTTTCTGGGCTACTAATTTCGTGCTAAAGTTATTTGTTAGGTCAATGAAAGATTTTCTAAAAAGACAATTAAAAAACATCTCATCATTGTTTACATAAATATGGATGTATGTATGTAGTATGTAGGTAATACCTACATACTACATGTATGTATAAATATTTGATTAAATTAGCATTAATTTAAGTATGTCAGCAAAAATCATTGATAACAACATCTTTTCACGTTGAAACTAAGAAAATACAAATTAATATTGAGAAAGCGAATTGATGTTGAGAAAATACAAATTGATAATAAGAAATCCAAACTAATTTTGAGAAAATACAAATTGAATTACTCAAACAAATTGAATAATACAATTTGATATTGAGAAGAAAAAAATTGATAATAAGAAAATAAAATTGATATTTTGGGAAATAACAAATTGAAATTGAAAAAAATCCCAGTTAATATAAAGAAAAACCAAATTACACTGAAAAAATTTTTTTTCATAAATTCTGTGAATTCTGTGACATTAATCCAATGAAAAATTTCAGTAAAACTCAACCAACGTCAATGAAACAAGTTTCGTTCAAATTATTTTAATGAAAATTTCATTAAATATACATTTGAAATAATTTCATTGCTCCAATGTAATAATTTCATTAAGCTAATGAACATATTTCATTATATTGGTGAAATTATTTCATCGTTTTAATAAAACTGTTTCATCGTTTGAATGAAATTATTTCATGATTTGAATGAAATTCTGGCATTATTTTAATGATATTCTGTAATTATTTTAATGAAATTATTTCATTGTTTTAATGAAATTATTACTATTATTATTTAATTTATTGACAATTCCATGGTTGAAATATGTACGATAGACACCAATGCACATCAGAAAAATGTGTAATGTTGATGACTGCTCACAGTATCGAACTCTGACTGTTGATTCTCATCATTTGCTTTATAGGCAACGTCTTAACCACTTCAGCCCACAACAATGTCAAAACAATGTGTCTATGAGTGTATAATAATATGAAAGAGTATAACAACAACAAAAAAACATATAAAACTATTTTGGTTGTTCGCTTTTGGTTGCCAACTGTTGAAATAAATAAGGGTATGTTCAAGGTAGATCCATAAGGTATACTTATCGGCGAATTGATACAACAAAGAAACTTTTTTTTTGGAATTGTGATGTCAAAAAATTTATGAAAAAACTCAAAGCGAATATTAAAATGTGAGTGGATTGGAAAAAACACTACAATTTGACAGCAAAATTACCGAACATATAGGCTGATGCACAGACCTTATAAAGGGTCCGCCAGATAACTTTTTTTTTGAAAATGCTATATAAAAAAAAACTACTGAATATTTTCTCAAATTTCTTTTTTTATTTGAAAGTACAATCCTTCCGGTTAATAATGAAAAATAATTTCATTCAAATGGCTGCCTCGGCTGGCCATGCAGTAGCCTACACGATCGGTCCAATTTTTAAACACATTATCGATTATGTGCAGCTGTATTTCACCAATGGCTTCACGAATATTGTCCTTTAAAGCGTCAATTGTCTCTGGCTTGTCGGCGTAACACTTATCTTTGACGGCATCCCACAAATAATAGTCCAACGGTGTCAAATCGCAGCTACGAGGTGGCCAAACGAGATCAGCTCTGCGGCTGATAATGCGATCTTCAAAAACAGGGCGCAAAAATCGAGTGTATCTTCGCCTGTATGGTACGTAGCGCCGTCCTGTTGAAACCTGATGTTGCCAATATCCTCCTCTTCAATTTTTGTGAACAAAAATTCGTTCAACATGGCCCGATAACGATCGCCATTGACTGTAACGGCCACTCCTTGCTCATTTTCGAAGAAAAATGGCTAAATTATGCCTCTGGACCAAAATCCGCACCAAACAGTGACTCGTTTTGGGTGCGTTGGCTTTTCAATGTATGCGTGCGGGTTTTCTGTGCCCCAAATGCGACAATTTTGCTTGTTTACATACCCGCCAAGATCAAAATGAGCTTCATCTGAAAAGATAATTTTTTGGCAAAATCGGCATCTTCTGTAAGTCGATCGCAGGCCCACTTAGCGAAGCGAAAACGCATTGGATGGTCAGTTGGCTTCAACTCCTGAACCAATTGGACTTTGTATGGCGTCATACCAAGGTCTTTATGCAAAATTCGTCTCAATGATGTCTCCGAAATGTTCAATTGTTGAGAACGACGGTGAATTGATGTTGATGGCGCTTCACGCACACTTTCTGCCACAGCAGCAATATTCTCGGGTGTACGCACTGTTTTTGGCTTTTCACGCTTTGGTTTATCGATGAGGATGCCAGTTTCTTTCACTTTTTTCACGAGATAACGAACATACGGAGCTGACGGTGCTTCTCTTCTTCCAAAATCCGTACGCAATTTTCGCACACATTCTGCAACATTACCATGATTTTCAAAGTAATGTCGCAATATTTCCCAGCGTTGTTCAAGCGTATACACAACCATATTCGTTCAGCGGAAGAATAAAACTAATAATCTGTCAAATCAGACATGAGCTAAGTGTTACCATTCACGAAATAAGCACTAGTTGAAAAAAAAACGTTAGATGGCGGACCCTTTATATCGACCTTAGGTATGTTTTTTTAAAAAAGAAAATATATATGTGAGTTATTTATTTCATAAAGTCAATGAAACTTTTTATCAAAAAAATTAAATACATTTCATTGAAATTATGACATTCAAGAACATAAAGTTTTTAATTTTTTATAGCATATACATATATCAAGCATTTTAAGTATCGGTTAAAATATTTTGTCCAAACTTAAAGAGGTTTCCATAAAATGACAAAATGTTGTTGTCATAAAAGTTAGCAGTACCACGCCTGTTTTGTAGTCGGTTCTTATTTATATCCCGATTTGTTTAGGAAGGACTCCTGGCCAGTCATAAAATTAGCAAAAGCTAGCTTCCAATTACCACTACGAGCAGGTCCATGCCACACTTCTGACAGTATACATCCTGATTATCTGACAATTTATCTAATTTATTTTATCCCAACTGGAGATAAGATTATTTGTTTCAGTTAAAAAAAATCGTGTAAACAATTTTATTTAAACGCATTTTTTTATAAAAAAAATTTCCTTAATATAATTTTTATATGCATGTCTCTTTTCCATTTCAGTGCCTGCAAGTGGCCACCAATGTAACAGAACAGAAACATCATATTACCCGTGAGGTTAGAGGTAAAAATCTCGGTATATGTCGAGGCTTCCGTGGCTGCACTGTCTGGCTTACTGGGCTCAGTGGTGCTGGCAAAACATCTATAGCTTTTGAATTGGAAGCCTATTTAGTATCCCGTGGTATACCAGCGTATGGTCTAGATGGTGACAATATCAGAACTGGTCTTAATAAGAATTTAAGTTTTACCCCCGCTGACCGTGAAGAAAATATTAGACGTGTAGGCGAAGTAGCCAAACTTTTCGCCGATAGTGGTGTTGTATCGATATGCAGTTTCGTTTCTCCATTTGCCGATGATCGTGAAATGGCTAGAAAAATACACAAAGATGCTGGCTTAAAGTTCTTTGAAGTATTTGTTGATACTCCTCTGTCGGTGTGTGAATCACGTGATGTTAAAGGTTTGTACAAGAAGGCTAGAGAGGGTACAATTAAAGGTTTTACTGGGATTACACAAGAATATGAAAAGCCAGAAAAACCCGAATTAGTGGTTAACACTGATGGTTTTACAATCAAAGAATCTACCCAATTGGTCATACAACTTTTAGAGCGGGAAGGTATTATACCAAAATCATTAAGGGATGTAGAGAAATTGCCCGAGCTTTATGTGGCGCCATCTTTAAAAGAGGCAATTTTAAATGAGGTTAAATCCTTAGCCTCACTACCAATTACTAAAATAGAGTTACAATGGATGCAAGTATTAGCCGAAGGTTGGGCATATCCTCTTAAAGGATTTATGCGTGAAGATGAATATCTACAGACTTTGCATTTCAATTCGATTTTAAGCGAAGATGATGCCTTTAGAGAAAATCAATCGGTACCCATTGTTTTATCGGTATCTACAGAAAATAAAGAAAAGTTAGATGGTTCTTCGGCCATATGCTTGAGATATAATGATAAACCTGTAGCTATTTTGAGAAAACCTGAATTTTACTATCATCGCAAAGAAGAGCGTCTCTCCAGACAATTTGGCACCAGTAATCCCAATCAGCCATATGTTAAGGTAACTTAATTGGATTTAAAGTTTATTGCATTTGAAACTATTTTATTTTTAAGATGGTCTTAGAATCGGGTGATTATTTAGTGGGTGGTAATTTGGATGTTATTGAACGCATACAATGGAATGATGGCTTGGATCAATATCGTCTTACACCCAATGAGCTGAGACAAAAGTTTAAAGAATTAAATGCTGATGCAATTTTTGCTTTCCAAGTAAGTTTGGTTATCAAAACTCTTTGAAGTTTCACACGATGAAGATTTTCTTACTCCCAGCTGCGCAATCCTATTCATAATGGTCATGCTTTACTTATGCAAGACACCAAACGACAACTACTTGAACGTGGCTTCAAAAAGCCAGTTCTCCTTTTACATCCTCTGGGAGGTTGGACCAAAGACGATGATGTTCCTTTGCCTGTGCGTATGGCTCAACATCAAGCTGTACTCGATTCAGGTGTTCTTAGTAGAGACGATACTGTTTTGGCCATCTTTCCCTCACCTATGATGTATGCTGGTCCTACAGAGGTGCAATGGCATGCTAAGGCACGCATGAATGCTGGTTCGAATTTTTATATTGTTGGCAGAGATCCTGCTGGTATGCCACATCCCGATAAGGAAATGTATCCAGATGGTAATTTGTACGATGCTACGCATGGTGCTAGAGTACTAAAAATGGCACAAGGCTTAGATAGCATGGAGGTAAATATTTTTATGTCTTCTAGTTTTTAATTTGTTTAACCAAATGGTTGTTAGTTAACGTTTTATATAAAAATACACTCATCTTAAAGTAAGGTGACCAGGGCTCAAATCGTCACATCCGTGAACGTACAACTCGTCACGTAAAAACGCCATTTTCGAATTATGACATTCGTGAACGTACTGTAATACCATACAGTTTATACGATTAACGTATCACGTAATTCATTTTAGTACGATTGCCGATACGATCACGGATGTGGCGATTTGAGCCCAGATTTCGAATGAGAAAAAGAAAGATCACACGAGCAAAAAATAGTAAAAAATTTATTTTAATTAATTGTCTACATTTTTTACATACATATTTTACAGAAAAAATTACATTCACATACATGTAAAAAAAAATAACAAATAGAAAATTTTACTTTAGCTTATAAATATGCAAAATTAGTGAAAAGAAATAACAAAACTTTAAAATTCATTATTCAAAATATCTTATTGCAGTATCTAATACTTTGTAGTGAGTTTCGTTAACAGTCGTCTTGTATATTTCACATATAATGAGGAGAAGTATTCGGGCACCGGTGGCTTAGCATGGTGATGCCTGCTCCACACAATCAATTGATATATATTTTCTCTTAAAAAAAGTGTTACCATATATTTTTAAAAGCAAAAGTTCAATAAAAACAAACATTGATCATTTTTTTAATATTAAAGATGACTGATAATAAAAAAAAGATGACAGAAAGAGGACACAAATTTTATAGATGACAGCGAGTTAAAATAGATGATTGTCCTCTAAAAAAGAGGACGTATGGTCACCTTACTTAAAGAATGCACACTGTTCAATTAAATAAAACGGGACAGCACAAACATTCACACCCAAGTATTCGTAAAACGATGGTTTTCAAACGGAGAATGAGGGAAATAACAGAAAAGCTTAATTGAACAAGACAAAGAAAACAGTGGATTTTCAAACCATCAAATGAAAGCTGAGAAAGTTACAAGGTCATTCAGACGAAAGCTAAAAAACGTACAAAGTGCATCAGCCAAATTGATTAAAGTTGAAGAATATTCAACTGCTTGACTGCAGCTGTCATGATTGGCAGTGAGGTGTAAGCTAGCAAGAATTCTGATGAAGAGATCTAAAACATTCTTGTCCTTTTCACCAAACAGTTGTTTTAGAAGCCAAAACTCATTATTATTGATTTTTACGACCAACATAATTTCTTGTGATAAAATTTTAATGAGCATCTTTGTGTTTACTTTATCGTGTCACTGTACTACTTGAAAATTCTCTCAGCAATACAGTTGCAAAATATTTTTGGGCAACAGTGCTCTAAAAACTGTTTGTTGCTTTCATTTGTTTTGCTTTTTTTTTTTGAGATTTAGCAATAGTATGTGTGATTTTAGTGTTATGAATTACTGTGAATTGAAATTCAAATGGCTTGTTGCATATGATTTGTATATAGTGGATATGTGTTGGTTTAACATAAAATATTATACGTGAAGTACTAAGAAAGCAGTAATATCTTACTACCTTATCTACCCTGGACGCAAAGTCTCTACCCTGTGCCTCGTTTCTGTATTTCTCGCATCGTAAAATATCTCACATGAAACGTGTGAATTGAAAGACAAACGAAGTAAAATGAAACGAAAATGGTGTTTTCTCACAGAAGTGTTTCTGTATCTTTACAATGCGAGAACTATCTGTCATTTAAGTTATTTTCCAATAGTTATTGGAAGGATGTGAGAAAAAGTGTTTCTGTAACAACATATTGTGAAGAGTTTTTCACTAACGCCGCACAGTGGCGCCATTTGACTTTTTTCGTTGCAAAAATCATATCTTTTGAACCGAACAAGATAATCGAATAATTTAAATTGCATGTCATAGATAATTGTTCAACCTATAAAATGAGCGGTTGGAGTGGACGCTACACCTTATAGGTGCTTACTTATGGGTTTTCAAAGTTAAAATTTGTGAAAAAATCCAAGTTTTGGTAACAAAAAAATTTTTTTTAAGAATTTTATATTTTTTTGTAGTTCTTTTGTAAGCTTTTCATGTTTTAAGATATTACCTAAAAAATTACAACAAAAGATTTTTTTTTTAAATGATTTTTTCAATTTTCTGTAAAATATTCATTTTCTTGGTAAGACAAAGTATGTCTAAAATACAAATCATTTCTAAACTCTAATTTTTTTCTAACTCATCTATTTTATGGTAACAAAATCAAATTATTTTTACCAATCTTATATTTCTTAGTTCTTTTGAAAGCTTTTTCTGTTTTAAAGTTATTAGCCAACAAATTAAACAAATTTTTTTTCAATTAATTTTTTGAATTTTCTGTAAAATATTCATCACAATTCGTAACAGAAGGTATATCTAAAAGACTAATCATTTCTAAAGTATAATTCCATTGTAGTTCTTTTCGTGACTTCACATGCCGCAGGGAAGAAATAAGTGGATCGGAAGATGCTGCTAACATGTTGAAGAGGTCCTCATTTTGCCTCACCCTTGATGCTTTGAACGTGTTCTGCAATCTATATTTTTTGTAAAATTTGTTAAGAGACTCCTGCGCTTCTTCAGAAAGCTCTCCAATTGGCAAAGACTGGTACTCAATTATATCTTTGCCATGCGCCAATATTTTATGGACGGTCGGGGTCAACTTCTTCTGTGGATAAATTTTTGCTAAAAGAGATGCAGTTTCCGATGCATATTCTCCAAATTTTGTAGAATTAACACTTTCTTGGCAGTTTAAAACATTCAAGATCGTTCCCAATCTTTTGACGATTTCATTGTCAATTCCAGTGATTCTACTTACTGCCTCATCATTTGCAAAAAATCTCCTTGAAGTGTTTCCATCGTTTGAGTTACCGTATCCACACTTGGGGCAGTCTACTTTTAGTCCAAGTTGTTTCCAAAAAGCATTCTGTATTTGCTTCTTTCTGATCTTTTCCTTATCCTTAATTGATGTATTTTCATCGATGTTTTCATCTTGTTGTGGTAGGGTATACGCCAGTTTTAGCAAGAACTCCATACACCTTATCCTTGCGTGCAATGGTGACATTCCATATTCGTAATTCTCCTCGTTTGTAGAATCGTTTAAATTACCGAAGTTCTTCTGACTCTTTTTGCAAATCGGGCATGTCAATGTTGAGGTTGTTCCTGTCAGTTCGTTTACGACTTTTCCGTCAACCATGGTCAGGTGGAACTCGTAACTACATTCAATATATTTTCCTTCTCCAATTTGCAATTTTGTATGCTTAATCTTGCTTATTTGTTCTTCAATGTCCTTCACCGTGGTCCTTATGAGTTCTGCCGATTCCTTTGCAAACTGAAACATTATTGGTCGGCAATAATGCACTGATGACGGTCGATGATTTTTCCAGTGTAGGGAAACATCAGATTTTAGCCGCAATGGAACAACAGATGCCATAAACATATTTCCGTCAGATATTGTAGTGTCATCGGAAGATATCCTTTGCTTATAAACGCTTTGTCCGGATGATCCATCGCAGCCCCATTTGCTGATCAATGTTAGTTTCTGAGGAAGAATTTCCACCTCATTTTCAGGAAGACTTTCCAACAACCGTTTTGCTGTATGGTCCATAAGATCCTGCAGATTGGCTTTCGCAGAGACTTCCGTAAACTCCGTACGCAATGGTCGTGAATTTATTTTGGCTTGCGTAATATGCTTGTATCCGGGGAAAAGGTCAGCCCCGTGTCGCATTAAAGATGCCCGTAGTATCTCATATTTCTCTTTGGAAAGTTCTAAGTCCAAAAACAGAGCCAAGGCTTCTTCGGAACTATACTTTTTAATATGTGCGTTTGTGGGAGTGGGAATGCTTTCCTTAATCCTTTTTAGTCGCAGTGGGCTTGCATCAGCAACAGATTTTGTAATCTGCGACCTAACTCGTTCACTATCCTTTATGTATTTAATAGACAGCGCATCCGATAAATCCTTCGTGGTCAAGTCATTGGTGGCATCGGCAAGTTTCCTCTTTCTTGTGAAAATTGAACACTCCTCCATACTTTTTTTTGGCCTTCCTTTTTCTCCTCTGGTTGATGTGGAGGGTTTATCTACTGCCAATATATCCAGGATGGTGTCTTCATTAAGCCAGTCCTCGTATTTGGAGTTGAAGATGTTAATGGTTCGATTGCATTTCACCCATTTTGTCTTAATTTTGGCATGTATCATACAAAGATTATTTTTTATACTTTTGCTTCTCTCAATATTTCCGTATAAGCTATCGAGTTCTTCTAAAGCAGCTTCCGCGAAACACGTTGGTGTAATTGACTTTCTAAACAGTTCAAATAATTTTAAATTGTTCAACGCCATGTTTTCAATACTTGTTTCGCCAACTTTCAGTCGTAGACTAATGCAGGCATTAAGCTTGTTTTGCAATATATAGGCCTATGCTACCATGTCTACAAATGTACCTGTTACATGCATACATATGCATTTGGGCTGAATTATACAGTTTTGATATTATGCACGTAGCCAAATGAGATTTGTGCCTACCTGTACCATAAGTCAGTATTGTTCTTCACCATATGTACGCCAAAAATAATTTTTAAGTGAGGTGCGTACCTGCTTATTTCAATGAGTAGTTTTTTGTGCATCTTGTGTCTGTAACGGAATATTAGGACCAAATTTTTCGCCAGAGGCTCTCAGGTAGACAACTGACTCAAAATGCAATTTTCAAACTATTACATCAAAGTAACTGTCAGTCAAGGCATGTAAGGGATGCCCGCCATACAATTTCTGCAACAATGTCTTTTTAACGTTTTTTACCTGTAGAAGCCAAATAGGCACGTAAAGGCAGATAAAACCTTTTGAGTTATGTAAAAGACTAGTTAAAGAACATATTTTGAAAATATGGCGGAGGTAAAAAAAGGTAAATTTTTTTTATTTTCCGTCAAAGTTGAAGAATAGTGAAAAAATGGATAGTTTTTAAATACTGATTTACCTAGAGAAACACAAAGCAAACAGCACAATTTTTTTTATTGTTATACATTTAATAAGCACATCAATCACTAAAAACAAAAAAAAATACTATTCGTTGCCTAGTTTTCGTGATATTACACCTGAAATCGGATCAAACTACCTAAAAATTGTGTGTTTTTTTAAATCCGAAAATTGGTTAACTTTGAACAGTTATGTCTTCTAAACTAAAAATCTGATATTGTTAAGAGTAGCATATTTGAGATCGTTGAAAAGTTTACTATAAGATGGATTCATTTAAAATTTCGCAGGCGCACATGAAAATTTTGATTTTTGCAACCTCGTTTGCTCTACGGGCGCCACTGTGCGCCGTCAAAATTTCTCACATTTGAAAACGATGCGAGAAGTATTTTTAAAATTAAAAATATTTAATTATAGATTTTGAAACTATAAATGGAAAATGTAAGCAGGTTAATTTACTTAATTGTTTTGTTTTAAAAAGTTTTTTTTATAAGTATTGAAGAAAATAGAAATTATCTCTTTGCTGGTGGCTAGTCGCCGACTGTTCTTTTTATTACGATCGCGCTCCGCCGATTGCAAAAACTAAACATGTTTTATTTTGCATTGAAAATAAGACTAGAAGTATTTTAAGTTACGGCATATTATCGTTGGAAAGATAAAAAGTATAAAACACATTCTATAAAGTATTTTTTGTTTAATATATAATATAGTATTTTATGAAAATATTTCAACGCCGCCGCCAAAACTTTTCCATCGGCTTGTTGCTCTGTTTGACACTTGAATGATTGGAATATTCCAATAAATAAGCTGGCTTTTCGCATTGAAATACAGAAACAGTTTTTACTCACAAATCGAGAAACGATGAAATTTTTTGTTTCACACTTCATGTGAAAACTTTTACGATGCGAGAAATACAGAAACGAGGTACTGGTATCTGATGAAGCAGGGAAGAATTATTCTTGTTTGTTAATAACTTTGTTTAAGATCTTTTAATTAAAAATTTAATTTACTTACAAAACATAATTTTTATCTGTAAGCGTCATTTTTAATTTACTTACAAGAAAAAAAAAATCAACCACAACTAACTTCACATTGTATTGTTTTAAAAATAAACTTGGTACATACTTGACTTGAGCCAAAAACAATTATGAAATTTTTTAAAACAAAGTACATACATAGTTATTTCAAACGTCATTTTATATGTGCCTAAAAAACACCTCTTTGAAGTTTGAAAATATGTATTGGCTACTTTGGAAGTAATTAATAGTGGTTCATAAAAAAGTTCTCCCTTTATTTTCGCCGAGTACTTTTATTTCAAAATAATTCATTTTTAAAACAATTTTGTAAAGGATTAAAATTAGCATAATGTAATTTTTTTTTTTTATTATTAAATAATTTTCTCTTCACCTTTCAGATTTTACCCTTCCGTGTGGCTGCTTACGATAAGAGTGGCTGCCGCATGGCATTTTTCGATCCCAAACGTAAGGAGGATTTTGAATTTATCTCCGGTACAAAAATGCGCACATTAGCTAAGACAGGATCAAATCCTCCTAATGGTTTTATGGAACCTAAAGCTTGGAAGATTTTATCTGAATACTATCAATCATTGTTGCAACAATAATAAATAGTTATTAACTACTGTTTTTAAAACATAATCATTAAAAAATTAGATTTTGAATCTTAAGTGCAATGTTTTTAAGAAAATATATAATTTGTATTAAAGAAATATAAAAAAAACTAGGAAAAAATGTTCAAGCTTATATAATACATTACCATTAGTTTAAGATGTATTCTATTTTGATTTTATATACATATACATATACTTATTTGTCTCTTATTAAACTTTAATCGCCGTCAAATGCCTGCCTATATTATATTTCCCATGTATTTTTGTTCATAAGGGCGTAAATACTTATTATATTATAATTTCAACAAAATGTATAGTTTATTTTGAAAATATGTATACATACATAAGTACATGTATGTAATATTGTTTAAACGAGTTAAAACTTAAATAGCCTTTTAAAAATATTTGACCATTGTGAAAGATATTTGAACGTTATAAATTTTAAATTAATAACAATTGTAACATTATAGTTATATAAAAATATACATACATAAATGTGTAACTTATAAGTGTCCAATAATTGTAATGTGTTTTTGAACATAAGGTAAATAAAAGAATTTTTTTTAATATTTACTATAAAAATGTGTTTTGTTTGTGTTGAAATAGCCCGATTTAGGTTTTTAAAGCTGAAAGTCCATATCAGACGTTTCTTTTCATACTTTCGAAACTAAAGTTATATGCAGCGCTTTTTGTGCGCCAAGTTTTTTATTTTGATCAGCTGTAGTGTAAATATTTTTTTCAAATAAAAAATTTTGTGCAAGAATGGAATGAATGTAAAATTCAGATTTAAAAAGAATTTGTGCTTTCGATACGTTAAAGAAAGAAATCGCAAGTTAAAGAAAGAAATCGCGTCCAGAGCTTTAACACCAGCAGAGCAAAACTACTCGCAATTAGATCGCGAGGCGTTAGCTATCATTTTTGCTGTTCAACGTTTTCACGAGTACGTTTTTGGCCGACATTTCAAATTAGTCACAGATAATCAACCACTATCAAGAATTTTTCACCAAAATGCGAAACTTCCACAAATGACTTCATCTCGACTACAGCGTTATGCTGCATTCTTAACAGGATACAATTATGAAGTAATATCCAAGAAAAGCGAGGAAATCGTACATGTCCACTGTCTTTCAAGAGCAACCGTAAGTTCAATATCTTCTAGTTCCGTACAAAATTCAATAGATCAGGAAGTACATTTAATTTGCAATTCAATAATAAATCAGATTAATTCAAAATTATTAAATTTTAAAGCAGTTCAAGAAGAAACAAAGAAAGATACAATCCTTTCGAAAATCCTACATGATTTACGTACCAATAAAAATATTGAATCTGAATTTACAATAGATTTCGAGATATTAATTAGAGGTCAGCGTGTGGTAATTCCAACATCTTTACAACAAGTAGTTCTTCAAGATCTACACCACACTCACGTGGGTATTACAAAAATTAAGCAGCTAGCCAGAAGATATGTGTATTGGGTATCTGTAGATAAGGAGATAGAAGAACAAGAACGCACATATTCTCGTTATTCTTGTGCTTCGATTCAAAACAGCCCTCCTAAGGCATCACTTCATCCATGGGAAGAGCCAGAAAATAATTGGCAACGTGTGCATATGGACTATGCCGGGCCATACCATGGTCATTATTTTTTGGTGGTGGTGGATTCGAAGTCTAAATGGGCAGAACTAGGAGTTTGTATAACAGCACCAACATCTTTGTTGACAATCGACATTCTGCAAACAATATTTTCAAGGAATGGGTACCCAGACGTACTAGTATCAGATAATGCCACAATTTTCACGAGTACTGAATTCACAGCCTTTTGTAGTGAAGCGGGCATTTTTCAAAAATATATTGCTCCTGGACATCCAGCGACGAATGGGTTGGCTGACAGAAACATTCAAACTCTAAAAAAACGATTAGCAGCTATGACTGATGAAAAGGTCCCGATTCAAAAGAAAATTAAGGAGATTATGTTCCGGTATAGAGCTACACCTCTCCAGAATGGGAAAACCCCAGCAGAACAATATTTGGGACGTCAAATTCGAATCCGCTTAGATGCACTAAAGCCCATAACTACAAGCCAGTCAATGACAGACTGTTTATCTTCGAGGCAGTTAAATGTTGGGGATAGGGTCCAAGCGCGTTATTATACGGCGAACAAAGAGCAGTGGAGATTTGGTGAGATTACTGAAAAACTGGGTCATCTCCACTATATGGTAAAGTTAGATAGTGGGTACGTATTTAAACGGCATATAGATCAGCTGCGTTTAACCAGTGTTCATTCAGCACACTTTTGAGACGAACGACGTACCTAAAGAAAATCCTGAAGGTAACAATCAAATTAGAAATCAAGCAGATCAGCAAACTCTTCTATATCAGTCAGTTGAGATACCTTCCGGATTGTCAACTAACTTAAATTGTTCTAGTAATGAATCTCTACCAACAGAAGAAGTTGCAGCTGAACCAATTACAGGAGCTGAAAGTAGTGATCGACAAGGTCAACAGTTGCTGCGCAAGACAACCAGACAACGACGGCTGCCTCAGCATTTGCAGGACTATGTCGTTGGTGACGGAGTGAGAAGTGTGGGAGAATTGTTGCAACTCTAACATTTTATATTGATATGGCAACATCGATTCGTTCTGTCGTTCGTTTTTCAATCATCATCTCAAGTAGTTACACACACTTTGCAAAATACACATGTCTCAAGTTTTCGAAGTTACTATCTTTTTATTTTTATTATTCAACGTGAACAACATTTACAATTTGTTCATCTTTAATAAATACTGAATTGAAATATATAAAAATCAGGCATTGCATTTATTTATTGAAGATATAACAGCATCCCTTGCATTCACTGAGTTTATGCATCCATTGCATATTATGATTGTATATTATGATGTTTTCGGGAATTTTCTCCCATTTTCGCCATTTTTAACATATTTTTGACATTCAGTTGTAGCGATTTTTAACCGATATTATGGCATTTTTAAAATTTTACAACTTTTCGCGTGTTTACGTAATTTCCGCGATAGCTGTGATTTTTTCAACGCTTTTTACTTTCTTGCATTTCTAGGGACTTTCTTTCAATACTACCTTTGCGATCTTTAAAATTTTAGCAAGTTTTTGCGAATTTTCGCGATTTTTCTCAAGTTTTTGGCATTCCTTGGCAGTTTTAGCGAGCTATGCCACTTTATGGACCAGGGGGCAGATTCTGCAACGATGAATTTTCGAGTGTTCACTTCCCAGTAAAAAAGTTGCTTCCAATAAAGCAGGTTTCTACTACGAGTATTATGGAATAAAAGTAGCGCTGACAAAAATGCTGATATCGCTGCTGGTTTTTGTATGGCGAGTTCCCGGATTGGAATACTACATTTTTGCTCACAAAAGCGCTTTTGAAGCGCTGAAAATCATCAACATTTTCAGCACTAAAACTGAAAATATATGAAAAAATTTTTTCGATATGGATTGGCGTCGTTAACGCCATTTTGAATTTTTCTTATTTCGTTACTTTAGTTACTTTAACTTCAACTAGTATCGAACTAAGAACCTTGAGGTTTGAAGTCCAACGTACCAATCACTCGACCAAAAACACTGTTGCAAAACGGCACCAAGAAACTCAAATAAACTTACTCTTCATTCTCGCTTAAAAACCTGCTTTGGATCAGCACTATAAAATCAGTTTTATTTGTATAGCTTGTGTACGAAGCTTTTGTATAAGTAAAAAGCAAATGTTGAGTGTTGTGTTTATCTTCCGACGGGGTTTTTTTGAATTTGGAACGATTTTCCGTCATCCCACGTCAAATTTGGTTTGTAAACAGACCGGTTTCGGCTATGTGCCATCTTCAGTGAGTATTCAATAGAACACTGAAGATGGCACATAGCCGAAACCGGTCTGTTTACAAACCAAATTTGACGTGGGATGACGGAAAATCGTTCCAAATTTAAAAAGCAAATACTTTTCTCGCTTCAAAACCTACATTGTTGTGACGCTATGAAATCAGCTTCTGAACAAGCTCATATTTTAAAGCGAATTATAAAGCGCTTTATATCTTTAGTTCTTCAAAAAACATGAAAATTTTTTACTGGGTTTTGACTTGAGCATTTGGCAGTTATAGTGAACACTATTAGAGCCTAAATTTGTTCACTGGAAAAAGTGCGGTAATATTTTGTTTTTAAGTGTTCATTGGTAAACAAAATTCATCGTTGCGGAATCCAGCCCCTGGTTCCAATTTTGCAATTATATGAGAATTTATGCCATTTTCGCTATATTCAAGGTTTTGTAATTTTTAGGTGTTAGTCAACCTCGATGCTTGGGACCCCTGTGGCTGATTGGTAGCGATGCTAGCCTGTCAGTCCAGAGGTCATGGGTTCGATTCCCGCCATAGACCCTGGGTGAATTCCGCAGACAACCTAATCGCTTCGCGGGCTGTGTTTGTTAAAAAACTAAAGATCTTTGCATAATAATAACTTAGGTATCCAATAGCTAAAAGCTTTTTTTATTTATTAAAGATGTTACATTTTGTCATATGTATAATAGATTTTAAGAAACAAGATAAAAGTCATTAGATAATTATTCAGAAATAAAGTAATTAAATATTAAATTGTTTTGTTTGTATAAAAATTATAGGAATTTGTTGACGCGATAGTAGTCTTTCCCTAATGAAACGGTCTCGTTTCCTCCACAAATTTCACTTGAAGCTTCTGTCACCACTTTGATGCAGCGCTCTACGGCTTAAGTATGGCATGGAAATCTATAATTTTCTGTCATTTACCGAAACCGCTTTTGACAATGGCTTTCAAGTCTTCATCAGTTATATTTAAAGTCGGAGGTGGTTCAGCCGCTCCATCATAATGTCGGTATAATCTTCAGCATCGGAATTAAATGCAGGCACTTTAAAAGTTCGAAGTCCTGGAGCATTATAAGTTCATGCTTTTAAAATTCGTCGATATGCCTGATCTCGTATGATATCTCTGTCATTTTCGGATACCGAAATATACATTTCGTTGGGTTACCTTGTCAATGATCTTCTTCAAATCGGCGTTCAAATAACTGCTCAGACTAATTGTTGGCCACAGGTGCTTAGCTCCGTTTATACACGAGGGATTACATTTTATTGTAAACCACATCGGACCATAAACTCTCATCACGTATGTATGTGGCTAATATCACACATTTTTCTTTGGGATCATGTTTAGTAGCATATAATCTTAGAATTCGACTGTTGTTATGATCCATCTAGAATGGTTGAGAGATCCAAATTCAATATTAGGTAAATCTGAAGAAAGCATGCCACTGCTTATAGCGGTCATAATATCGTCAAGATATTTTTGATCGGTACTCAAATGAATCCTTCAGGTAATATTTTAGGAATGAAGATGAATTCGACTATTGACATTGTTTCACATTTTTATAATTGAGATCTAATGGTACCTGAAAAGCATTTAGGTCCTGTAGTTTTTCCGTCCAAATGTAACAAAAGATGTCGCTTTGGTAATTCACTGGAATGCAACTGGCAAATGCTTCTTCCATCAAACGAATAATACCAGGGGCCGAATTACCGCATACGTGATCGAGTAAAATGGTTCGAAAATTTTCCTCTTGGGATTACGGCATATGATAATCGACTGCGTACTGCTTAAATTCCACTCGTTTGCACTAGAGCGATCGAAAACAATATTTTCTTTTATATTGTTTGTTTTGCAGTTGTTAAAGCGACTTGGTTGTTGTACTAGCTTAAAGAAACACACAATTTTTCTTTAATGTATTACAAATTCTTAGTCGATTCAACAACCGGTGTAAAACTTGGTACACTCTATAAAATGTTCGATACGTTAGCTATCGAATGCTGTAATTCATCCATTCGGTACGTAACGGAATTTTATTCGATACGAAAGCCTACTCGATAATGAATGCGGTAATTCGGCTCGTTTTAAAATCTGTGTTTATTACTGTTCCATCAAAAATTTATTGCTTGTTGTGGGCTATTATTTATTTACAAATATTTTACGTTAACAACGAATTATTTTATTGTTATTATGTCAGAAAATGAAAATAAACCATAAAAAATGTTTATTGACGTTTTTAGGAGCGACAGAGACGTTCTCTCGTTCCTCGTTCATTCACTGTTCAAAGTAAAAAACCGGAACGATGAACGAAAGGTACCGCCTAGTTCCTTTAGTCTTTCGGATCGTTCGGAACGATTCCACAAAAGGAACGATTTTGCCCAACTCTACTTTTCTATGTTATACTAAAAGGACAACACTCAGAATGACATTTAGCGTTGATAAATTTTTTTTTACTAAATTCAAGAATTTAGCCAAACTTAATGATGTTGGGGGGATCTTTAAATATATCACGTAATTGAAATTTTCTGTGTATATTTGGGAGTTAAAAGAGCAACTTTATACAGGTATTCCAAAGCGATTGATAAATAAAAAAAATCGCTCCGCCCTAGACATTGTCTACCTTTCTCTTTTAAACGTATAAAATTAAAGGACTTTTAGAAACTCAATAGATATAAAGTATACCTTATTAATTTTGAAACATATATACGTATCCTCCCCTGGATAGGTATATATGTTAGTATAAACCATAATTGGATTTTTATCGGCATTAAAAAAAGTTTGCTTTTGTGATGCCGCACAGTGATGAATATATGTAAATATATTAAAAGATAGTTCGTTCCTTCCCATAGTACTTGTGTTAAAATTTGAAAAGTTTCATCATACCGTAAGCAACTGAAATGTTTATCACAAAAATTATCCTATAAAATTATACAACTTGTTTTGCTTAATTATTCTATTTTAAAATGATAACAAGATTAATTTATTCAAATTCGCTATTTTCGGGAACTTGCGTATGCATATTTATGTATTACCAAGATAAAATTTAAGATAATAATAATGAATTATAATTTATAATTAAAAATACTAACATTAGAACTGTAAAACTTTGTTTTCGTTCGCATTAGAAGATATTAAGTTATTTTCTTATTCTGTACAGCACTTGTAAAATCAAGAAAGCGACTATTGATATACATACTTTACACATACGAGTACATATACAAAAGAACAAATATGTATTAAAGAGTTGAAAGTAGGGTATTCATTTTAGTCGACTTTTTAATTGTTCGATTAATCAATTAATTGATATTTAGGATTTTAAATTAATCGAGCAATCGAGTTAAACTTCTATTTCGTTCGAGTTATTCGAGTATCTTTTATTTTGGAGAAAGTTCAAGTGCCCCATTTCGCGCATTGTTATAGTGAATCGGCGTAGAAAATCCTGTAATCTTTACGTTTGACTTATATGATATGTTCAGCACTTTATTTGCAGTCTACATCTAACTTAACTTAACATTAACTTCAAGTTAATGTTAAGTGTAGACCGCTCAAGTTAATGATTTTTTCATGTTATAACATAGTTGTTAGAGCAATTGTTTTAACAACGCAGTCATAACTTCAAGTTACAACAGGGGCCGGATTACCGCATTCGTTATCGAGTAGACTTTCGTATCGAATAAAATTTCGTCACGTATCGAATGGATGGATTACCGCATGCGATAGCTAACGTATGGACATGTTTAAAAAGTGTACCAAGTTTATATTATACCGGTTGTTGAATCGACTAAGAATTTATAATACATTCACTGCCTGTCCCACGATGTCGACAAGTCGATGTCGTTTTCTTATTTCTATTGAAAACAAATTTAAATTTTGTATTATTGTTTTCAATATAAATAAGAGAACGACATCGACTTGTCGACATCGTGGGCCAGACCCACATTTGGCAACGCTGCATGTGACCTGTTTCGCCCAATAATGCTCTAATTTTAAATAAATTCACTCTCTTTAAGAATCACTGACTTTTATGAAACTTATTTGTTTTTCTAATGTCCTTCTTTGTAATAAAACACATTATTTTTTGTTTTTGAATATTTTTATAAAATTGTATAAGTATAATTATTACAATTATAAATACTAAATAATTAATATCAAATTGTAGATGTTTTTATTATGGTAATACATTATTTATTTATTTTTTTAATCGTTTGTTGCAAGTTTTTCGTTTTCTTTCTTCAACTCCTGACATTCTTACACAAAACAATGATGTGGTTGTTATTGTTATTGTTTTTCTTTAATTGTGTGTAAATTTTCAATGCTTAAATTAAATATTCATGATATTTTTTCATTAGTATGTACTTGTGTTTATGTGTTATTGTTGTTTTTATTTTAAAACAAGATTTAAAAAAAAATCAAAAAAATTTAAATATACAACAAAATTCAAAACGAATTAATTTTACTAGGTGGCAGCGGGTGTGAATTATATTCACCTTGGCCAATTCTTTGGTGTACGATGGATGTCAAACTCCATATATGAAAAGTATTGTTTATTTTTGTTTATATTTTTGCTTCATATTTTATATAGAGTTTGACATCTATCGTACACCAAAGAAGTCTGTTGTTTTTGTATTGTTGCTGCCGCGCTGCCACCTAAAATTAATTCGCCTTGACAAAATTTATTTAAAAAAAAGACAAAAATAAAAATTATTAAGCACCTTAAAGGGAAATAAAAATTATAATGATTAAAGAATAAAATAAAATACAATGTTATAAATAAGTATCTACACAACCCCGATTAAAACAAGAATAAGTGATTTTATTTTTAAACTAAATTAGAAAAAGTGAACACATTTAAAAATTAAAGTGCTTAAAGTCAATACAAACATAAAATAAAATAAGACGGAACGAAAAAGAGAGAGGAAGTGAGAAAGAGAGAGATATAGTGAGATGCTGTGTAAATTAAAGTTTAAACAAGTTTTAATTCTTTTATGAAATTCTTGTGCGTAGTCAATTATTTAATTTAGTTTAACAAAGCTTTTTTAACAAAATGGCAAAGTTTGAAATTTATTTGAAAATCATTTATTCTTTTCTTAATTTTTATTGCTCTACAATAAAAAATATTGTAAATTAATTTTTTTTTGAATTTTTTTGTTTGTTTTATTTATAAAAAGACGCTCACATGTTGTAGTATAAAAAAAATTAACAAAAACTAGATAAACAACAATTTATTGTTCCCAAAAAAAATAAAAATAAAACACATTTCAATCAACATTTTCTTTTGCATTTTGCTTAAACAATTTGTGAAATGTTCAAGCAAGGTTTACAAACAACAAAACAATTTCATTAGGTTTTCATTTTAATACAAAATATTTATATATGTAATTTAAATAGTAATTTCTATTCAAGCATGTGTCCACCTAGAAACAACTACGCTAAAAGAGAGCCCAGCAATATAAAAAGAAAATGTAACACTGAGATTGCCGCGTAAAAAAGAAGCTTGAGTAGAACGTCTGAAAGAACAGGACAGCACTGATCTTCGTAATAAACCTGTAGAGCAGAAATATATATGTCCCTATTATGATTCAAAACTCAACTAAGTTGAGTTGTCAATGTTGGAACTCAAAAATTGTTTTTGTAGTATGATTCCCAACCAATTTTAGTTGTCTTCGTTAAGTTATTTTGAACCACTCAAATCAAACAGCTGATTGAAAGTGGAGTTGAGTTGTATGTAGTCCATAATAGGTGCGTTCCAGACAAGGCAAATTCATACCAGGTAATCTCACTAATAAAACAACTACAACATGTAACAAAAAACAGCTGTGTACAAGTTCACCTGTAGTGAATTCGCCTTGATTCCAGATGAAGAACGAAGTCGTCCGAACTTAAGTTACACAAACTTGCCCGGAAAAGCGTACCAGATGACAAAAATTAGGCAAGTGAGAGAGCTCATGAGAGAGTAATTTTATTTCATTTCCTGTCCAAAGTTGCACGAACTTTTTTTTTTGGGGTAAGTTCGGACAGTAATAAAATGATCAGCTGTTTTGTGTTTACATAAATAACAATTGAAATTTAGCAAATTCATAAAATAGTAAAATAAGCTATCCATTAAGGTGGTTCGAAAAAAGTTGAGCCGGTCACCCCCTTGAATTAAAGATTAGTTGGTAACAATTCCAAATATACTTATATGTTTTATTTTTTTGCCACTCCCCTGGATACCGCCCTTTTAATTTTTTGTACACTGCGTCGCCATTTGTAGACCGATCATAACATAATGCATATTGTTCTTCATGGCTTGACTATAGCTACATTTTTGCTTTGGTAAATTTTTAGTCCGACATTAAATTCAGGGCGCCACCTGTGACATCTGAAATCCTTCCCCCAAATGTAAGATTTTTTGCATGTGGCAAGAAAGAACTCCTGAAACTTAGTATATCTATATTTTAATACTCTCACTTTTATGCTACGCCCCAAAAGTAAGCCCCTTTTTCTTTTTCAAATACATATGTTCTACATAAAACCAGGTCAAATACAATAAAATAAAAAATTACATCGTAGAATGAAGGGTACATCAATGACGTTTCTAAGACTGTAAAAAACATATTTTTGCCAAGCCCAAAAATATAGCACTTTTTGTGTTTTACATATAGCGCCACCATTTAAAGTCCGACTTTATCATGTCTCATATTGTTGTTTATAGTTTGACTGTCACTTAATTTTTGGCTCTGGTGACTTTTTAATCCGACATCGAATTCTGGGCACCACTTATGACATCTCGGATCCTTCCACTCTTATGTCCACTTTTTTGCCCTTCTAAAACTTTGTATGTCTACCTTTTAACATACTCTCTTTTATGCCACGCCCCATAATTAAGTTAATGTTTCCTTTATTCATACATATTATATCGCTTGTAGTATATTATGTATTTTGGAGCGTGCCAAAAAAATTTTTTTACAGTTCTAGAAATGTTATTGATATAGCTTTCATTCTAAGGAGTGACTGGTGCAAATTTTTGTCTTTTATATATTGATCGACCTGGCTTCAATGCAATATATATGTGAAAATAAAAAAGGGGCTTACTACTGGGGCGTGGCATAAAAGTGGGTATATTAAAAACTAGATATACTAGCTTTCAGAAGGACGTTCTTGCCACGTGCAAGTGTCTATAAAAGTGGAAGGATCCGAGATAGCATAAGTGGCGCCAAGAAGTTTATGTCGGATTAAAAATTCACCACAGGCAAAAATGAAGCCATAGTCAAGCCATAATGATATGCAATATGGTATCGTTGGACCATAAATGGCAACACAGTGTACAAAAAACTAAAAGTGCATATATGAAGGGAAAAAAGTATATACACAAGAACCGATGCTGAAATCGAAATTGGGAGCGAGTGTGGAATGTGTTTCAACAACAAGTCATTGCCATTAGTGAGCGAAACACGCTAGTGGGCGGTCCAAGTTTTGAGCGGATAGTTGGAGTTCCTTTAAATTGATTTGAGTATGAAGAAGGAAGAAATGGAAGAAGGGAAATCAAAGCTACATCAACTAGATTCAAAATCGCATCCACGAAACAATGTGTCAGCAATCCAACCAGAGGTCCCTGAATTAACATACACTGCGCCCATCGGTGGCTCAAAAGTCCTACGGAATTAGAACGTGACAGGAAATGGAGGATCAAGTTTTCTTCATGAATGGAAGCATTCAATGAACTGTCTCTTAATGCTCCGAATCTACCAAGCCATGGGGATGATGACCAACCATCTAGATCTGCTCAAGGCGTACTAAACATCGCGCCTCAAGCCCGTACCATTAACAAACGGGATCTAATAGAATATTTTGAAAAGACAAAGCTTTTCAGTTTCTAATGGACGCTCTTAACCAGGCAACTAACAAGTAGCCTCATTACTGGAACGATGTTCTAAAAACCAATCTACTATCGGAAGAGCAGAGAAATTCTTCGGAATCATTAGCGATCGCTGTGTATGCTGATTGGAGGTAGTCTACTTCTCTCGTTAAATAATCATTCTTCGGATCTTATACAGTCTCCGGAAAACCCCAATTAAATACAATATATAGAACCAAAGCCCAACCAGGGGCCGAATCGTTGCTTTCGATATCGAGCTGATTCGATCGAGTTTTCTTAGTTTGAGATTATGGCATCCGATATCGAACAATACAAACACATTGTTCGATATCGAATGTGATAATCTCAAACTAAGAAAACTCGATCGAATCAGCTCGATTAGACTCCAGGAGGTTATCCGGGGGTTTACTCTGTAATTCGAAACGAAAGAAATGCTTTCGTATTGCAATGTAAATAATATACAAATGCGAACAGTTTTCCTTTCGCATCGCATTACAGAGTAACCCCCCTGGAGCTGTTCAACCTGTTCCGTCACCACACACTTCCATTTGGGGATTGAGTTTCACACATTACCCATAATTAATGCTGAGCAACCAGGTTAATTTTGACAATCAATGAACCATTAAGGGACAAACTTGTCAACAGTCTATAAAAAGCGCTGCAATATAATTTTTGAGCATAATGTCGAAGATGCGGATTTCGCTGCAGCGAATGAACTTCGAATGTTGACATCGCGCCAATTCGTGGATCATTTTTAAGATGGATTGGGAAGTTCCTGAATTGGCCTATACGGAGCTCATCGATACGGGTTTGTAATCAGAACGTTTTCAAGACCGGGGTTTACTATTCAATTACCAATAGGCCAATTGAGTTCAAGTGAAGTGTGAAGTATTATATCCAAGCATCACTTTCGTGGCGACGGAACTTATGTCTAACACGCGAATTACCGGAAGTGGACGTACCTACTTTATCTCTCCCACTCAAAAATCTATCTTGCATAATTTCAGGTGTCCCACGCAGGTGAGTAACTTGCGCCTGCTGACACGATGATCACAGAGAAGACTGAGAACATTATATTATTCATCTCTATCAATGATTTTAGCAGATGTGGTGATTCTAGACATTCCGTTTGCGTTCGGGATCAAGTAGGCTATGTTCAAGAAGGATCCTTCGGAGAACATTACAGAAACAAGTTAAAGGGATTTCCAGAAAGTAATGGATGATTTTAACGAGCCATGTTTCATTTAGCTAAATCACCGCTACATCCTTGAATGCTTAGTGGGAGAATTCGCTAACAATAACTTCATTAACTTCAGATCAGTTACAAGCTTTTGGCCCATTCGGAGTTCTACGGCGAGCAGAAGAAATAGAAACAATTGCGACAACAAGAATTAGTCTAAGAGTTTCAAACACTTCCTATAGAAGTTTCTTTAATGAAAAACCGATCAATTCCAAAAATCACATTTTGTGAGTTTAATAAGCGTATTAAAGATCTCACAAAAGATGGAGGTTATCAGCCCAATTATGAATAGCAATTCCCCGGGAGTTTTTTCCCTATTCCCTTATTCTAAATAAAATCTCCCCGACAATTTTTTTCTTTTCCCATTCCTCCTATTATATATTACAATCTGCCCGGGAAAAACTCGCAGGAAAATATTAAGTATTCTAAACATGAGGGAGAAGGAGAAGTTCTTTCGAGTTTTTTCTCCAAGCATTTTGAAGGGAACTAATGCAAAACTTTAAAATTCAAATAAAAAAAATGTTGTAAAACAATGGTATAAGAATTTATTTAAAACAACAAGTTTAAATAAACACCGAAATGTTATATTTCTCTCTTGTTTTAAGAATTTTTATCCGCGCCGTGCAAACATGCGCTTCAAAAACATGAACTACTTCTGCCTTCGGAAGAAAGTTTTAAAACACATTCAATTTTGCATGGCTCCTTTAAGTTCACATAATAAGTAAATGGGAGATTTGTTGCGGCTTAAAAATTTTACAATTTCCTTTTACACACAATCATTGGGGATTTAATGCATATGGCCCTGGCCCAGTTTTCGCTTCACTTCTTCAGCATAAAGTTCTGCCGAGGTCTTCTGAGTGACTACACTGTACATTTTACTTTTTAATTAAGCAAAAACAAATATTTATATTAACACACAATCTTATTATCAATGAAAACATAAATTTTTTATTAATTTCTATCACTGAACTCTTGCGTTAGTGCAAAATAAAATGTAATCACTAAACAGCTGATCCGGATTTCTTCCTCTCCCTTATTTGTTTATTCCCCGGCTTTTTAGAATAGGAGGGGTTTTCCCCTGTAACAAATGAATGGGAAGAGAAAAAACTCCCCGGGTAAATTCATTATTGGACTGTATGTAGTTTTCATTATAATAAACAGTGAACAGCCTTGTTCATGTTTTGATTTAAATGATTATACAAAAAACTAAATTAATTAAATAAGTATTGGGCAAAATGACAATAGTATAAGCAGTAAAACATTTCGTAATATTGCTTTCATTAAATAGTGATTTAAAAATCAAAGTTATAAAAAAATTCCACTTAGAAGAACAGTCTTTAAAGCAATAAATAAAAGTTTAATTCGAAATAATTTAATTCTTGTTAGTATTTGTTATTTGAAATAACTACTCGAATGTAGTTATAAAATATAAAGTGATGCTTTTTTTATAATTCGCTTCCTTGTATACATGGTATGTTTTATTTTTATTTCATTTTATCTAAATATATCTTTTTGTATTTTTATTTAATTGCAATTGGTTGTGTGTAATCATAGTTTAAATCATGCAGATTAATTTATTTTCTCTTTCTTTTTTTTCTTTTCTACGAATTGTTTTTACGAATGATTTTATTAATTTACGTTTTTGGAATAGTCATATTTATAAGTGCTTTATGTTGTTGTTTGCTTACACTTGTTTTGCTTTGTTTATTAAGTCCTTTTGTGGTAAATTGCGATAATTTTGTTTTTTAACATCTATATTTATTAATTATGATTAATTTCTTTTCCGCTTTTTTTTTGTTATTGTTTTTTTTATAAATTTTATATTTTTTCATTATTATAATTAGAATTTTTTTTAATATTATTATTAAAATAAAAAAAGTTTAAGTTCTTGTTATGCCTAACAAGATTTTAGAAAACTACATTCATCGTTGTATTTACCTCGTCAAAGCAGACTGCACCTTGACAACCAACTTTCTGCTTTTCTATGATCATTCGATTTCAATTGATGTCCACCTTTGGGGGGATTGTTTGCCTCCTGTAAAGGATTATAGGTTTCAATTAATTGCTAAAAATAATGCTTTTAGTTTTTGTTTTTCTTTTTTTTTACCATTCGCTTTTCCATTTTTGCTTTTATATCACTAGCTAGGGTAAGGAAAGCCTCCTCAACATTAATGCTTGCCTTAGCGGAGGTTTCCATAAATTTAATGCCATATTCAACAGCTAATTGTTCGCCACGTTCTCGGGAAACCTATTGAAATAAGGAGAAAGGTATATAAAATTTATTTCATACACAGTATAAATCTCTTATCACTTAATCCAGTGTACACCATAGAAACCAACTTTCTGATATATAAGTATATAATAAATATGAAATTTTATAATTTCAAATCATTTACTGCTACAAGTATTTGTATTAAACGTTAGTATTATACTACCTACTACCAGTAGCACAAACAAAAAAATAAATAAAATTCCTGCTAAAGCTAGTTTTAGACTATCTCACAAGCCGTTCGATTTCTGTAGAAAAACGCAACGCTGATGCAAAGTGTTGTTATTGTTTTTTAATAAAAATGTACATAAACTCATTAAATCAGGATTGTATTTTCTACAGATCTCGAACGGATGGTGAGATAGTCAGCCCAATTACGAATAACAATTCCCCGGAAGTTTTTCCCTACTCCCCTATTCTAAATAAAATCTCCCCGGGAAAATTTTCCTTTTTCCCATTCCTTCTATTATAAATTACAATCTCTCGAGGGAAAAAGTAAGTATTTTATATATGAGGGAGAGGGAGAAATTCTTGAGCTTTTTCCCCAAGCATTTTGAAGCAGTGATGCCAACTTTTGGAACCTAAAACGCGCAAAAAATTTTTGAAAAAGGGCTAAATTTAAAAAAGATACGTATGAAGCCATATCCAGTCAAAGTTTTTGAGGTTTGGGACGAACTTAAAATCACAAAATTTTTTTAGAGAAATAGAAGATTATTCTAGATTCTTCTTCTAAATGATAAAAACGATGTATGCCGCGTTAATTCACAAGTCGCTATTACTAGAATAAAGGAAGAAATAGTTCGTAAAAATAAAAAAATTTACCCATATTGATTAAAAAGTAAAAAGGTGCTAAAAACGCTAAAAGATTATTGTAAAAAGTGATAGATTTGCGCGTTTTTTTTTTGTTTGCTTGGGGCAAACATTTTTTTTGCGTTTTGAGTAACTAAAAATGGGCTAAATCTAGTCCGAAAAGGGTTAAGTTGGCATCCCCGTTTTGAAAGGAACTAATGCAAAAGTTTAAGATTAAAATTAAAAAAATTTTGTGAAACAATGGTATAAGCTAGGACAACAAGTTTAAATAAAGAGCGAAATGTTATATTTCTCTGTTGTTTTAGGAATTTTTATCCACGCCATGCAAACAAGCGCACTACTTTCTGCCTTCTGAAGAAAGTTTTAAAACACACTCAACTTTGTACGCCTCCTTTAATTTCACATAATGGGTAAATGGGAGATTTATTGCGGCTTAAAAAGTTTACAATTTCTTTTTACACACACTTATTGTGGATTTAATGCATCTGGCCCTGGTCCAGTTTTCGCTTCACTTCTTCAGAGAGCTTCTGAGTGACTACACTGTACATTTTACTTTTTATTTAACCAAAAACAAATATTTATATTAACACACAATCTTATTATCAAATAAAACATAATATTCTTTATTAACTTCTATTACCGAACTCTTGTGTTAGAAGAGCAGAATAAAAGGTAAACACTAAACAGCGGATCCAGATTTCTCCATCTCCCTTATTTATTTATTCCTCGGCTTTTTAGAATAGGGGTTTTTTCCGGGAACAACTGAATGGGAAGAGAAAAAACCCCGGGAAAATTCATAATTGGAAATAATGTCCATGGATATTATTTCCATTTTGAAAATAAAAATAATAATGTCTATCAAATAATTATACAATTCTTGCAAAAAAACCGACTACAAAATAGGCGTAAGTGGCACTGCCCATAATTTTTTCATAATGATGTACTTTCACGAGAACTAATTGTGTGCGAAGTTTCATAAAAATCGGTTAAGTAGAAGCAATTTAAATGTGCTGTTGGCTTAGTTGCGCGTTTGACTACAAACCCTGCGGTCTTGAGTTCAAGACTAGTTTCAGGCAAGCCAACAACATCATGCATTTTTCTCATATGCATTGGTGTGTTATTGTGTTGGTTGTTGTTGGACTGTTAAAGTGATGAAGGCATAGCACTGATCACTTTGGCAGTATCGGCAGCGATTAATACTCACATATCCTAATGCACTTTACAGCACCCGCCTTCGTCGGTATTGTAGCACAACAGTCGGCGAAGTAAAAGAACTACTTGACATCAGAGGGGCTTGCAACACTGCTCTACAAAAAAAAACACGCAATAGCAGAGTTGTAAATTAATTAAGCTTTCTATCTCTCCCCCACTTCACCACCTGATCTCTCTACACTATCCCTTTCCCAAAGAAGGTAACACATTAATGATTTAACTGGTTGGCATTAATTGCCTGATTGTGTTACTTCTCTTTATAAAAAGTATTTACATTTCATGGGCGTGGCACTGCCCACTTTTCTAACCATAATGTTGTATTGTAACAATAACTAAATGTGTATGCAGTTTCATAAGAATCGGTTTAGTAGAACTTGTTGATAAAGAATATTTACTTTGCATGGGCGTGGCTCTGCCCAATTTTCTAATCATAATGTTGCATTGTCACAGTTACCCAATGTGTATGCAAAGTATTATAAGAATCTGCACAGTGGAACTAGCTGAAAAAGGTATCGCAAGATTTTCCATTAACAAATAAACAAACTAACATTGCAAGTTGAGTAAAAGGTTTTAAGAATAAGAGAATTATTTGTTCCTCCCTTAGGGCCGTTTAATGTGTAATTGCTCACATATATAAATAAGTTTTTAGTGATTAATCATAATTTTGATTAATCAAAAATTTGATTAATCGATTAATCCCACATCCCTAGTTTTTACTGCAAAATAAGGGAGTTCCTGTGTATGAGCTATATTTCACTACATAGTTGTTTATTGTAAGAGGTCAAACAGTTACACATTTTGCAAAACAAATAACACTCCTTTATTTAACTTATTTGCTTTTATAAATAAATGGCAGTGTTAATTTGCATATTAAGTAACGTTAAACCTCTACAATTACACAGCTATAAATAGAAAATATTACATCATAATAATAATCCATATCCTTTGGTTTGCCCACAATAGCACATATTTACTTAAAGCATTAAATATGCAAAATAAATTTCACACAGAAGGTAAAAATTCTAACCCCCATATTCTTAAACGATTATTAAAGTTAATGTTGGTTTAATGTACGAATTTTGTATGAGAAAACCAGTTTTAATGCATATATTAACTTTAGCAATCGTTTATAAATATGGGGGTAAAAGTCATAGATAAATGGTGTATGTCAAATGGTAGCAAAGTACTATTGTAAGTAAATTTTTGACACTTCTGAGGTGAATAAAATTTCACTAGCCCTGGGGCAGTAGAATTTTTGACACAACAAATAAATTTTTGACAAGCAGAAATTAGAAGCATGATATCATAGAACAAAGAAAAAACACCGCCGTCGTTTTTGAAAATTCGAGCCGTTTTTACATTAATTTTTGCGAGTCTTAAATGTAGTTAAGACTGTGAAAAAATCATTGCTTATTTTAATTTACGAAAAATTGTACATCATATCGTACAGTTTTTCGCTACAGCAGAGAATTTTGTTTTATATGTATTAAATTGTTCTTGTAGTAGCTTCGCCGCCGCAAAAATTTATATTATCAAAAAGATATCATTTCAGACAGCAGAAACATTAACTGTTTTTACAGACGTCAAAATTTTATATTGTCAAAAAAGATATCATTTGGCACAGCAGAAACATGAAATAAATTGTTTCCCCATAGACAAATATTTGTTTACCATAATACTTTTCTACTGTTTGAAACACACCCAAATACGTAGATTTCCAACTCTCGGCCTGTAAATAAAAAATTGACAACTCTCTTCACGTATAGGTCTTGTGCAGTAACTTTTTTTCTTCCGCCCATAAAAATGTTAAACCCCCTAGATTTAGCCTATTTTGAGAATAAAACCCCTAAATATAAAGTTTATATATTTAAGAAATTTATTATTTGAAATATTGTCATAAGTTTATTTTAAATGAAATTTAGTTGCTGTTGTTTAAGCATTGTCTATATGCATTTCATTGACGCTTTACCAAATCGTCAGTAGACTTCAAACACAATTTTGTACACTTACAAACCCTTTATCTTATGTACAGACTTTCAAAAACCATTTGAGAATTCTCAAATATGTAAATAATTTTCAAAAATAAGCATAGCAGGTTTTGAAAATTATACAAAACCCAGCAAATAATTTATATTCGATATGAATATATTTTATTGGATAACAATAAAAGTATTACATGGCAAAATTAAAATCCAATTAAATTCGAATTAATTAAAGCACCAATGAAATGCATATAGACAATGTTTAAACACCAGTAACTAAATTTCATTTCATATAAAGTTTATATAATAGTTTAATTTCAAGTAAATTAACTTGGCTCAGTTTCAAATCACATACTAATATCCTTACCCGAATAAGGCGAAAACCCCTAAATTAAAAAAAAATATTAATTCCCCCAAAAAATATTTTTTTTATTTTTTTGGATATTTTTATTTAATAAAATACAAATTACAAAAAAATAGCACTATAATAAATTACTGTTACGTATGTATGTACATATCGTCATATAAAATGCAAAAGGGCCTATCTTAAAAAATTTCAGGAGATAAAAAACTTCATAAAAAGCAAACTTTTATGATTATAAAAGTGATTTTTCTGGCTAGTAGCATTAATTAAAACCAGTTTTTACAATCCAATACTTTGATGGATTAATATTGGATTTGACATATTTCTGGGGTATTTCTCCCAACAACATACATGTGTTTTTTGGTGTTGTATTTGTTTTAGTTATGGTAGTACCTGTAATGAATATGCCTTGATTGGAGTGCAGTTTCTTCAAAAATATCCAGAGATGGCAAATCGTCATCGCTAACATTATACATGTTATCAGCATTAAAAAGTTTGGGTATAAAATGGAATAACAATATATTTTTAAAAGGCTTTCCTTGTAAATCTTGTACTTGAATTAACAGAAAAAAATTTAGTCTGATTTTACTTTATCTACTACGAAAACGAAATTGAAGGGAAATCTCCTACCTATGATATATAATAATGATACTGAATTATCTACTTAGAAAAAGATATAGCAAAACTTAGCTCTTGTATAGACATGCAAATAAGAAAATCCCCTAAACACAAATTTATGCCTCTAAATTTCATCCTAAGGATTTTAGCCCCCTAAATTTGCTTCTAAATGAAATAAAAACCCCTAAATCTAGGAGGAAATCCCATAAACTGGCAATTCTGGTATTGTGTATTCAACAAACTTTAGGGAGGCAATTCTACACACATCAGAGAGCGTAAGTTTTGCACTTGCAAACGCGGTTAAGTGTATCTTTTTTTCCCACACAAGTACATATTTATTTTTTATTTATTTTATGATAAATTATATGTTTCTTCTTTCTGTAATTTTAAAATATTTTTTTTAAGTTTGTTGACATTTGTGTGCTGAAATTTACACAGCGTCTTCACGAGACATTAACTTTGAGATAACATGAGAAAAAACGTAGGCAAAAAACAAAACGTCGAATTTTTTCTTAGTCTCAGACGTAATTTTACTTTTCCGATAAGATTTCATTTTATGCAAATGCTCATCGAGTTAACATGTACTACTTTTGCATAATTAGTTACTTTATTTTTAATTTTTCACACAAATTTTAATTTATACATCAATTAAACACATTTATTCATTTATTTAACACAGAAATTTTATAAAAAACATCGCTTTTCATTTATTTTAATAAACACTCACCCATGCATACTATTTTATTTTCATATACATGTGTTTTTTGACAGTTCGTCTCATAAGATTGTTGTTATAAGAATTCTTATAACAACGCTCTCATAAAAATTCTTATAACATTGAGATAACACTAATTTGAAGCCTACACGTAACATAATTCTCTCAGCGATTGAATTTGACAATCTCATCTTACATATTATGTTACGTGTAGACCTCAAGTTATCAAAGTTTTCAACCATTTTTTTTTTCTCTTTCAGCAGTATTGCATTCTAAATTCATATTTTCATTAATTAATGTAAAATTAGGGAAAATGTTTTACTAAACAAAATTATAGTATTGGGGAAATGTTCTAATAAACAAAATGATATTGCTAAAAACTGAATTTGTAGTTTTCATAATGATTGGCCATCGACATAAAAAACAATGGGCCAAGCGTGGATCGACGTTATCATTTGCGTGTTGGCAAAGCTCTTTAAACGTTGAACGTCGTACGTTGGCCCGATTGTATTTTTCTGAATGGAATGATGTTGGGAAAGCACTGAATTTTTGGTTTTCACAATGCTTGGCCATCGACATCAAAAACAGTCGGCCGAGCCTGGATCGACGTTATCATTTTCGTGTTGGCAAAGCATTTTAAACGTTGAACGTGCTACGTTTTGCCAACGTTTGAACCACCAGAGAACCAGAAAAATCCTTTGAATTTATGTTTAACAAATAAAGGCCTCGTAAAACTGATATTCTAGCAGAAATCAATACTGAATTAAAAACTACAACTTGGAAAATATAACGCTGCTCTTGATTTCATGTTTACGTTATATTTTTTTTAACAGTATGGATGTGGATAAATATTTGGTTTATTACAAACTTTGAGTAAAATATATTTTAACTATTATAAAGTATGGAAATTTTATATGAATATGAATGGCAATTCAATTCAATTTCAATAAAAAAAAGTAAGTATAAATATATAAACAAACTCACCTGTCTCTTTTCATTCAGTTCGCATTTATTGCCCAATAACATTTTTTCAACATCGGCCGATGCATTTTCTTCTATGTTACGTATCCAATTTTTGATATTCTCAAATGATTTTTCTTGAGTTATATCATACACTAACATAATACCCATTGCGCCTCTATAATATGCGGTGGTAATTGTTCTAAAACGCTCTTGCCCAGCAGTATCCCTAGAAGAAGAATATCTTATTGAATTTGTTACTGAAAATTTAGTCACAACTTTTCATACCATATTTGTAATTTAATTTTTTTGCCATCTAACTCGATAGTTCTAATTTTAAAATCTATGCCTATAAAGTAAAGAATTAAAATAAAATTTTATTAGTAATAGAAAACGTTTTTAAGAAGAATCAAATATGAAAAACGTATGTTCTGCAATGCCGTGAGATTAGTTCTGATAATTTCTGTTATTTTAATTAGTCAATACTACTCAATACTTTTCAAGTGGGTACACAATGCTTACTCGATACAAATGTAGAGAGAGTTCAACGGCGACAAAATAAAATACTTCGTACGATTACAGTCGCTCCTTGGTATGTTAGAAATTCCAGAAATCCAGATTAGAGATGGACGCGTGTCGAAATTTTCCAACACGACACGTACACGAGTCCTGAATGTCCAACACGTTCGAAACACACACGCCTAAAATTTTCAAAACACGACACGCACGAAATCAAATCCAAAAACAACAAAAAACATTTTTTTATATTCAAAGACATATTTTTCTACTATTTTAAAGTTTCATGTTCTATTTGTATTTTTATTCACATATTTTTGTTGAGAAACAGTAACATCAAGATTTTCGCTCAATAATCCTGTGCGGCAAGCATTCATACATATTTTAATCTGAAAATAGTTTAGTTTTTTTCGTGTCAAGTTTGCTCAACACGACACGACCCGAACACGAAATCAGATTTTTTGTCACGAGCACTTTTTTTAACACAACCCGCGAAGCTATTAGCTTGTCTGCGGTAAACACCCAGGGTCTATGGCGGGAATCGAACCCACGACCTCTGGGCTGACAGGCTTCGTGTTGAGTCGCGCGTGTTCGTGTCACGAAATAACACGACACGCGCCTATCCCTAGTCCAGATTGTTAGGACTGTGTTTTCAAAAAACGTTACAACATGTATCAAGAAGCTATAGATGCTCCCAAACCTGCAACATTATAAATTATAGAGGTCACACTAGGCCAAGGAGGGACAGAAAGAAACCTTCCGTACAGCCAAATTTTTCTTTGAATGTTCAATATTTACATGCTTTAGAATTTCTTTCTTAAATAAAAAATAATTTGATCGAAAGATTAAATTAAAAATGAACTTAAGCCAAACTAATTTTATAACTTTGGATAAAAACCATACAGTTCTACTAAAAATTCATAACTCAATTATTAAAACTCTAAAGGCACTTAGCTAAACATGAATGTGTACTGTTCCAAAAACTTGGGCAAAATAAACATTCAATAAAATCCCAGCATTGAGAGTATCGACGATATTCCACGCTGGTAAGACTGAAATGAAAAAAGCTTAAAATAGTTGAACATGCTAAGAAAAGACAGTTAGTGAAGTTCCGAACATTTAGACAAAGTTCAATAAGGTGCGACTCGCCAAAAGATGGCGACAGTGTGTTAATTGAGCTTACTAATATTAGTAGGATTTTCGCTACAGTGTTGTTGCCACTGTCAGTGGTAGTGTGGGTAAAGGACTCTGATGAGTAGACTTGGTGGTCACGAAACAGCTGTCAGTTATTTCAATTTTAAATATAACCGTTAAAATTAAGACATCATAAGTTGTTAGTAATTTCAATAACCATGCCAGATAATCTCAAATCTAGGCAGTGGTATCTAGATGTCTTCGATCTGAAAACAATGGCTTTAGTTTAGTCTGGATTAACCCTAAGTTTATTCACATGCATCCAATAACTTAAGGTCGATAAGTCATGATTTATAGTGGCTTGCAATGCATTAGAAAATTTGTATTCTCCTGACCACAATAGCTGGGGGGTCACTCTGTAATGCGATGCGAAAGGAAAACTGTTCGCATTTGTATGCTATTAACATTGAAATGCGAAAGAATTTCTTTCGTTTCGAATTACAGAATAAATCCCCTGTATATCATCAGCAAACGCAAACGGCTTACAAAAATTTAGTTCATAGAATACGTCGTTAAGAAACAGAGTAAATAAAATAGGGGCAATCACAGAGCCTTGTGAAACACCACATCTGGCATGTAAAACTTCCGAGTTTAGACCATTTAAAGAGACAATTATTTGTTGACTTCTACAATGGCTTTCGTTTATTTAAATTTTAATAGTTCTTGCAAAACAAAAACTGAATACACAATAGGCGTGGCACCACCCCCATATTTTATCATCATTTACTTTTACGAGAACTAATTGTGTGTACGAAGTCGCATAACAATCGGATAAGTACAAGTAGTTAAAATTAATATTTACTTTTCATGGGCGTGGCACTGCCCACTTTTCTAACCAAAATGTTGTATTGTAACAATAACTAAATGAGTGTGCAAAGTTTCATAAGAATCGGCTAAGTAGATGTAGTTCAAATTCTTCTTTACATTTCATGGGCGTGGCACTGCCCACTTTTCTAACCAAAATGTTGTATTGTAACAATAACTAAATGTGTGTGTGCAAAGTTTCATAAGAATCGGCTAAGTACAAGTAAATAAAATTCTTATTTACTTTTCATGGGTGTGGCACTGCCCACTTTTCTAAACGTAATGTTGTATTGCAACGATAACTAAAGTTGTATGCAAAGTTTCATAAGAACCGGTTTAGCAGAAGTTGTTTAAAAAGAATATTTACTTTGCAAGGGCGTGGCACAGCCCATTTTTTTTATCCTGATGTAGTTTATAACCAGAAGCTTAATGTGCATGTAAAGTTTCATAAGAATCGGTTGATTAGAAGTAGTTGAAAACGAATGTGTATTTACTTTGTATGGGTGTGACCCCGCCCACTTTTCAACGGGACAAATCTGGAAGTACACCCTTTTGAACAGAGAAAATATCTGAAATCGGTTCAGAAATGGTAGAACTTTTTAATAAATGAAAATATAAAATATTGAATTACCGGTTTTACAGTACATATTAAAACTTTTATATATCGATATATGAAATCAAAAAAGCCGTAAGTTACAAACAATTCAAAATCTAATTTTTGATCGATACAACTAAAAACTTCGACTTTATTACCAAAATTCTAAAAGCCGTAGGTGCAAGTACAAAAAGCAATTTATAAATCAATAAGATAATTTACGTCTTTCGAAAATAATAAATAACAAACACAAAAGTTGTTCTATCTGAAATCTACAAATCGAAAAGATTTTTTACAAAATCAGGCCATTATTGTATTATTTTAAAACTCAAAATTTATAACCTTATTCAGGTGTTTTGTAAATTAGCTAGGTACAATCTTTTATTCTTTTGAAAGCATGCTACCAATTCTTATTATATCTATTTTTAAAATATTTTTAGCATTCACGTGAGCAGGTGTTTTATTGTAAAATAAAAAAAGAACATAAGAAACCGCAATTTATTCTGGGTAAATGCCAAAAAGTACAATATTGTAAACATTGAAGTAAAAGATCAAAACAGAAATGAACTTTAACCTAAAGTTTTCTTATAATAGTGTATGATCTCTTTTTAGACATGTTCTCACATACATATAAAATGCCCATAGACGAAAAAAATATAAAAACAAATTGAACAATAAAGGGAAATGCATTCAGTGTGCAAACTATCTATCACACACACTCACTTGTATGTGGTAATTAGAGTTTTTCTTTTCCTGGACTTTTTTCATTTCCCGGGAAAGCGGAATTGATTTTTCAATGTCCCGGGAATTCCCGCCCAATAAAAAAAGATAAAATATATAATTAATAAACAAGTTTATGAATGCATTAAAAGTTAGTTAAAAACATTTTTAAATTTAAGTTCTTTATACAAATTAAAAAAAAAACAAATAAATTAAACAAATTAGTTTAAAAAATATAAAATTTCAGTTCTTTGTACTTACTGTACTTCCAAGTGAAATCAATAATAGGTCTATTTTTTATTGTCTAACTTCTGGTGAATAGCCACCCGAAATAAAAAATTTTACCAAATTAATACTTTTTGCTCTAGCATCTTAAGTAGGGCAGTTGTACAACCTAACCTAACCTAACACAAATGGACCAACCATGGACCCAAGTGAGCGTAAGCCGCCTGTACAACCTAAGTAGGGCAGTAATGAGCATTTCAATTGTTAAGCAAAACTGAACTGAATTAATTATGTGGATGAAAAGCGACCACCTGAAAGTTACAGTTTTTTCTCGTTTTATCGATTTTCAATTGAGCCCTGTTGAACTTAAAGCATTGATTTTTTTTTTTGAGTGATACCATGACATAACTTTCATTGTCTTAAAAAAAATTTTTCTGCAAAAAAAAGGTGCAAAAATGTATAAAGCCTAGTAGGCCGCAAAACCACAAAATATAAAAATTTCTTGAGCAAACAATTGTCTGAACATAATTTTTTGGGTCGTAAAGCAGCTCTGGGCGAGTTAACATCACGCGTCGTTGGCAGTTACTTCGTAAATGCAAACAGGCCACTGTTTGTTTAGTGGCCTTCGAGAGTTTTGCGTCTCACCCCCCGCATGTGATTGGGAAGTTGGTGGCAGTTAACGGTGCCGAGTTGCTGTTTCGTGTCGTTGGTTGTTAACCGCATGCAAAAACATTATTTTGTTAACCTAACCCAGCTTTCTAAGAAAGCGTACTTTGAAATCATGGTGGAGCACCAAACAAAACTCATTTGAAGAGAACAGGAGAGGAATTTGAGGATTCCGGCTTTCTGTACAGCGGTGCAGCTCGGAGTGACTTTCTTGGAGGAGGCTCCTTAGGCGAAAGCCGTAATTAGTCATGGCGTTGTGGAAATTTCCGGGCCAAGAAATTCGGTACAAACTGAAATTCAGTCAAACCTGAATTTCAGTTTGTTTTTTGTTTACACATACTTCTTTTGGCAGCCTGAAATTCAGGCAGAACTGCATAATAGGCTTAAGTTTTGAGAAATTCACAATTTTGAGTTTCAAAAAACCAATGTGGGGATAAAAGTAACAACTGATATTTTAAGAAAATAATGCTCATTACTTCTTTATTATGCCCACTTCGTGTCGTTTTGTTATTTTCAGTTGTTTAAGAAATATTTTTTTAGTGCCATTTTTATAAAAATATGGGCCAAATAAAACGGGGACAAAACCCCATGTGTGGATACAAATAAACATCTGAAGTTTTTAGCAAATATGTTCGTTATGTCCACTTAGTGGCAATTTGTAATTTTCATTTGTTCACGAAATATGAGATTTTTGAAAATGAGGAAAAATTTGGAAATAAAATTTGGTCTCAAAATACTAAAAATATGTGGAAAATAGGTAATTAAAATTTTTAAGATTAAAATGCAAATGCTTTTTTGGTTTTGTATTCCAAATAGAAATAATAAATTTAAAATTTTTTATTTGCAGAACAAAAACAAAAAAGTATTTTTATTTTAAACTTAAAAATTTCAAATATGTACCTCAACATCTCTGGTGTTTACAAAGATGATAATAAATATATAAATATAAAAAAAAATCCCCCACAAATTTCCCGGGATTTTTTTCCTAAAAATGTGCCAGATCCCGGGAATTTTTTCCCGGGAAATCCCGAATGAAAAACACTAGTAGTGATGTATATTTGTATATATGTACATTCATTCATGCAATGATAAAATGCATCATACAGTTTTGATCAATTAATCGAGAACACAACAAATACATTACAATGACGTTCTTTTATGCAAAATTGTAAAGAAAATAAAAAAGGCATCGCAATTTAATAAAAAATAAAGAAAGCTCGCAATTTTCTTCAGAATTTTATCTATTTTATTGAAATTAACAATTATGTACTTTGTAAGCTGTAACCACTCTTAAGGGGGACCCATAGAAAAAAACTTCAAATTTTGTCATGAGGATGGGGAGATGAAAATTGTGAGTCATTTTCAATGTGTTCAATTATATTTAGCAGATATGGAAAGAAGACAGAACAAAAGTTATAAATCAAGAAAATATTAAGGAACTTTTCTCTTAAAAACAGGATCATAAAAATAAATATGTATTAAAACTTAACATACAACAACTTAAATTGATTACTATAAGCAGTAGTTGTTGTATGCAGTGATTATAATCATTGAGACAACGTCAACAAAAAAAAATAAATAAATAAAAATAAGACTATATGAGAATACCAACACCCCAAAACATAAAACTTTTATCTTTCAACACAAGAAAATGTACAATACAGCAATAAAGTAACTTAAAAATACCTTTGTTTGGAGTACAATAAGATTTATAATCAACTAGGGAAATGGCAACCCAAATAAAAATCTGTTTATAAATGCAAGGTGTCCTAAATCCAACGAAAAATTTATATTTTTAGAAACTACATTTAATCCGAGTTGAAATGAAGAATATTTTTTTATAACTAACAGCCATCACAACAACAAATCATAAAAACCGAACGACCCCTCCTTTCACGTCTTTATGATAAAAAAAAGTCATTTTAATATTTTATCTTCCTTTTTTTAATTGGTCAACTTATCACATTGCTGAAGTTTTAAGTTTTCACATTTTATCGTACCGTACCGCCAGTAGACAAATGAACTTACCTATTGTCGATATAAATGTTGTATTGAAGGCATCCTCCGAAAAACGAAATAATATGCAAGTTTTTCCTACGCCAGAATCTCCAATTAGCAATAATTTGAATAAGTAATCGTACGTCTTGGCCATTGTTAATTTGTTCGCGTTTTTAGTATAAATTCCTTTAGATTTTAAGTTCTTTATTTTTTCTGTACAAAAAACTATTCTATACTTTTTGCAGCAAAAAATTTAAATTTTATTACAAGTTTTTTCTTTCTTCTTCTCTGCTTTTGCTACGATTGTCGTATAAAATAAAAAAACCTAAAATCGTTGATGACAAAATCTACTATATACAAAAGTCTACAAAACAAGACTGCCAGATGGTTTTTATTTTTCACCCCAAATAAACAACATAAAGTCCGGTACTTGGCCAAATAATCAGGTCTGTGCATCTCTACAACATGAAATAATACAGTTGGCAAAACTAGGGCAACATATACAACATTACAACAAAAAAAAGGAATTGTTGTTTGTATAATGTCTATGAAAATTTCAAAAATTGTCAGACTTGTTCTGGAAATCTCTTTTTGTGAAATTGATTTTAAATCACAAAATAAAGCTTTTGTAATTCAAGCTTTTTTTTTAAAAAATATGTGATTTTGAATCGGTTAGTTAAGTGGCTGCAGGTTTCACATCAATTGCTTATATTTGCGACAATTTGTTCATGATTTAAAAAATAAATGATATGAATAATTTGATGTGTTTTTTATTAGTTTTATGATAAGTTTAATATTTCTTGCTTATTTTAGAAATTTTTCGTACACTTTCGAGATGAAAGCAATTTTTTCGAACTTTAACCATAGTTTCATTTTCAATAATATTAAACCAATGTGGATTTTTTTGTTTTGACAATTCTTGCAACGTTTTTCCAATATTCCCGATAAAATGCCTTTTTCGTGTTTACGACATTTTTGCAGTTCCGCCACTTTATAACCAATTTTCTCCGATTTCAACAACTTTTTGCATCTCATTGTACAATTTTTTATAAAACTAATTAATTGCAACGTTTTTTTAGAAAACTATTTTTTGTGATATAAAAAATTTTAAATCACACCAAATCTTGTGATTTAGAGAACAGGGAGAGGAACATGTGTAATGCTTATAAGCATTAAAACGAATAATTTAAACATACCTAGAGGAGAAAAGTCCGGCCATAGGCCGGCTAGGCAGAATATCATTCTTCAGCGAAGCCCCTATTCGACATGGAGAATATTAATAAGTCTAGCCGAAGGCCAGATAGGCAGAAATTATTTCTTCAGCGAAGCCGCTATTTAACATACCTAGAGGAAAAAATTAATAAGCCCGGCCGAAGGCCGTCTAGGCAGAAAATAATTCTCAACACCAAGTTTCGAGATCGTGATTCAGAGAGCGAGCCAAGTGGTTCATATTACCGTATGAACATGGTATAATGGAAGGCACAATTTCGCGTATATTCCCAATTTATATATTTTTGCCCCTTGTCTGGTAGCTCCGTCATCAAAATATATTTCGATAAGTCAGGGATGTGCATTTATTGATAACTTGTATGTCTGTTGCATATAATTTGCAGTCTACACCTAACTTAACTTAACATTAACTTCAAGTTAATGTTAATGTTAAGTGTAGACGGCTCAAGTTAATGCTTTTTTCAGGTTATAATATAGTTGTTAGTGCAATTGTTTTAACAACGCAGTCATAACTTCAAGTTACAACAGCATTTCAAGTTAGGTGGAGACGTAGAGTAAGGGATGCCATACTGTTTTCTATTTATCAGTAGAGCACATTTATAGGGGAACATTGTGATTCTGTTATTCTGTGTTATAGTCTCCAAAGCTCGTTTTGTTGCTCCAATGTATATTAAATCACAGGTTTGTTTATTATCCCCTTTACATTTTACTTCATAAACAACATTGCATTCAAGGCGAATTCAGTACCAGGTAGCCCTTTCATCACAGATGATCATCAGCTGATTACACCCAATCAGTCAAACTCTATATAAGGAAAGAGAAAAACTTTAACCCGAACTGTCAAAGCACAAATAAAAATAGTCCTACACCTACTTTGTGTGTGTTGTTTTGATGATAAGGCCACTTGATATTAATTCGCTTTGATTGCATTGTTGTTGCTTTTTTGGTCTGTGTTTCATATTAGTGAAAATTGTATTAAGTGTAGAATTAGGTTTAAAGTAAGTAAGTATATATATATATATGTCCTTTATTTATTCAAATATCTTACAATATTATATATTGGGGAATGGGGGTTTTCACAGATGTGTACTTCGGTACGGAAAGCTCTCTGACTGTTATTCAATTGGGAATAACCAGAAGCGATTCATTTGCTGAAATGCTCAACCAACTCACTACTTCCGGTCCCAGACCAAGTATTCCCTGGAAATATTAGACAAGGCAACAGTCTACTAATAGCTAAACTGAGAAGGCGACCCTGCCTAGAGGGTTCATTGGCAGCTCCAATACTAGGATCGGGTGCTGAGGTCCAATCAGCCACACATCTTTAACTCTGTGATTACAGAAACGGTAAGTAATTATGATGGCTGACAAACAAATGATTACGTTTCGATACCCATTCTCGTCTCTAAAAAAGAATTAAACTTGTTTCCAAGTTAAGCTGACTAAAAATTTTAATCATTAGTAAGTTATATCATTGCTAACTCAAAGTGCTGATTTACACTGGGAAACATTGTTTCCCGAAAACTTTATTTTGCACTGCAAAAGAGCGAGATAGGAGTACAAGTGGCATATAAAGCACTCTCTTTTTTGGTGTGCCACAAGCTAACTCTTAAAGACCTAACTCATGATTAGCTAAAAACTGATCCATAGATGAGTGAGTACTGACTCGTCCTGCGGCCATTCAATGCTAAAAGTGAACACTTTTAACATGCAGAATGAGTTTGAGTTTTAGTCACCTATGATTAATTTTTGGCTGATAATTCAATAGTTTTCAGTTAAAAACAAAAGCATAAAATAAAAAACAAAAGGGAGAAATTCAAAATACAAATTATTCAGTTAATCAAAATATAAATTATTTTTTTAATATTTGTACGTAATTATTATTTGAACTGAAAATTTGTATAAGTCGGAAGTTGTTATTATTTGGCTTAAGTTCACAATAATTGAATTAATGTAAATTCAAATTATTTTTAAGAGTGGAATATTAGAATATCTAATCAGACTAGCAGAACGTTCTGGAAAGCGCAAAAACATGTCGATTTTGAACTCAAATCAGCGCATTCCTAAAAGGGAAACTTTTAAAACTTTTCCGATAAGAAATTTAACATTTTCCAACAAAGCGTGTAGTGCCCAATACAGAACCAAGGTAACCAATCTTAAAAACAAAATTTTCATGTTCAATAGTTGGACATGATAGGGACGATATCATCAAAACGTTTATTTTCATATATTCGACTTTAGACAACGACTTAATAAAAAAGACAAATAAAATTTTACGTAAACAGATTGATAAGATTGTGTAGCACATTGTTAATATATGGCATATGTTCATTATTTTCTGTTTTACATTGTATAGCTTTTATTATAATAACTACATCCTTCATTATGCTTCAGCTTCTAATAACAACTTACTGTAGATCAAAAGTTTTTATATTACATCAAATTCTGATACAATAATCCACAGTTACTACGTTTTAGAAGTATGCTGCCTGTACCTGAGTATGAATTTTTATGGCTCATGTCATTAATTTTTTTTACCGATCGCTTATGCCGATGAATATATTTTTGGTATTTTAAAACTTAGAGAGTACTTTTAAACTATTTGATTGAAGATAAGAAATTGATAAGATTTAAAACTGTGGACTTTTGACAAAAGCACTTAAGTCGACTTAAAAAATTTTCCACATTTATTATCATAAAATTAAGATTTTAAAGGCGCATCTTTTGGCCTTATCATAGATCATTACGTTTTTACGTAAATTGCGACTGATCAACAACGAATTTCAAATAGCTCGAAAAACGAAAAAAAATTCTACATGAAATTCTAGTAAAAACTACAAAAATACATACAATTTTCTCTTTTCCTTAAACGTATACACAAAAAGTTTTTACAGCACTTTAACAGTATTGTACTTAAGTTGTTTTGTCAAAAGTCCACATAAAATATCTGTTACAAAATTTAATAAGTGATTGTCGAATTAATCAAAGCAGTTTTCCGAAAGCTTTTAGGTTATTGGAAAGAGGATTACAGGATTATATGATTATAGTTTTATGTGATCCTTTCCTTCATTAAGCCTAGTACGCAGTTCTGCCTGAATTTCAGTTACTCTATAATTCGATTCGATAAGAAAACTAATTGTTATCTTATTTATATTGGAATACGAAGCATTTTCTTTCGATTCGAAATACGGAGTAACCTCTCAGGCTGCGATAAGAAGTATGTGTAGGAAAAACCAAATGGAATTTAGGTTTGAAAATTTTTCAGACAACCTTCCTTTTGTAGAACACAATTTTTGTTTTATACAGGTAGAGCTGCAATATCCGTTTCGATAAAAAGAGGACATCAACCACGAAAAAGAGGACATTTGGCCCAAAAAAAAAATTTAACAAAAAGCTTTTGGCAATCAAAATAAGTGATGCCACGTCATTTGAAAAACCAATGGCAATACAATCAACAATTCCAAAATTTCGATGTAGCGCGATGAAATATTTAATGAAAATAGTTCTATTCAATTTTTTTTATTTATTTTTTTTGTAAGAGCAGTGTTTCCAATTAAGGGGATTTGTCCCCAATAAAAATACCTTGTCCCGGTTCGGAATAAAAATTCGAGTTGAGGATTAATATATTTTTATTGATCTATACTTGACCAATTCTCAACCTGTTGTATTTGTTGTATATCGTATAAATGTTGTTGGTAATATCCAAATAAACATTTGCTTAGAAACATGTTGAAATTAAAATTACCAACAACATTTTTACGATTTGCAACACTTACAACAGGTTGTGAATTGAGCAGCTATATTTCTTATGCAATTTTTACCGCGAAATTTAAAAAATTTGCCTAAATATGATTAGAATATTATAAAAGTAAAAATAGAACTTTGTGTAAATGAGCTTTAAAGTTTAGCAATATAGTGGAAGAAGAAGGAAGATGTTGGGAAAATTATTTTTTTAAGCTATTTCGGAGCTGAATATAGGGATGACTCCACTTGTAAAGTGAGGGAACATGTCTGAGCTATGATATCAACCATAATGTCAAAAGCGACAAAATTAACACGATCCCTTTTAATCCGGACTATCACATATTGTAATAAGCGTCAACATCTACATGAATAAGAAAAACATTACAAAAATAGTGTACATATTTATTTTTATAAAATGGGAAACAAGCAAATAATTTTTAATAGAAAAAAGTTTTCTTGCAAAAACTTTTGTTTAAAAATAGTTTCTTGCGAATGCCAAAATGACAGCCATTGATAGACAAATTGTTTTATGTTTGCGTGTTTCAAATTTCTATTTTTTCTTCATATGTTTTTAAAAATACAAACCAAAGCCGATCTGTATAAATGAATCAAATCTTAGGGATTTTTAGGGGTGAAAAATCGGAAATAGTATAAAATATAACTGGAAGCCCTGGTCAAGAGGTGTAGAGAAACCAACGGGGTAGGAAAATGGCATGACTTCAATTTCTTAAAATGTTTGTATACATATCAATCGATGGCAATATCCCATTGAATAATTGTCAAAAGTTTCATGGAAATTTCAAGGTACATATGTATGTATAAAAAGACGATAAAATACGTCGCAACTTTAAAAAAGAAAGAAAAAATTTTTCATGAAGAAAATTCATCGCGTAAATTTAGTTTATATCAATTACTGGATACTTTTTTCCGTCAACTAATCCAAAAATTAATGTTCAGACAATTGCTTGCTTATTTGCTGTCTACATCTAACTTAACTTAACATTAACTTCAAGTTAATGTTAAGTGTATACCGCTCAAGTTAATGCTTTTTTTCAGGTTATAACATAGTTGTTAGTGCAATTGTTTTAGCAACGCAGTCATAACTTCAAGTTACAACAGCATTTCAAGTTAGGTGGAGACGTAGAGTTAAGAAGGAATATTTGATATATTATTTTTTGCCATCTTTCAAATAATTTTCTATATTTTGTACGTTTTGTTATATAAAATTGTGTGAAATTGCGTAAATAAAAACAAATTTGTCTAGATATTACACCGTGTAGAAATAAATACAATTTCAAATTTCCTATTTTTCGCACCTTGTAAATAATTTTTATTGTGTAGTAAATTAATATATACATGATGTAAAGTCAGTACTAAACGCTAAATTCGTTTAAGTCGACTTGAGCAGTTATTCCTTATCGCCGCATGTATGTATGTATAAACAACGAACAATAATCTCTTTCCGAATGCTCAAGTGCAATGATATTATGCTTAGAAATGGTGTGGCAGCACTTACCTTGTAAATCAATTATTTTGTACTTCAGGCTGGCATCATTGTCCAATTGTTATTCTATTTCTTTTTGTGCAGTGGAAAAAGTCATAAGATTTTACAGAAGAATTTTCAGAATTTTCCCTAATTTGAATAAAAAAGAGCATTGAATTTGTGAATCTACGCAAAATTATGAGGAAAGGGTGATATTTTAAATTATGACAGAACGTGAATAAAATGATTGTAAAATAAAAAAAAATAAGCAAAGTAATTAAAGGGTACTTGGTTGAAGAAAGAAAATTATAATAAAAAACAGAAACAGACGTCGTAGTTTTGTATGTAACACCTTTTTGTAAACTGCCCATAAAGCAGTTTAAATACTGCATGTGAAAGTGTGTACCTGTTAGTGAATAAAGCTTAAAAACAAGTGTCTGCGGTGGTGTCTCTTTTGAAATTCCATTGCAATTTGCTGGTGCAGACAGCCAGACACCCCCACCGCACTTGCAAAACCATCATTGGGAACATCATTAATTATGGGTGCCAAAGAATCCAAACAATCCTGCATTAATTACGAGGATGCAGTCAAACGTGGTAAGTTAGAAGTACATACATAATACGCTTTAGAATTTATAACGATAATAAAATGATTGAAATCTTTTCTATTTTGCAATGGGCAACGGGTGGGAGTTTTATTATGGGGTTTTGCGTTGTTGTTCTAAAAAGGGAGGGGCAAAGAAAGAGGGGTTAATGAAATAGGTTATTTAGCCATAAAAAGATTTTTGTCTTTATATCGATTGTTGTTTTCTTTTTTGTGCTAACTTTTCGTTTGTCGAATGTGTGTTTTTCTTATTTTTGTTTTCTTTTTGTATTTTATCATTTAAAAGATTTACTTATAAAAAGTTATTAAATTAAAGTTTTTTCAATCTACCTTCGGTAGTATGTAATTGTGAAATAGCCCTTTCTTACTTTTTTGTTTATTTTTTACTATTGTTCTTTTTTGCTTTCTTTTATATGTAGTAAATTTAATTTACTCCCCTTTCTTGATAGGTGGTTTTATTTCTGTGACGTCACTGAAGAAATATGTATGTACCGTTAAGGATGTGAGAACTTTTCAGTTATTATTTACTAAGCAAATTTTAAATCCATGTGCTCACTTTTATGTCAAAAAGAAAAGAAAAGAAATTGTAGGTATCTTGCCTTGTTTTCTTGCGAAAAATTCAATATTTTCTCCCGTTTATTACTGGGAGTCTATGTGCATTAGCCAAGAAGTTGGTATGAACATCATGTCGAACATCGGATATGGCTAATGTAGACCGCTCATGTCCATGTTTCGTCCATGCTCTGACATCGATTCCCGAATATATGTATGTCTGGACATCAATGTTCACCATGAGATTCGCCGTCAACAACCATTTTAAATAGAACGAAAAGAGACTGAACAAAATTGTTAAATATTCAATCTGTATTGCACTACCAAAAACAAATTGATAAGGCAGAACATGGATATCGTACGTATTCACCACACAAAGAAGTTGATGAATATTTTACAGTTGCTCTGCCGGCGTCTTGTTCATGTAATGTTGAACTCAATGGCTCGTGAAGACGTAGGGTTAATACCATACCTCCTTATGATCTCTTGCAATCAGAGTTAACTGTTCGACATTTTCCGAGAACCGGTTTTCAAATACATAGTTGAAAAAACCGCTCTTCAGAAACTGGCTCTTGGATTTTTTTAATGTATGTAAACCCCGGTTCGAATAACCGTTTTTTCGATTTTTCATAATTAATAAAAAATACATAAATTTGTTACTTTTTTTACTTCTGATTATTATTTTACCCAAAAAACAAACTCTAATTTGCACACATTTCAGTCTCAGCATTAAACTGGATACTGTTCTGTAATTTTGTTTCTAATGTTAAATATCCAGCGTTACCGTTGGTGCTACTAAAGTAGCAATTTGCCACTTTTTCGACTGCTTGGATACTATTTTGCTACTTTTACAAAATGCACCCAAATGTGATACTTTTTGTAATTCTTGCCACTTTTTTTGGTACTTTTTACTAAATGAAGAGATACTTGAGATAATTTTCCTTACGCAGTGAGCTAAGTGGTGTTTTTTTTTTGGCAAAATCAATCTTTTGAAATGGTTTACACTACACTGCTTTACAAGCAATATGTATAAAGTTTCTAATGCATTTTTAGGGTGATCGAGGATGACTCGCATGTGATATTTGAATGTGATTTTTACAACAACATCAGGGTTAAATACCCACTGTTACACAAGTACACAGATTTGAAAGACTTCTTCAGGCAGGAGAGTTGTGAGCACTACAGATTATTAAACAACTTCCTAAGGGAAATAGAAATCAAATTGTAACACGAAAATCGTGTGAATTGGTGGTGGCGAAATAGTTCTTCGAACTGGCCAAATAATTCTCCGGACGTTCTTTAGCGACTGGAGTAACTGAACAATAACAAAAAAAACTAATTTGCACACATTTCAGTCTCAGCATTAAACTGGATACTGTTCTGTAATTTTGTTTCTAATGTTAAATATCAAAGAACACGGAAGGATTATGCTCAGCTTAAGTTATTTTGAGCATATTTCTTTAATGATTTAGGAGTGAGGAAGTTTATAGTCAAACTTCTCATTAACGTAGTAGCTGGGGACGGAAGAGCTTCTGTGTTATAGACAGCATTTTTGCAGCTAGATTTAGCATATTTTTAATTAGCTGCAAATTTTCCATTTAGCAGCTAGCATTTTTTTTAGAATTTTTAATTGTTTATTTGGCATTTTCTAGTATTTTTTCACAATAAATATCAAATTATATGAAAATCTCATAGAAAAAATAATCAATTTAAATGTCATAAACAAAGTTTATATGATTGTATAAACCAGGGGCCTATTTCGCTAAGCTGCAAGTTCACAATTGTGAACTTGTGAATAATTGTGTTTCATAAAACTACAATTGCATTGTAGAATTGTAGTTTAGTGAAACAGGCCCCAGAACTCAACTATTGCATCCTGGGGCCCATTTCTCAAAACTACAAGTTACAAATCTACAAGTAAGATACACACAAAAGAACAACCCAGTAAAAAACTTGCTTCCAATAAAGCAGGTTTCTACTATTATGGAATTATCTTGGACAGCAAGCTCAACTTAGACTTTCATATTGATGCTATTTCGAACCGTATCATTTTAATTTTGCGCAAGATTTTTTCAACTAATACCTATCTACCTCTTCACGTAAGGTATAAGCTTGCCTATTCTCTTTTAGTACCTCATATTACTTATTGTCTAGAGGTGTTTTCTGGTACGACGACTAGGAACCTTACCAGACCTTTTCGTATTTTCAATATGATTGTGCGATTTGTTTATAACTTAAGGAGGCGTGCTCATATTTCTAATCATGTGTTACGATTTCTAAACTGTTCTCTTGCTAATTTTGTTCGTATTCATTGTGTTATTTTCTTCTACAAAATTATGAGAACTTGTCGGCCGCTGCCACTTTATGAATTATTTACTTTTACACGTTCTAGTAGAAACCCACAGATAATTATCCCTAGGATTTCCTACTCCGTTTTCGAGAAATCTTTTCTTGTAAGAGTTGCTCGTTGCTGGAATTATTTGCCTTATGAATTAAAAATTTTTTCGCATTCTAATAATGTTTTTCGGCTTAAGCTACTCCGGCATTTTGGGGAAATGGTGTCTTGATAATATGTGCTGTAGATAAGTGGATAACTATATACTTTATTTTTATTGTTATCTCTGTTCTATCCTTGCCTGTGGTGTTTTTTTTTTCGTTTTTTCTTTCACTTGCCACTGAATTGGACCTCAATTTGTCGCATTGGTAAATATATTTAAAAATTTTTGTTTTTAATTGTTACATTACGGCTGGGGAGCTAGTAGGTTATATGGATCAGGTCTGAATATTGAATGAATTGTTATTTTAATATTGTATGTATTAGTGTAATACAATTATTGTTTTGAATTATAGGTGGTAGTTATAAAATCAGGAAATTGATTTTTGTAATATTTTATTTTGGCCATGTGGGCTTATATTAAATAAATAAAAATAAAAGTAGCGCTGACAAACCTGCTGATATCGCTGCTGATTTTTGAATGGCGAGTTCCCGGATTGGAGTACTACATTTTTGCTCACAAAAGCGCTTTTGAAGGGCTGAAAATCATCAACATTTTCAGCACTAAAACTGAAAATATACGAAAAAAATTGTTCGATATGGATTGGCGTCGTTAATGACATTTTGAATTTTTCTTATTTCGTTACTTTATTTGTTTTTATTAATTTCATATTTTTACTCAATGTTTGTTATTTTAACTTCAACTAGTATCGAACTAACCCAGTAAAAAATTTTCATGTTTTTTGAAGCACTAAAGAAATAAAGCGCTTTATAATTCGCTTTAAAATATGAGCTTGTTCAGAAGCTGATTTCATAGCGTCACAACAATGCAGGTTTTGAAGCGAGAAAAGTATTTGCTTTTTACTTATACAAAAGCTGATCTTATAGTGCTGATCCAAAGCAGGTTTTTAAGCGAGAATGAAGAGTAATAATAATAATATGGGTCTACTGACAAATTATGTAAAGCAAAATTAGGTATCTCAATTCAATTCTTCGATGTTAGGCAAAACAGTCTTGGGTAAAAAAAATATATTTTGAGTTTTTGATTGCGTTCTCATTTTTTTTCATGCATTTGGTATCAATAACTTAAGCCTACCACAACTGTTTCCAATCGTAGCAGTTTTTCTTTTCCCGGACTTTTTCATTTTCCGGGAAAGCGGAATTGATTTTTCAATTTCCCGGGAATTCCCGGGATTTTCCACAAAATACGAAATAATACAATATATAATTTATTTTAATTTAATTGAAGAAAAAACAAATAACAATTCATGAGATTAATTAAATAAGCTTATGAATGCATTAAAATTTAGTTAAAAAATATAATTTCAGTTCTTTAGAGAGTAATTCCATGTGAAACCAACAAATATGTAGGTGTGATGAATGCTTTTTAATTTTAATTAAAAAATTTTAATCGACACTTTGCAGTTACAAAAAAATGTTAGTAAACAAATTAATACTTAAGCTAAAATTTCCTTTGCTGTACTTGACATGACTTTGAAATTTTGACAGATAGTCCAAATTATCGTAACTAATAGATTTTCGTCAAAAAACGATTTTCGAAAAGCTTTTTTGGCCGTTATGGCACGATATCCTGGATAACGTTTTTTTTTCGGCTGTTTTGCCCCTCTCCTGACGTTTCAGCAATTTTATATTCATATACGCCCATAAGTGTTCTCTAGTTTTGTGTGGAGACAAGAAGGTCATGCCGTAATAACTTTCATATGAATAAACCGGCCAAGAATGGCAGTTGCACACAGAAAAATTTTTCAAATAAAGTTTGTCTAAAAATAAATTTCATTTTCAGTAAATGTTCTTTACATAATCAATGAATTGTTTGTTTGACTCTTATTTAGAACGCAAACACCAAAAACAACAAGAAAAACAGTGTCGTAAAAAAACAACCCCGATGACGACATACACACAAATAACAACAACAACAACGATAACAAAAGCAATGCGATTGTACCAAGTTTGCTTACTAAAGATTTTTTAGTGAATCAATTCGCTAATGTCATTGCGTTAATTCTCATTCATTTTTTTAAGTCTTTAGATAAACATTCAGACTTGAACACATTTAACAAAGTGAAATTTCATAAATGCTTAAGGGATGATGATGGCCCAGACAAAAATTTTGTTTGATATATTACAAAAATCCAGTAAATATTTTTGTTTGATTGAGTAAACTATTTTTTTTAATATTTGTTAGTATTTTTATACTAATTGTTTTATAAATTGAGACAAAAATATTGTTTGATATTTTTCAGAAAGTCCAGTAAATCTTTTTGTTTGATTTACTAAATTGTTTTGTTTACAATTTGTAACTATTTTTAGACAATTTGTTTTATAGATTTAAAAATTTTGTTCACTGAAAAAAACACGTTTTTATCAATGAAATTGTTGAGCTATTTTGTCTATATTTACAAATTTGTTTGTAGGTCTGTTCCTAGACAAAATATTTACTATTTCATTGAATTTCTTTACAGAAAATGCAATTTAGCTTTTTCTGTGAAATTAAATGAAGTGGAAATTATTGTTTGGTTCAGTTTAACGACCTGAAGCATTATTCCCTAAGACCAAGAGAATTGCTTCTATACAATGTAAAAAATGCCGCCATATCCTCCACAGAGCTATGATTTTAAAACTAGAGAGCACTTATTTTTTTGACATTTTAGCATGAGTGAAACCTTCTCCAGCATGGCATATAATTTTGACTCTTTCAGCTTCAGATAAATATTTTCCTCTACCCGTTTAAATTGCAGGTTGAAGTTATTAACGGCTGATAAAGGTCTAAAATTTGTTGTGATTCGCCTTGAATTTATGGTATAAACTGATAAAGTTAGTCCGAAACCTATTTTGATGAGTCAAAAAGGCACTGTTTTTGGACAAAATTTCTTATGCATCAAGTATTTAGATAACGGTAAAGTTTATCCATTTTCTCAGAAATCACCTTTTTATGCCATTTTATTTTGAAAATCCCTTTTTTGTGCACCTTTTTGAAATTATCCAACGGTAATGCTCCAAATTTGTCCAGTAAAAAATTGCAGACTCTTAAGTCAAACAACTGGCACTTTATTCTCTCAAGTGATGCTCTCTTTGGCAAATTTATGTGGAAACAAAAGCATTTCAACAAAATCCACTACAAATTTGTAAATCTTTATTTTTGTTGCAAATTTTAGGGTAAACGAACGGACTTATTGCCAGCATCACCGTCAGAATCATATGCAACTACATTTGGCCGATTTAAACGATCTGTGCGTTGCAGCCAATATGTGATCCACATCATTCTCACTTCTTATTACCTTGATTTCAACGATTTGGCATAATTAAAAATATTCATGATTTCCTTACTTAAAGGTGAAACAAAATATGCAAACTGCTTGCCAAACATGACAGAAATGTTCGTTTGTACACACCGGCTGTGTAATCTATGGTGGCGTTTTTGTGTTTGACAAGCGGTTTGCATAAAAATCCAAAAATTTTGATATTTTGACTGCGATATTGAATTTGTGGCAAGCTGCTTGTGTTGTCGACTGTAAAATTTTTTCATTTGCAATAAAATTTCCATAGAGTGAGGCTGTCGTGTAAAATTTAAATTATTGATTAAAGTGAAAAATCTATGCTAATCATTTGCATAAACAGGTTTAGTATCAGCTTTTTTTGTTATTGAATTTTACAACCATATTTTTTATTGCCATTTGTCTTTCCATCTTTAGTTTTTAAGAAATAGGCTTCAACCACATTTTCTTCCCTTAATTCTATTATACCTTCGTTATTTGTTACTTCCAACGGTTTCTGAGTCTTTTTCTATAACACTACCTCTAATTATACAGTCATTACGGACTTGATAGACTCTTGTAGGGATGAGATTTCATACTTTAAATTACGGGTTTCCTTCTGTAAAACTTCCAACTTTTTATTATTTTCTTCAAAACCTTTCAACAATTCATCATATTGTCTAGACAAAATTCAATTGATTGTTTTATAGAATCCGAGTGATCGAAGTTTTTCAGATTTGTTTTATTTCTTTTAGTTCTGTTGGTTATTTCAGTATCATTGTTATCACCAGACAAGTGACAAAACGTAATCTTCTTCATTATCAAGTAGATATTGATATTGTCGTTTGTCCAGTTTTGTGCATACCGAGTGAAATATTCTAGAGCATTTATCACATTGTAGGCTGTCTTCTTTGTTTTGTATTACATACGTGCATTTTGCACTGGCAACGAAATATTTTGGATATATACATAAAAGAATGCCTACAGAAAAGCTTGATGCCTCATTTTGTGGTCTGAAAGGATTAAATCCACAGACTGAAATAAATAAATACAAAATCCTTGATATTTAACCTTCTTGGAGACATTAATTTCCAATCCAAAAAGTATTAAAGGATTATACTCCATCTCTTTTCTTCGTCGAGTGAAGAGCATATTATCTGACTTGATAGCATTTATAGTTAGTCCCTGCTAAGTGCACTACTTCTCGGTTACCCTGAGAGCCGCCCAGAATGGTGTCCATGAACCTGCCACCAACCATCAGTGCTGTATCGTCAGCATACCCTATAGTGTGTATGCCAATTACATCCAGTCTTCGCAAAACGCGATCTACGGTAATGTTCCACACTAGAGGGGAAAGAACCCCTCCCTGCGGACATCCCTTGACCACCTTGCAACGAATACTGAAACTCCCATTAATGTCATCGGTCTTTTGGTCAGCAAGAGCTATACTCTGCATGGTTGCCATTTTAGCATTTTTAGTGCTAGATTTAGCACTTTTTATCTCAGTTTTCAAGAAAGTGCTAAGTGCTAGTTTAACACTTTTTCAAAATTACTTGGCACTTTTTAATTTTATGAAATCGATTTATTCTGTATAGATAATACCTTAAACCAAATTACGAAACTATTAATAACGTTATAAAATTAATTAACTTTTTCTTCGGAAAGTGCGTAATGTCACTAACGATACCGAGTAAAAAAATTTCATGTTCTTTGAAGCATTAAGGCAATAAAGCGCATAATAATACGCTTTAAAAGAAGAGCTTATTGCAGAGCAGTGAATGTATTTGAAAGAAACTATAAAAAAACCGATTTTTTACTGATGATATAATGCAGGTTTTTAAGCGAGAAAGTTCCATATACTTACAATTTTAGTGCGGAAAATGGTGATGATTTTCAGCGCTTCAAAAAGCGATTTTTGTATGAAAAATGTAGTACTCCAAACCGGGAACTCGCCATACAAAAATTAGCAGCGATATCAGCAGGTTTGTAAGCACTACTTTTATTCTCTCATAATAAAAACCTGCTTTATTTGAAGTAATTTTTTTACTGGGTATATACTTTAACAGCTTGGCGATATAAAAATGGGTACATTTGAGTTAAAGTACTCCAGTTTAACTACTACATTAATGAAATACAATTTGAAGAATTGTAAATTTTTTGCTCTGGCTTTTTAAAAAGAACAGTTTAAAGTTTAAAAGCGTCTATTTAGTTTAATCGGCAAAATGAAAAGCAAACTCAAAGCTAAAATTTCATTCACAACTGAAACTAGAACAATTTTGAAATTTTAATTAATTTTAGCACATTCTTATATGTGCTGTAAAATATTTTAGCACTTTTTCTTCCGCAATCTAGCACTTTTATTCCTTCATCTTATGGCAACATTGATTCTCATCTTATCAGAAGAGGTCTTATCAAACGAGCACTCTATATCCATAAAAACGGATATAGCGGCAGCGCCATTGTTAATTTCTCTTTCCGCCACTAACAAGTTCATATAGAGCCGTCTTCGAAGACCTGCCTGTGCGATAAGCATGCTGACATTTACTCATGCTGACATTACATCAGCGTACGGTTCTCCAGATAATCTAATAACACCCTTTCCATTGTTTTCAAAAGAAATGATGTTCTTCTGATTGGTCTGAAGGACTTTGCTTTTGTATAGTATTTTTAACCGCTTTTGAAGGAATACAATCTTTGTTTCCCTCCATGAAGTCGGGATGTAGCGTGTCGAAAGAGATACCAAAAAATATCTCTCTGATCCTCTCCAGTAAGATAATCATACCCCGGAAAGATACCATCAATTCCAGCCGTTTTAAATGGTGCAAAAGAAAGTACCGCACTCTTGACACCATTTGGAGTCACTATCCTTCCTCTCGCCCTCTCACACTAACCCCTCTATAAATAGGAGCGCATGCATCGATCGACTGAAAGCTACCTGGAAAATGTATCTCCATCAACGACTGCAAGCTTCTCCCACCGAGTCAGTCAGAGAAACGTCATCATTACGAATCAGTCCCACTTTTGAGACGGGATCTTCTGCAGTCTGGCTACTTCAGATGTATATCTCATACTGGAGCAGAAATTCCTCCACGTTCTTCGATTCCAACGATGAATGAGTTTCTACAGTTCCGGCTTTTTATCTTTATAATCCTTCCACGCGGAACGAAACAAGCAAGTCCCTTGAAGAGTACTGGTTGTAAGACCCGTGCGAGGCAAGAGGTAAACTTTAAAAAGATGGGAACTTATGCACAGGTGGCAAATAAGGACATCATGATTGTTATCGCCGATATCAAGCTTGGAAGACCTGTGGAGGACACACATGTAGATGTCTTCAACGCATCGATTTTGTGTGCTCTAGACAAACGATGAAGTCGGTGATATAGGTTTCGAAGGAAACGCTAAGTTGGTGGATGGACTCATTGCTCTTAAGTGCAGTCGACCAAGAGGTGGCTTGTCGGAGCAATTCCGTCCCTGACCAATCTTTGGAAGTGGGCCGAGTGGGCAACTCAACTGTGGTCTTGTTCAAGTCTTCGTCAAATACAATAAGCACGGAGAGTGAGCAAGATGTCCTTCCTGGTGCGAGGAGGTGTTTTTTTACAAACACAACCCGCGAAGCGATTAGCTTGTCTGCCGAAAACACCCAGGGTCTACGGCGGGAATCGAACCCACGACCTCTGGACTGACAGGCTAGTATCGCTACCACTCAGCCACAGGGCCCACAGGGATGGTGGTGAGACCGCACCAGGAAATACTAAGTTTGAGATATAGCGAGGCAATGGTTTTCAGCATACTATACATTTCTTATTCTATTATGATCAACACTTTTAGTCTGAGCAATGGTTTTTTGTTTAAGAAAAAAAGTTATCATATATCAGTTAGAGTTTTGTAAACACTAAAAGGACAGGAATTTCGAGATTTCGGGGGAATTACCCATGTACATAAATCCTGAATTCTTCAACTTTTATACTTAAGGTTTTGTAAGCCAAATGTAATTTATTCTGGCATATCTGTCTGGTGCGACCCTCGTATAATATGTATATGTAGTACTTTTCGTAAAAGCGTCTACCATAGATTATTAATAACACAATTAATAACTACCAACTACCTGAAGTGTTTGAGCAAACATACAATAAAATATTATGAATGTGCAAAAAGAGTAGAAAACAGATTTATATAGAAATAAAACAATAAATAAATTAACAATATAATATCTAGATAAGATTCAATAAATGAATCATTATATTTTATACTTTATAATTGTTTGTTAATTAAAAAGGAAAACAAAATCATTTCTTCCAACAGTTTCCGAAACAGAACTGAGACGTCTTAAAGAAGCTTTTAAAAAATCGGCGGGAGTTGGTCGTTTTTATCTAAGTCGTAATGCATTCCAGCAAGATGTTTTGTGTGAAGGTGTGCCGCCAAATGTTACAGATTTACTTTATACTGCTTGTGGTGGTACAATCAAGGGTATTTCTTTCAAGGATCTTTTATGTGGTTTAGTTTTAATAACACGCGGTACAGAGGAGGAGAAAACTAAGTATGATGTTTTTTTGTAGACATATTAAAATTTTTGAAAGATATTTTATTTATTTCTTAATATTTTCATTAACAGATTTCTTTGGAATTTATATTGCAATGACAATGGCACTTATATTTTGAAAGCCGATTTCAGCAAGGCCATCAATTTACATCCTTATGAAAGTATTTCTTTATTTTCACAAACCGATCGCATAAATTTTGAACAATTTCAAGCTTGGATATTAAAAAATAGAACCTCCACAGTACTCTCAAAATGGTTGTTATCTGATAATTGTATAAGTTTAACTTCAGAGCTGGAAACTCCTACATTTTATCAAAGTTTGGCGGGTGTAACACATTTGGAAGAGAAAGTATATACATATAAGGAAATTAAATTTATTTTATTTTAAGCTTAATGTCTGTTTTTCCTATTTATTAGGATATTGGCGATTTGGAGAAAGAATTTTGGCGTTTAAAAAATTCCTCGCCCAATGGCCAATTGGATTTACAATTACTGGGCCCCTTATTAAGTCCTCCCATACCGAAAAATGCCTTACAAGGCCTCTTCAATGCCTTTGATGAAAATCGTGATGGCCATATCGATTTTAAAGAACTTTGCTGTGGCGTTAGTGCTGCTTGTAGAGGACCTGGTGTTGAGAGAACAAGATGTATGTGATTAGAAACATGATCCTTTTTTATACATATTTTTAAAAATGTTTTTTATACCTTTAGTTTGTTTTAAAATCTTCGATGTTGACCGTGATGGTATTTTGAATCATTTCGAAACTTTACAAATGATAAATGTTTTATTATTTGTTGCCAAAGAAAATCGTAGTGCTAATATATACAAAGATTTAACGAAACAAGAAGCTTTACAAGATATTGTTAATGTTACCAGTTTAAAAGCGACACATAACCAAAAAATTGTGGGTTTTATATTTAGATTTTTTTTTAAAAGAAATTAATCACTTTTTTTCGATTAATATTTTAAGGATTCTTTAAAATTAGAGGATTTAAATGTCAAATTGAGAGCCGAAGATTTCATGATGTGGAATGTAAAAAGTAGTCTGAAACTATTACAGCCATTTTTGGATCTGATATTTGAAGTGTGTCATGTAGTGTTTGGTCTATGGCCTCAATGTCGCCATATGGAATATGATATAGGTAAGTTTAACTCAAAATAGTCTTAAAAGTGTACAAAAAAGTAATGATAATGAAAACATTTTTATTTTCCAGTAAGAGGCTGGTTAGATCGTGAGGAAAAACGTAAATATCGTGTGGGTCAATTTTGGTATTTGATATCACGAGACTGGTGGATTACCTGGTTACAGTATGTCAATATTAATACGACAGCATGTGAATATTGTAGACATACTGGCGTCAACCAACAACGACAATCAAATTCTAATTGTGGCATAGATGAGGCTTTGGTTTGCGATGAAAGTTTTAATACCAATTCATTGGATTCAGTAGGAATAGATGTCTGCATAACAACTGATAATTCCAGTATGGGTAAAGTTTTGAGTTTTTTTTATAAAATATATGAAAAGATATATTAAACTAATAAAATTTCATATTATTTGCAGGCTCTGCTAGTAGCGGTATATCAACAGGTCGTAATTTGGGCGGTCGACCTGGACCCATAGACAACACCAGTCTGGTCACAGCAAATCCTTTTAAGAATGTACGCACCTTAACAGGCGAAGGTGGTCATTTGAAGCGCGATACACCTTTAGTACAAAATCATGATTTTGAATTGGTTCCCAAATCATTGTGGAAGGCACTAAATCGTTGGTATGGTGATAATTTGCCATTGCCGCGACAGGTTATACAACCGCCTAACGCCACAGAGGTTGAACTGGAATTATACCCTTTAAATTTACGTATTTTGCTTCATCAAAGTGTGCCACAAAATCAGTCGGTTAATAATTGGGGTGCGGTTTCAGGTAAGAGTTTTGAAATATTATTTTCTTAAACTATTGTTTAACAAATCTAAGACTTTGAAGAAACGCTAGATACCAATTCTCTCGTTTTTTTTTGGAATTTTTTTTCTCAAAAATTGGTAAATAAAAATATGTCTTTATTACCAAAATATGCAAAAATATGCACTTACGACCAAAAATATGCACTTACGACAAATTGATGCCAAAGTACTTAAAATTTTATGATTCTCACAGCTAATTAGTATATACCTCTTTACCTATCACCATAAAAAACATGCATTTGCATGAAAGTCCGAGCCCTGTTTATGACTAGAATGTGGGCCATGGTCTTGAATGAATTAAGTTGAGTGAAACAATAGAAGAAATATTGAACTGAAAATACTGGTTCACCCAGTATTAAGATTTTAAAGGAACTATCTGTGGAAATAAGGAAAAAGTGCTTAAGTCATATATTATCGTTTTGCAGCAGAGCATTTTTTAACGTTCAAGTGGTTTTCTAGAAATTTGTACCTTTTACACTTAAAGTTGACAATTCATTATACGATTCTATTAATTTAGGAATATGTTGAAATTTAATATTAGGATAAGTTTAATTAACCCATTATTCCATATGAGATTATAAAGCTAAAAAAGATAAGCAACAAATATTTACGATATAACTTCCTGAAAAATCGTACAAAATAAATTAAACTTTGCCCAGAGGTACTTTCGAATATAGAGAATACAATGTTGATATTAACTCAAAATTAGCTTATCTCGACTTAAGCATTTATTCCTTATTTTATGCACTCAATTCGGCCATTTTGCCTTTAAACGGATAGGCTTTTAATCAGAGTAGGAAAATAAACTAAACGAAACGTTTGTTTTCGTTTTGTTTTATATTTTTCAATGTGTAAAACAAAAACAACGAGAATGATAGTCCCATTTAGTTTTGTATTGTTTGTGCTTGTGTACACTAAATGTACATTAAATTAAATGTACGCAGCTAGAAAAGAGACGAATAAGAACAAAATTGAGAAGTTTTAAGAAAATACTTTTGCAAACGTTTCCCGATTGATTTGCTCATCATAGTAGAGATTGTGTTAGTGTATTTATGCTAAATACAATGAACCATTCAACGAAATATATTTCTGCTTTTGTTTTGTTTGCAATTGTACGATTGAAACGGGATATTAAAGCAAGCAGATGAGTGAAAAGCCAATTGTATTGTTTGCAATCTTTGTCATTGTATTGTTTGCAATCTTTGTCATTGCCAAAGTACTTGATTTGGTTTTGCTCATGTACAGAACCATTAAAAATATTGGAAAAGTTTGTGTCTTCGCAGGAAACGTTTGCGAAAAGTTTTGTTTGTTTTCACACTCTGCTTTTAATCGAAACTCATTCCAATTTAAATATTAATTGCTCTTTTTAAATTAAAAAAATAATAAAATTTCTAATCTCAGAAAATATAAAGTTCGCGAACTAAACACGACAATCTCTGTTAAACAGCAACATTTGATTAATGAAAACTCAAACGAGCACTCATTAGGCTGAGGCCACACGAACGTTTTTAAAAGGAACGTTTCGCTATTTTTTTAAACTAAATTTATGGTTTCTGAGCATTAAATTCAATTATAGAATATTATTTTCAGTTAAAGAAAAATGAGGTTGGTGAATATAGTCCCCTAAATAAGCTTATCAAGTTTTAAAATCGTTTTCAAAACGTGGAATCGTGCGTTTAAAAAAATCGCGATGTGGCCTCAGCCTAAAGTAAAAAAATATAGTTTCTAAAAACTTTATTAAATATATTTCTAGGAGGTTATGGTGTTATAGCTACAGGCGGTGGTTTTGCTGCCATTACTGCATCCAGTGTGCTACAGCCTCCAAAACGATATTTGGCTTATACCGCCGCCTTCAGTCGTTTAGCTACGGTACAACAAATTGGTAATTTTCTTTGTGAACAGTTACGTTTGCGTACAGAAGACATTCGTTTGTGGCATATACCAGCTGGATCTTTAGACAACAGTGCCATTTTATTGGAGGAGGATAATGTAACATTGAAAGAGCTAATGATCAAAGATAATGATCAGATTTTATTGGAAATACGAAACAAAGATCAAACTTGGCCTGAAGAATTGGGTTCTCTTACTTTGACGCAGACAGGAGGTTCGTCGCTTAATGATCGTCGCCTTACACGCTCTTCCATAATGTCTGTGCAAGCTCCTGGTGCCACTGGTTTGCATAATCTGGGCAATACTTGCTTTATGAATGCCGCTTTACAGGTACTATTCAATACACAGCCTTTGGCACAGTATTTCCGACAAAACATGCACATGTTTGAATTAAATACTACCAATAAATTGGGCACTAGAGGCCATTTAGCCACCAGATATGGTGAGTTGTTAAAAGAAGTCTGGAGTGCCACCACTAGATCGGTGGCTCCTCTAAAGTTGCGTTTTTGTGTGACAAAACATGCTCCACAATTTGCTGGTGGCGGTCAACATGATTCTCAAGAGTTGTTAGAATGGTTTTTAGATGCTCTACATGAAGACCTTAATCGGGTAATGGAGAAACCTTATAGTGAATTGAAAGACTCTAATGGCCGTCCGGATAAAATAGTGGCAGCTGAGGCTTGGCAGCAACATCATGCCCGTAATCAATCCATTATTATTGATTTATTTTATGGCCAACTAAAGTCAAAAGTGAGCTGTATGTGTTGTGGTCGAGAATCGGTACGCTTTGATCCTTTCAGTTTATTGAGTTTGCCGTTGCCGGTGGAGAATTTCATTTACTTTGAGGTTTTAGGTAAGTTGCTTTTGTTTTGATATACTAGAGTTATGCCATATTTACACTACGCAACTTTGTTGCATGCAACTTTCTTTCTTCAGTGAGAAAGGCAAGGAGGAAATATAAAATGTATACATTTCTATTTCAACAATCTCATTTAAAATGAAAATCGCATGCAACAAAGTTGCGTAGTGTAAATATGGAATTAGATGATAACTATTTTCATGAAGTTTTGTTGCATGAAACTCTTTTTGATTGCTAATGAAATTTTGAATGATGTTTGTCTATTTTCTTTACCACATTGGCATTTTTACATCTCCTATCAGGAAATAAAAAAAGTTTCAGGAAACAAATTCTATGAACATTTTCATCGTGTAAATTGTTTATTAGAGTTAACGAAAATAATCAATATCTATTATTACAGTGGTATTATTGGATGGTTCGGTGCCTATCAAATATGGTTTGCGTTTAAATTCGGAATCAAAATATTTCGACTTAAAACGTAAACTAGCCTCTTTGTGTTATTTAAATCCCAACTTTATGTTAATTTGTGAAGTTTGGAATTCACAAATACGTCATTCATTTGCCGACGAGGATAAAATCAAACCTTCTACCGCCAAAGAATTGTATGTTTATCAATTACCCGAAGAGTGTGCTGATCGTTCAAGGTCTAGTTCAACACTGGGTATAAATATCGAAAAAGGTTTGAAAGATATACAAAGAAGTTCAGGTAAAAGTTTTTGCCGTACATAAATTTATATATTATTTCCAATGTTGAAATTTGTACACTTTACGTTTTCTAGCCATGCTAACAGCTTACGATTCATATTCTTCCTTGACTTTATTAAATAATTCTACTAATATTTCATCTAATAATCAAACAAATTCCATTAATAACGTTAACAATGATGGCCAACAACAATTACAGTTTTATGCTGAACATCAACTTCAACATCAGCATTCTTTTGATGATACGCTGCCAATGCAACCAAAAACCTCGTTAACAAATGCTGTAACATCTTCAAATACGGCTTCTTCGAGTAGGCTGCAAAATAATTTTGATAATGTTCGTTGTAATATGACTCTGGGCGATGACGATGATGATGAAACTGAAGATGATGATGTACATGTATCAACGAAGGTAAGGCGGTGCTTTGGAAACACTATGTGCATGCCCCAGAATTTATTATGCTTCAAGGTATGGCTACTAGTTTAAGGCAACACAATTGTGTATTTAATATTGTATAAGAATATAAAATTTACTTCTACTCTTGTTAATTTTTTCTCTTACATCTCTAAATGAAAGAAAAAGGAAATTTAAAAAAATTTCTTTGTATTGAATATTAATGATGCAATAATGTAAAAATTTTGTGAACATTTTTGTTGAAAATTTGTGATTTAGTAAGACTTTACATTAGATAAGTTTTCTTGTCGCAAGTCTGATTTTTTAGGACAGGCAGAAGAAAGGTCAAATACGATTTTTGTATATCTCTTCTCCTTTCTTTCCCTTATAATTTTAGGTCATATAAAAATTATTTAAAAATTGAGCTAATGTTTAGGATTTTTTTTGCAATTCAGCTTAAAAAATGTGTTTCTAATATATACATACTAATTTAACTGATTTGTTGCAGCTAATTTGGTTTCTGCAACCCAGGTTACTAAAAAAATAGTTATTCAGAAATTATTTAAAAATTAAGGGTTATATGCATAATGAAAACTTGGCATGGAGTTAGCAGCATAAGGGACCAAATTGAACTGGATCTTACTGATTTTGTTCATATATTTTGAAACTAGAAATCACCATAGAAGATAGTCATGAGGCTCGTTAAATTGTATATAGGCATTTCCACACGAAAGTCCACTTTTTGTCACGTGCGAATGTAAGTTTTTGTTTTATTTCTTTATATATTTGTTTAGGCCGTAAGTATCTCTACATTAAGCAAAAGTTTAAGAAAAATCGAGCCACATGGTTCTAAAATACAAACTTAATTGTTTGTTGTCGCACGTGACAAAAAAAGTGGACTTTCATGTGGAAGTACTCGTTAAACTACAGTTAACTTTTGTCACTTATGCCTACTCCGTGCCAAGCTTTCGTTATGCATGCGGCCGTAGCAAATGCAGGAAAGAATCCGATAAATCATTGGCATTTAGCGCTAATCTCTCCTATAATTATGAATTATGTAAAAATAATTATTCTAAAATTACTTATACGAGATTTAGACGAAGACTTTTTGGCTTCATTTTTTTTAGAGTTGAACGATCGAACGGGTAAAAATATGTTTAAACGAGTAACAAGCCCTAAAGATATTGCCTAAGAAAGTAAATTTCTTTGGGATTTGGTATCCCGCTAAACGCCCTTATACGCCGTTAGACCATAAACTTAAAACAAATCAAGCTAAAAGTTTTTCGTCTAAATTCCGTATTAGCAATTAAGCTGATTAATTGCAGAAAAAATTTAAAATTTAGCTAAATGCCAGTTTAGTCTTTGGGAGACTAAATCTAGCTTCTTTTTTCGTGTTTTAGCTTCGAAACGTACGATTTAGCTTCGTGTCTTTTTTATAGCCTTTTTTAATTTTGTATTTAGCCTCAAAAAGTCTAAATTCAGTTGGTCCAATGTACGTAAGTTTATTTGTTTTTCGCCTAATTTTTCTATATTTTTGTTTTAATAAAATTTTTTTTAGGTTCATCAAAGCCACGCACTCTCTTTGATTTCTGGGGGAAGAGAGGTCTTGAAAGAATTAAAAACTGAAGTTAAAGAAAATTAATATTTTAAATGAAAAATGTTTGGCCCTTTTCGGCTTCTTTTTTGGGGCAATTTAGCTTCTTCTAGCTTTTTTTAAATGCCGATTTATCTTCTTTTTTCTCAAGCTCCTGGTAACACTGCTCAGCAGTCTCAATGTGTTCTATAAATCGAGAAATCCATAATTAAATCTAATATCGTTAAAATATATTGCTATTCAGCTAGTTTTTGCAAATCAGCTCCAAAATTTGTTTGCTAATACAGCTGAACCTCGTTTATCCATTATTGAGAGGATTTGTAAACTCGATTTTTAATGCTTTCTGACTATTAAAGTCGCTACGTTCCGCACTATTGCAGTAATTTTTTTTCCTTTAAAAAAAGTGTAAAGGATAGCTACGCTATCTGTCTGTCACAGGATGTTTTCTCGGGAACCATAAGAGCTACGGACCAGAACATGTAAAACTTTGGCCGCTACAAATATATGACAGTTAAAAATTAAAGGGTGTTCCAAAGCGTGCAACGAAAAATTTTTGAAATACTAATGTAATATACAGACACTTATATATAGACACTTAAAATTTTAAAACTAAGTGTTAATTGGTGCAGTCTGTAGAAAAGACTACACCAATTAACTCTGATATTTAAAACAATAAAAGTTAAAGAGTGTTCTATCAGTTAATGTAATTTTGACTATGTAATTTAGATAATTTGCTGTATCTTGGAAACCGTAAGAGGCAAACTCTTGAAATTTCAAAAATCGCTAATACTAAAAAATTCCAAAATTAAAAAAAATTTCAAAACGAAAAATCGCCACAATGAAGAAAGCGCTTAAAGGTAAAAAGTACCAAAATTAAAAAAACGTTAAAACGCAAAAAATCACCAAAACTAAAAAGATCGACAAAAAACTAAAAAAAACGCAAGAAAACGAAAAAGGCATCAAAACGAAAAGAAGCACTAAAACCTAAAAAAATCGCTAAAACTAAAAAATCGTCAAAAAACAAAAAAATCGTTAAAATGAAAAAAATCACCAAAATGAAAAAAAAGCGGCAAAAAAATTCCAAAGCTAAAAAAAAATAACCAAAAACCGAAAAAATCTCAAAAACCGAAAAAAGTGTCAAAACCGAAAAGAAATCGCTAAAATTAAAAAATCACCAAAAACCGAAAAATCTCAAAAACCGAAAAAAGTGCCAAAACTGAAAAAGCCGCAAAACTAAAATAAATCGCTTAAACTAAAAATATCGTGAAAAACCGAAAGAAGCGTTAGAACAAAAAAAAAACGCCAAAGCCAAAAAATCGCCAAAACTAAAAAAAGAAAAAAAATGCAAAAAACGAAAAATCGCAAAAAAATATTATAAAATTGAAAAAAGCCCCAAAACCAAAAAAAATCGCTAAATCAACAAAACTAAAATTGAACGAAAAAGCAAAATGAAAAAAAGGACAAACACGAAATGGGTTATATGTATGTGTATTTGTACGGAACCCTTCATGTGCGAGTCAAAGTCGCACTTTACTGAATTTATTTTATATTTGAGTTTAAAGTCAATGATTTGAAATTTGTTTTTATTGATATTGCTGACTGGAATGAGTATATATTCGAACCTTCATAATATATTTGCGCAAGCAAACGTCTTTACCAGTTAGCCGCAGCATCATATAAAATATCGACAGCAGAAAATAAATGTAAACATAAAATTACTCTTAGAGTATCTGAGAGAGAGAGAGAGAGAGTAGAATTTATTTGAGAACTAGTCACATTTTTGTTTTTACACTATTGTAGCGGTACATGATTATTGTGAATATGAAATCTCGACACTTATGTCATAATTTTGAATTTGCAATGTTGTCGCGTTATTGGAACGCAGTATTGGAAAATTGTAGTCATATTTTTGTGCATACATTACTGTGGTGGCACAAAACTTTTGAAAGGTGGTACATATTTTTTGCCAAAATACTTCATTTCTGCCTGGGTAACCTCTTTGGAATTAGCAATACGAAAATGCTGTAGAGCCAGCATCGACTATGGCACCAGATTATTTCCTGTTCTGCTGTGCACTTTCGGTCCCTTCAACTGCTTCTGCTTAAATTGCTTTTACACTTTTTAACAGTAAACTGCATTGATTTAATTCGATTTAAAAAAAGTTTCAAATTTATTTACCTTTTATTGCATCATTAATATTTTTACATTCATATATATAAATTCATATTTTGTTTTGTTAAAAAACGCAATTTTGTATAGGCTTTGCTGTCTGTCGTTGTGTGAAACTTTGCAAAAATATTGATAATAAAAAAAGACTTAAAACGCATATATAATTTTGTTAATGTTAGCCAGAAAATTGTTGTCTTGCAAATAGCAACAACTACCATAAATATGGAAGTATTCATACCTTTTTGTCCAAAATATAAACACAAACACACATTTTTTGGTAAAGAATGTGTCTCTTTTTTCCTTTAACGTATTAAATACAAAATCTGTTTAATGTAGCAATACCTTTTCGTTATTTAATTTGTAGTGGTTTTGGCTTTAAACATTTTAGAACTTTAGTTTTGAATTTATATTTTACAATTGCTATTTTTTTTTTATTTTCATCAATGATGCACAAATTTGGGAGAATAAAAATGTTATCCCTCTCATTCTGTAACTATTTGTCGACGTCACGTCAACTCGCCATCAACAAATTTGCAGTTGTCTACTCGTTGTGGACAACAATTAACTACTCTCTCGCGATGCAAGACTCGACGAAATGCAATTCCCTCAACTGCAACAACGTGACCCGACTCTAACACCATCCACCGACCTAAGCTTAGACACCTTGCCCAGCAGGCTGTGCTTATCCCTGACTCCATATCTTCATTCCAGATTTTGCAATTAAATTTTAATGGCCTTCGGAATAAGATACAAAATTATACACATAGTCGCAATACAAGCAACGAAGCTCCACAGCAGATGTACCCTCTTGTCCCATGGGAACAACAAAATCGTTCGGAAAGATAGAGAAAGAGATCACGTTGCAGAACACAATTTCAACTGCAAGTTGAAAGTCCCGCCGACCCCTTCCGAGCTCGGCCCGTTCCTAGAGACATTGTAAGCATCTCAATACATACTGGAGATATTGAGTTGGCGAGCGTCAATGCACATATCCCGCCCGTCAACAGCATAGGGGCTAGTTATCCCCAAACTTATCCCACCTACTAATGGGTGACAACAAAATAATACTTGGTAACTTCAATGCTCACCACGAGAGCTGGCTCTCTCAAATGCCCAATGACCCTCGCACTATTCTCATTACCGATCAGATAGAGGAATCTGACTTCGCTTCTATTAATGAAGACTTCTCTGCAAGAGTTACAGCTAGATGCTCAAGCTTCCCAGACGACATTTTCATTGTCTGTTCATCTCTGCTTTCCTTCACCACATGGCAAAGTCACACAGCTTTTTGCTCAGACCACATTTCCATCCTTGTCACCCGTGCGCAATTTCAAAACAAAGTAACAGCAAAAAATAAAATTGTTCATTAATAAAACATATTTTTTTTTATAAAAGCACTATATGGAAATTTCAATAGGAATTAGGCAAATATTGTATGAAAAAAATTTAATTTTCATAAATTTTTATCGCATCATTTACACAAGACTACAGGACCTAAAAATACAAAAAAGTCGGTTTCGAAAAATTTGTCAATTATTGTGTTTTAAAAGTGTGCAGCCGAACTGTAAAATTTAATTTTCATGAAATTTTAATCGCATCATTTGCACACAACTCTACAGGACCTACAAATACAAAAAAAAAATTGGATGAAAACCCTGAGACTCACCATTCTTAGGGCAGCTAAGCGTTTTATCTTAGCAGGAAGACCGACCACATGTCCTATTTGATGCAGCATGCCTGGCACAAGAACGCGATCTTCTGCGTGTCTGCAACCATTCCGTAGAACCAAGAGTCTTAAATGCGACTCTAGAGTCTCACTCCTTCACCTCCAGTGAAGTTAAGAGTATAATATCCAAAGCCAAACCATACAAAGCTCTTGGACCTGAAGGCATCTCAATTTCGATGTTGAAAAACTCGGCAAAGTAACACTGGAGTTCCTTACACGCATTCTAGAGCTCTCGATTCGTCAACTATTGATTCCAGATAGTTGCAAGAAGGTTGCAAACAAAGGTCATCCCTATTTTGAAACCTGACATACCCGCTACCCAATTAATGTCCCTCCTATCACCCATAGCAAATTTTTTAGAAGTTGGGGGAAAATTACGTAATTCGATATCGATCGAAATTTCAATACAATTTATATAAAAATTTTGATCGATATCGAATGCCGTAATTTGCCCCCTGGCCACACACTAACATTGTTTCCAAAAAGCCCTTAGCACTACGACAACTTTGAATTTGATAACTAAGTACGTAGATCGCTAATATCAGCATAGACCGTGTCAACGCACAATAGTGACGCCATTGAACCTATCCAAGGCGTTTGCTACGGTCAATCACTTGCTGCTGATTAATGACATCACGAGCTTCTCCATTTCCAAACACATCAAACGCTGGATTGCTCAACTATCTGACTGGAAGACAAGCGTTTTGTGGAGTTCATAGTGAAAAAATCAAATTACCACAAGATAAAAATGGGTGTCACATAAGGAGGACTACTTTCACCTTTACTCTTCAATATTTATCATATAATCCGCTGTAAGCATCCTTGATATAAATGCAAGTGCCCACCATTACAGACTTCCTGAAAGAACGTAACTTGAAGCTATCACCCTCAAAATCGTCGGTGTCACTTTTCACTTCATGGATTTAGGAGGTAAGGATGCAATGAGACATCTTTGCCGAAGACAGAGGAGTACCTACGGCCAGAAACTTTAAAATTCTAGAAACCTCCTTCACTCCGTATCGCACGCCACATATGTTAGTCAAAAAGTCAAATACCGGCACATCCTGGAACATGAGAAAGCACATCCTGGAACATAAGAAAGGAGGTCATAGTAGCGACATATAAGGCTATTGGTCGCTCCCTCCTAAATTGCGCTGTCCCAATAGGGACCTCGTTCCTTAGTGACACCCAGTGCCGAGCATTACAAACAATACAAAGAAATGCACTACGAATCGCAACAGGACGTAAAAAATTACCATCAAAATCTGATGCAGGACCAAAGACACATCGCGAGGGTATCGCAAACGTCGTTCCATCTGACGTATACTCGATGTCTGTAGCGAATGCTATGAAAGCGTTGCAGCAATGGTCAATGAAATTATAAATAGTAGTGTCCGACCGAACGGTAGAATTTCGAACTTCGCTAGAATTTTTTGAACCGAACCATTTTATTGAAGAGAAATATGTTACTTTCTTTAACTATCACTTATTTATTTAATAAATACAAAATTAGCAAACTCATAGTACGTTGCACTTTTCGATAATATTGTTAAATTTTTAGTCCTTTACATAAAAACGGTTTTATTATTTTCACAGGATTCGTTGAATTGCAATAAAACATGGATATTTATTTTACAAATAAATTCTCGGTAACACTTTATTTATTACTTTAAAAATACTTGCAAATAAACGCGATGTACACACTAACTATTCTTGGCGATATTTACTCGTCTAAGTTTAAAAACACACTGAATCACGTTCATCCGGCAACCCTCCTTTATAGTCAACTATGAAACCTTCTGGTAACTTCTCCAACCTTCCGGAATACAGCCGTCTCTCTTTATCTTTAACTGTACTGTAATGCAGGTCTCTTTTCATCTCTAACTGTATGGCATGATCATTTGGTCTTGCTGTGGTGTAATGTATGTGCGTGTGTAGTATGCATGTGGTTTTTCTTGTGCGTGTTCATCTTTGCATACACACATATAGTAATGTTACATTAGTATATGTGTGTATGCAAAGATGAACACGCACAAGAAAAAAGATTGCTACTCGTACTTAAACAAATTACGCTGTTATCAAGTTTACATTTGTTACAGCTGAGGTTGTTTAAGTTTAATGTTATCGCTATCTACAATGTCTTTTAACATTCTCGAATGACCTTGGATGTTCTCGGCACTATTTCCAGAAAGTTCTATTTCCGCTATTTGAATTATTCTAACGGCTATTTCAAAAGTGCTGCCAATGCTTTTATTTTGACATTACATAGGCAGTGTTGTATTTTGTGGTAGCAAATACAGACTATCGTCACAGCTGCCATTTTTATGTCGCTATATTTGAATCTGCATTTTTCAATTCGTAACACTGCCGCCCATTTAATAAGCCTCTTTGATAATATATAGATATTAGAGTCCGACCGAAACCAGTTTTTTGAAGCCGAACCAGAACCGAACCTAATATTCGGCAAAAAGGCCGAATATTCGGTCGAATCCGAAACTTGCCGAAACTTTTTAGCATTAACTGATATTGACATTTTAAAAACTTAACAGGACTGAAAAGTCATGTATTTTATTAACGGCCCTTTTCACAATGTGATTAAAAGTTAACGTGGTCTTTAAAGGCAAATTCGGCATACAAAACTCTCCGTTAAAGTATACGTTAACTTTTAACTGTACACTGTGAAAAAGTGCGTAAGAGTATTTCTACATACATATAGTGTTAGTTAAAATAATAGTAGAAATTAAATAATTTCTTTCCATCGAGCAAATATAAAACTTAAACATTTACGAACATATGACTAATAAGAACTTGGTATGAATAGAACTGGAATATTGGGTTCGGTACACATACATTGAGGAGTGTTTTATCACTATATTGATGACGTTACAAGAGCACCAGTCAAAAAGTTGATTCGGAATAACTAAAAAGATTTAAAGTGGAATATTTACCTATTTTCGACACTAAATTTATACGATTTCATTTATTTCTACTAAAATGAAGCTTTTTTGTTTACGCCCGCGTTTCATCGATGATATTGACGGTATTGAATTTATCGTGAAAATTGAAAATGAGCTTTTTTCATATTTCGAAATTATTTAAGAAAATCTATTTTAAAAACCAAATAATCAATGTCAGTGCAAAATTGCAGTAGTAAATTCGATTGCGAAAAATCGATTAATTATAACATAAAATAGATTTTCGATTGGAATCGAAATCAGTTTACCATTCCCTAGTTTATGCTATTTATTTTGGCAACAAAAAGTTGAATACTTTATGTTACGATGTATGTATATCTTTTGGTTGCGCTTTATAAAACTAAGTAAAATTTTCATTCAATTTGAAAAGACATGAGACGGCGAAAACAGATTCATGGCGGTGACATATTTTAAATTTGGAAAATACTATTTCGATTAACTTCCTTAGTTATAGAGAATAAAAAGTTTCGGTTACGGTTTCGGTATTCGACCAAAAAGTTGGCCTAAATCGAATATCAGCCGAAACCACAATTTTGGCCGAACCCGAAACCGAGTATTCGGTCGGACTCTAATAGATATATAAAAAAATTGTACAAAGTTCGGTGTTCGGTGAAAATTTTACCGAGCGCCAAACATCAACCGAACATACCTTTTTGGCGAACTCCGACACCGAACCCGAACGTTCGGTCGGACACTAATAAATATTTATATATGCAACAAGGTTCTCAATACCAATACTTCCCAGACAATCTTACTCAAGCGGCATATAGAGCAGTACTCTAACCTGATACCAGGAGCGAATAGTTCCCGGTGGCTTAAACAGTTTGTCACCAAACAGGTGCCCAGATTGCCTCCAATTGTTTCCCTTGCCCCTCCCACCCCCGCCCTTAAAATATATCTATTGAGTTTCTAAAAAAACTACAAAGTGGTATGTTTCATTCAAAAGTCCACATACAGATCGAACATCAATATTCTCCTGTTGTTCATCATTGATTTGTAAGAAATTTTATTCTTTTATTTTCTTATTAGAACTTGATTTTTGCTTAATTTTTCTGATTTGAATTCCAATTGTTTTTTTTATTTTTTATTTGCAAACAACCAATATAACTATAGCTTAAATTGTACAGTTCCTTTTTTTGTAACAACAATCGTCTTTTAGTTGTAATAGAGCACCCCTATTTCTAGTTAAACAATTATTAGTTTTTTTCTCTGTTTTTTTTCGCAGCGAAAGATTTATTGTATTTAAATTTTTTTCATTGCAATTCGATCCTTTTAGTTAACTTTCTTTCTAATGCTATTTTCTTTTTTCTTTCGTATTTAATTTTATTTAGGTTGTGGTTCTAGCAAATGTGCTTATGGTGTTTAGCTTTTTTAAAATAAATTTTAATCTTAAATGCTTAAAGCACCTACATAGCTTAAAATTTTAATACTCGTATTGTATCCTTAATTTAAATAAAGCTGCCTATATCAATAACCAAAGCACACTTGCTAACTTAGATAATAACATTAATAATCCCTTACACTACTTATGTGTATGTAACTTTATAAATTAAATGTAGTAATTTAATATAATTGTGTATTTTAAAAATCAACAAATATGTTGTTTAGCAAACACCCAATATAAGTCGTAGTCCTGAAAATACATTCGTTAATGGTGGCACTTTACATAAACAGTTTTCCACCTCTAAGCTATTACATGCCAATGAAGCAAACACTTGTTCCTCTTCATCCGTTACTGCTACACATTCCGGTGAAAATTCCATGGAAAGTTCTACTTGTGATCCTTTAACAAATCTAAATACCGCTAATTCCTCAGAACCGGCATCAGTATGTGAAGATATACGACGCATGAGCGATTGTCCTTGTCGCCTTAATGCCTCGGCCGATGAGAATAATGCACAACGTTTAAGAGAAGCGGAAATTAATCGTCAAAACTTCGTGCAACAAGAATTAAGAGATTCCTTAGGGGCTGCTTCTACAATGGCTCTAATGCCTGGTATAGGAGTCGCTACAGGAACTGCAAGTTCGAGTGCTGATCCAGTTGCTTTAGGAAATGGTTTGTTTTCAAGAGTTCCTTCACAACATTATAAAGTTGGAAAATTTTTGATGGCTGTACATCGTAAAATAACGCGTCAGGATAGTTATTTTTTATCGCATCATAAAACGCGACCCAGCATATTTGGTGTGCCTTTGATAATACCCAATTTGGAAAGCGGTACAAATAAGGATTTATATTGTGCAGTATGGTTACAAGTTAGCCGTTTACTAAGTCCACTACCAGCGTCAACGGATCAAGCCAATCATGCGGCAGATTGGTAAGTAGTGAATATATCTTATACGCAGTTTTTTTCGATTAAGAATTTTGGTTTTGGATATATATTGAACATTTAATGGTAGATTAAAAAAATATGATATACGATTGATCTTGCAGGCCACCTTTGGACTTCCCGCTAATTTCAAGCGCAAGGCGCTAGAAAATCCATAAGCTTTTTGAGTTCGGTTTTAACTTTTCAATTAAATTATATTTTTATTTAGAGATAAATGCGTGTAGACAAACAACATTTTGACTGCGCGGAGGGTTGAACTGACGTTTCGATAGCTCCCGCTAATCTCATCAGAGTTGAGTGTTGTGTTTTTCTGCCGACGAGTTTTGTTTTGAATTTCGAACGATTTTTCGTCATGCCACGTCAAATTTTGTTGGTAAACATAGAGAAACAGGTACCAGGTAGAGACACACAAAACCATATAGAGGCGAGAGAGAGAGAAATAGAGAGCAAAACACAAAGGGATGAAGGGACGAAGTTAGGTATACAAACGAACTATAAAAGAAACAACGGACAACAAAAAACGATTTAGTATTCAATAGAACACTGAAAATGCCATATAGCAGAAAGCGGTCTGTTTATCAACCAAATTTGACGTGGGATGACGGAAAATCGTTCGAAATTCAAACAAAACCCGTCAGAAGAAAAACACTCTGCTGAGATTAGCGGGAGCTATCGAAATTTTGTTTGTCTACATGCTTCACATTTATCTCTAAATAAAAATATAATTTCATTGACAAATTAAAACCGAACTCTAGCGAAAAAATGATTAAAATTCTTTGGATATAAACCCATACAGTTCGACTAAACTCATAACTTAATTGTTAAACTCTAAAGGCACCTAGCAAAAAGGATGTACATGTTCAAATAAACCGAACAAACATTCACTCACACTAGTACTTGAAATTATCAATGATAATTCATACTAGAATAAAGAAATAATAAAAAGAAGCTTTAACATCCCGTCTTCACGAGACATAATTTTGTTCTAACATTTATCAAACTTCATACATAAAAACATCAGAAAAATGTTAGTGCTATTTTTTCATATCGACTTTGACTTTTGTCAAGACAAATCAATGGCTCATGAAGACGCTATGTAACACAAGACAAAAGAAAAAAGTGAATATCAAGACTGACAGTAACTCTTGACTGCAAACCACCGACTTTGGCCGGTGGTATGGAAAGTATGGAATCACCCGTTCATTCATTCAACCACTCAAAAAATATTTAATATTTGAATGAATGTTGCTTTCTTTGTGTGCAGCCAACTAAATGAATGTACTCTTGCTAGGCTTTAGTATATAGTACAATCACATTCAACAGAGCCACCTCACTCGTGGTGATAATCAAGATACACATGAGCACTGATGATGGAAGTGTATATGCTTCCGAAAATAGCGTTATGTTCTGCTGTGTACGTTGAAAACTAAATTAATGTTCATTGTTCTCTTATTGCTTGTAAATATTGATTATGTCTTAATTCTTTCTGAGTGTAACTTTGCGAATCTTAGCCTGTATAATCAATTTCGATTTGGAAATTAGATCGAAATAACCACATTAAAATATTTATGTTAAATTTTATCTTTTTTTAGTGACGATAGTTTGGGCTATGATTTTCCATTTTCATTACGTGCCGTTAAAAATGATGGCCTGACATGTGCTTTATGCCCATGGTCAAATTTTTGTCGTGGCTGTGAAATACCCTGCAATAATGAATACGTATTACAAGGTAATTTATTTACCAGGAGCTTGAGTACAAGTAAGTTTGTTTTATATATTTATGTATACAAATATATTATTATTGTAAGAAACTCTACAAAAGGTAATGCCTCAACACCTAAAATGATGCCAAAATATACAACAAACTCTTTGCCTAATATGGAGAATAAGAAGGCCCTTGCAACCAACTCATTAGATAGAGATTCATTGCAATCGCAGCTATCCAATACACAAGTAGCAACAAGAAATTGTAGTGATCTATTTACCATAGCCATAGATTGGGATCCCACAGCATTACATTTGCGCTACCAGAGCACTTTGGAAAGGGTAGGAAGTACAACTAAATAATTCAAATAAAAATTTTAAAAATCATCAATTTAATTGATTTTATTACAGCTTTGGGTAGATCATGATACAGTTGCTGTGTGCCGTAAGGAACAAGTTGAACCGGTGGACTTGAATCATTGTCTTAAAGCTTTTACCTCCGAGGAGAAACTGGAACAGTGGTATCATTGTAGTCATTGTAAGGGTAAAAAGCCAGCTACCAAAAAATTACAAATTTGGAAATTACCACCAATATTAGTAAGATAAACTAAAGCAATTTACTTTTTTTCCTACTAAAACAATATTGAATCTATTTTTTTATTATTATTAACCTCAGATTATACATTTAAAACGTTTCAATTGCGTTAACAACAAATGGGTCAAGTCACAAAAAGTGGTACACTTTCCATTTGATAATTTTGATCCCACGCCTTATTTGGCTGCCGTACCTCAGGAAACGATATTGCGACACAAAGAATTACTCGAAATGAATGAAAATTCTCAAACGCTAGCTGAAATTTCAGAAAAAGATGATGCTTCAATATTAAATAATAAAGCCTTAGAAAATCAAACTCCCACACGCACTACACCCTCCCCAAATAATGGTAACACTAGTATCAACACCCCCACCAAAAACTCTACAACAAATACTATCACAATTTCTAGCAACAAACCTCTTAATGGTCTAACCAAAGAGGCTCAATTATCTTTAAACGATCAAGTTAATAATTTGCTGAATTTACAAAATCATACTCAAATTTTAGATAAATGTAGTAATATTGTCGTCAATACTACGACAACAGCCAACTCAAGCAACTATACCAACAATGATAATTTAACACAAAACGATGATTTAGATGATGATGAAGAGAGTTCAGATAAAATATTGGATAATGACTCAATAATGGAGAATACGCTGCGTAAGAATGAAGGTGATCGTACAATGACTAGAAGAAAACGTTTAATATCGACTAGTTTAACAAAAACGCCCATTATTGATGGTGAATTTGAAGATTATCATCAACATAAGCTGAAAAATGGTGAAGATAAGTTTGATCCAAAGTACAAACTTTATGCTGTTGTGGTAAGTTTAAGAGAACATTTATTTGAAATATTGGCTTTGACTCATTTTTTTATTTAAATTATTTGCGTGTCTAAAAAAAATCTGTTAAAGCTGTGTTTGTAAGCTTAGCTTTGAATTAAAATGCGAGTAAAATAATGCATAATGATGAAGCAGAACTGGGTCTTAACGAGATCTTTCATACAATTCGACATACGACGTAGCAAGTAACTCAGCGTTTACACTAGACAATGCTGTCTTGACAATAACATATTTTCACTAATCATACAAACAAGCTCTTTCAATTGGCTTCACTACTGTCTTGAATATTTTGAAGACAGTAAATCGGACAATGATTTGACGTATGCTGATATAATTTGAATTTTTGTGAATATAAAAGAAATATTCAAAAAGAAAAGCTTATAATATTTACAATTATGATATTTTCTTTCCTTTTTTTAAGCTTTAACTTACAAAGCTCGCGAAAAATGCGGAATTTCTGGAATTTTAAATTAATTGTCTTAATTATTGTCTGGACACCTACGTCACAAAGACAACTATCAGCGTTTTTGACAACTAATACGTATTCTTTATTGTCAAGACAGCATTGTCTGTTGTAAACGTAGTGTAATAGTAAGCTCACATTTTGAGACTAATCAATTTCTCAGAAGTGCTGCCACATTTTTATAAACAGCCCAATTATGAATAACAATTCCCCAGGAGTTTTTTCCCCCTATTCCCTGTTCCCCTATTCTAACAGCCCAATTATGAACAACAATTCCCCGGGCGTTTTTTCCCTATTCCCCTATTCTAAATAAAATCTCCCCGGGAAAATTTTCCCTTTTCCCATTCCTCCTATTCTAAATTACAAATTTCGCCGGGAAAAATTCCCAGGGAAAAAAGTAGGTATTCTAAATATGAGGGAGAGGGAGAAATTCCTGCGAGTTTTTCCCCAAACATTTTGAAGGGAACTTATGCAAAAATTTTAAATTCAAATTAAAAAATATTGTGAAACAATTGCATACAGGTATGTGATGGAAATCGATTTTGAAAACGAAGCACTTTCGAAAGTTTCTTTATAATTTTTGTGATACAGCTCTTTTGTAATAACGAAATATTTTTATAAAATATGTGATAAAATTGTTTTTATTAAAGAAATATTATTAAAAATCACCTTTCAAAATTGCTTCGTTTTCGAAATCGATTTCCATCACATACCTGATAAGCATTTATTTAGTTAGGACAATACGTTTAAATAAACATCGGAATGTTATATTTCTCTATTGTTTTAGGCATTTTTATCCACGCCGTGCAAACTTGCGCTTCAAAACCATGAACTACTTCTGCCTTCGGAAGAAAGTTTTAAAACACACTCAATTTTGCGCGCCTCCTTTAAGTTCACATAATAGGTAAAAAGAGGATTTATTGCGGTTTAAAAAATTTACAATTTCCTTTTTACACAATCATTGGGGATTGCCCTGGCCCAGTTTTCGCTTCACTTCTTCCGAGAGCTTCTCTTAGTGACTACACTGTACATTTTACTTTTTATTTAACCAAAAAGAAATATTTATATTAACACACAATGTTATTATTAATGAAAACATAAAATTTTTTATTAACTTCTATTACCGAACTCTCGCGTTAGTGCAGAATAAAATGTAAACACTATACAGCTGATCCAGATTTCTCCCTTTCCTTTATTTGTTGATTCCGCGGCTTTTTAAAATAGGAGGGTTTTTGCCCGGGAACAAATGAATGGGAAGAGAAAAATTTTCCCGGGAAAATATATATTAAAAACCTATTTCTTTCAAACAATATATTTTATGTAAACTATAAAAAGAAATAACAAGTTTGTGATTGTTGGATTTTTAATCAGATAGGGAAATTTCGGCAAAAACTAAATTGAGTCACAATAAAAAAATGCATGGCACGAATGTAAAAGAAGTCTTGTATTCTATTTGCTGACAAAAATTAGTTAAATAGCTGATGTTTCCTTGTAAAAAGCTTCCACCTTCATAAGAGGTAAAAGTGAACAAGAGCGCTGATGAAACGGTGTAGCGGCCTATCGAAATCAGTAGTACTGATCCGTTCCGCTAATCTGATTTGAATATTCCAACACTCCACTCTTAATAAAAATAATTGGAATTTACATTAATTCAAAAATGTTGAACTAGAAAGCCGAAATAATAAAAAAAAATTAAAAATAATTTGACAATTCAGTAGAGATCAGCTGATATTAACTAGACGAAGTGAGCGTACTTGTATAAATATACTTTGGTAGAACCAAAGTTATGACACATGAAAAATTTTTTTCCCACTGTTTTTGTATTTAATCTGTAACTCGAAAACTAGATTTGTCACAATTTTGAAACTAATAGGGTTAATAGAATAGAGAACAAAATGTGCTATCTACACAAAAAAAATAAAAAAAATTAGACATGCATTTTTCTTAAAATATAAAAAAACTTATTTTAATTAAAAAAAAAATTTTAAGAAAATAGTTTCAGAAAAATACTATTTTTTAGTCCTTGTTTAGTCCTTAATATTAAAAAATAATAATTTCTTAATTATCATCATTAGAACGAAAGTTATGACAATAAAAAAAAAGTGTTGAATATTTTGAATTTCGAATAACGTTCAGAATTTTCAATTAAAAAAAATAAAATTTTTCTCATAATACCTAAATGTACAAACGTACCAAGTTTAAAAAGTGATTGAATTTTCATGGAATTGCTGTACTGAGAAAATGGTTTTAGCAACAAATCCCAAGATCAATAGCTGAACGCAATTAGGCTTTCCTTTATATTTCGAAAACTCGATTTTATGTTCTAATTCTTTAAATGTTTTGCAAATATTTTTTAAATGAAATTATAGATATTTAGAAACCTAAAAGCTGGGCTCAAATCGTCACATCCGTGATCGTATCGGCAATCGTACTAAAATTAATTACGTGACACGTCAATCGTATAAACTGTATGGGATTACAGTACGTTCACGTATGTCATAATCCGAAAATGGCGTTTTTACGTGACGAGTTGTACGTTCACGGATGTGACGATTTGAGCCCTGTTTATTTGTTTCGAAATTACTTAAAATTCTAAATTATGTATAATAAATTTTTCTTAATTTTAGTCACATTCTGGCATGTTAAATGGCGGTCATTATGTTTCCTATGCTGCTAATCCAAATGGTTCATGGTATTGTTATAATGACAGTTCGTGTCGTGAAATATCCAGTCAACCCAATATCGATCCCAGCTCAGCATATTTACTATTCTATGAACGTAAAGGTTTGGACTATGAACCATATTTGCCAAACATTGAAGGTAGAACAATACCGAATGGTGGTTTGGGAGTTTTAGAAAACGATGAAACTGAAAATGACCTAAAGAAAATGTGCACAATATCATAAAATTTTATTGATTAAAATAAAAAGAAAGGAAAACAAAAATGGAAATGCAGATAAATTTACAAGGAGCGTTAAAATATTAAGAAAACAATTTAAAACCACTAAAGACGCTGAGCGTATAATTAAAATTGTGATTATTATATAATTTATAGGTATGTTATTTTTTTTTATATATGTATAATTCATCTTTAATTTGTATTAATTACTTAATGTTTATTTTGTTTTGTTAAAGAAAAAGAAAATTAAGAAATTTTTCAAATGATATGAGAATGAAAATAAGCTAATGAAAGCAAGCAAGCAAATTAAAATATGTAATAAAAGAACACTTTTTCTTTTTTTTCAATTTTTGTTATTTGTATATTATTCTTATAATTATATGTAATATGTTATAAATAAATTTTATTAGTCGAATTTAGGTTTTTTTGCTTTGTTTATTTTTTCTTTATTTAGTTAAGGCGTTATTTTGTTATACAAAAAATATATTTTTTCCCAAATATTTTTAATGATATTTTGTTTGCTTGAGTGCAGTAATCAGTTTTTTTTTACAGTACATGTTTTTGTTGTATATACTTATTAAAAAAAGAAACATAATTTTAATTAAGAAAAGAAATGTTTAAAATAAAAAAGAAACTAAAGATATTGATACATTATTAAATACTTCGTACATTCTAATACATAAAATTATATTTTTCTAAGAATTCTATTGTGGTTCATAAATTATTTGGAAAATTCAAGAGAGAATTCTTACAGTGAACAGCAAAAATCACGGTACCCTGGCAATTGTGTTGTACATTTTGCCAAGTTTCTTCAAAACTTTTGTAATCTATCCCCCATATTCATAAATGATTAGTAAAGTTAATGTGTGCATTAAAACCGGTTTTCCCATACAAAAATCGTACAGTAAACCAAAATTAACTTTCATAAATTTTTATGAATATGGAGGTATGTACTCGTATGTATATAAAAATCAATCTGTGTTTGTATGTTTGTTTGTGTGTATGTTCCTTATAGGACGCCAAACGGTGCGACCGATCGTTGTGAAATTTCGGGACTGTCTTACTGACGAAAGGGAAATTCAAATAGGCAATTTTTTTGGAACATTTTGGGGGGAAAAGGTAACCACCATGCGAGGTAATTTTAAACTGTAAGAGTAAGTCTCTTTAAATTCGATATGTTTTATTCTTAGAATAACATGCAACTTCCAGCAAAATATTGGTGGTTTACGAGGGGGAAACGGGTACCCTCCATACGAGGTAATTCTTAATTTTCCTATATCTGCACAACTATAAGAGTAGGGCTCTTTAAATTCGATATGTGTTATTCTTAGAATAACATGCAACTTTCAGAAAAATATTGATGGTATACGAGGGGGGAAACGGGTACCCTCCATACGAGGTAATTCTTAATTTTCCTATATCTGCACAACTATAAGAGTAGGGCTCTTTAAATTCGATATGTGTTATTCTTAGAATAACATGCAACTTTCAGAAAAATATTGATGGTATACGAGGGGGGAAACGGGTAACGCCATACGAGGTAATTCTTAATTTTCCTATATCCGTACAACTATAAGAGTAAGGCTCTTTAAATTCGGCATGTGTTATTGTTGGACCAACATGCAACTTCCTACAACTTCCAACAATTAATTTATGCGTTTATCAGGTAATTAGAAAAAATTTTTCCTAGCCTCTAATTACTAAATACATAACGTATGGCGATTTCTTTTCTGGAAAAATATGTTACATTGTATATATGTAACATTTTTTAGATGTTACCCATAATCTCGCAAACCAGCTATTGATATAAGCAGGGAAGCCTTTGAATGGAAACCTCAGGAAAGTAGAAGTTGTGGTAGACCGCGAAGTAGCTGCAGAAGAAGTTAGCCTTCATCCAGGAAATTCATGATGGAATGGAGCAACAAACTTTTTGTTCAAATTGAAATAATTAGAATAATTTTGTATTGGGTCAATGCGCCCACGATATGCCATAAAAACAATAAATAATCACCCCTATCGCAAATACCTATTCCCATGAAAAACTCCCAAATTTTCTGATTTGCTATCGTGAATGTTTCTCATAACAAAGTTTTTGGGAGCGAATTCACAAACTTAAAAAATGTGGCATCGCCACTGTTTACTCCCGCGAATAATTTTACCAAATAAGTTCACAACAAGTGTCGATGGGAACGAGAAGGGAACGCATAAGTTGTAATTTGTATTTAAGCTAGGACTGTATTAAATTACTTTTTTATTTTATTAAAAGAGCACAAGTGTTAACAAATAGCAAATTAATTGTCTGTTGGAGGAGATGTGCGCTAGGCAAAGTGCCAGCTATTTTCACTACGGGTGGTACCGCGAACATCTTGCTGCTAGCGGGCAAATTTTCCTCTTAACGATTATTGCTCCCAAACAACTTATTCCCATAACATTCGCGATAGCGGTGAATAATAAACATTACTATACTCTGGCAACTCTGCTCATTTGCAGCATTTATTGCTGTGTGTGCAAACACAATTGAGGTGTTAGCGATTTCTACGCTTTTGCTTATTAAGCCTAGTACGCAGTTCTGCCTGAATTTCAGGATGCCATAAGAAGTATGTGTAAAAACAAACTGAAATTCAGGTTTAAACAATTTTCAGGCGACTTTCTGTTTGGTAATACTCAGCTGAAAAGAAAAATCAACACAATTTTTGTTTAATAAATTATTGTAGACTTTTTTCCGTAAACTAATGTACTGTTTCCACAATGCAAACAAGCACTGCTTGTCTAAAATTTGTATAGAAATCACTCAAAAAACTGAGTGCTTTTCATATAAATTTTAGACAAGCAGTACTTTAAATTATAAAAATAAGTGAATTTACGTGAATAAAAACAAATTTGTCTACAAAATAATTATTCCGTGTAGAAATAAATATAAAATTTCAAACCTGAAATTCAGGCGGATCTGCATACTATGCTTTAAGCATGACTTTTCATAAGTAGAAAAGAAAAATTTACATTATTTTTAAATAGAAACAATAGTTATGTAAAATTTTAATTTATAGTTCTTTATTATTTACCTTCTATTCATTAAACTTGAAAATTATATTTAAAATACATCGATGCTGTTGAGTAAAAAGGGTAAATCTTACACCATTTTACACAGCAGATTGGCCCTTTTTAAGCAACAACGCGATATGTTTAAGTATTTTAATTTGATTTATTTTCTGTAGACGTACTTGACTTTATCAAACAGCCATGAATAATAATATTGTTCCATTTCCGAATTGTGTTGATAAAATACTCAGGCGAGTTTTTAAAAATGAAACAAACTTAAAAGACATTACGACAAATAGGACAAGTTGATTTAGAGCTGGTGGTGAACCATTTGTACTAGAAAATAAACGTTACAATTGTTATTAGATTCAGAAGAAAAATATGAAAAATTTTAAAATAAATTACCAAACAAGGTCCATGGAATTTCTTTTTACACGTTTTACAGGTTAATTTTGGCAATTGGCACGTATCTTGATGTATAACCGTATAACAAACATAACATTCTTCAACGCCTTCGAATTTCTTATCTAGATTATTTTTCCACAATGCCAAACCATCGAATATAGTGCCGTTCTAAAGATTCATTGAGGATTTATTAAAAAATAAAATTTTTGCGAAATGTTTAAAAGATATTAATACCTGATGTGTTAGGAAAATTGTCAATTGCATGGCAACATTACGTGACGTAGAGCGACCGCCAATTTGTTTATTGCAATCCACTTTTACTGATCCCAAAGGATAGTTTGGTGCCAATGTTATTACCAATTCCATGCGAGCTTCATCGATGGAATATACGGCCAAAACTTCACGGGTCGATACATGTACAGTAACCTAGTAATTAATATAATAAAAATTAAGCGTTAGAAATGGTTCCAAGAAAAATGTAACCAATATATTAAAATATTTATATTAAAATCTTTTTTATGAAAAGCTTTTTAAAAAAATTGGTGCAGCTGTTAGGCCCATATCGAAGTAGATATAAAGTAGTACATATCCCTTTTTCATTACTGGGTTTCTCCACGAGGAATAAACTAGGAAATAATTATGTTCTCATCTGTCAAATTCTATTTCCAACACCATATGTTCACGTGTGGACCACAGAAACATTTATTTGCAAATAAATTGCGACATAATTGTTCAAACTTATATTCAAGAAATAATGTTTGACATAAGCTGTCAAATTTGATCGGCATTTGTTGTTTGCGTGAATTAAACAAAATAAACTTGTAGCTGTGGTAAAAAACAATGTTTTTTAAATAAAATAAAGCAAATTTAAATAAAAGTTTTAAACAAAATTAAATAAATTAAAATAAAGACGAAAAACATCGATCCATTCACAGTGAATTTTTTTAACTTATGTCCAATACCACAATACGTGTTCTATAGCTCAGAACATAAGCCTGTACATGAACATATTTGTGCTGTTATTCTGCCGACGTTATTTTGACAATTTTTTCATTTTGCTTTTTCGTTTAATTTTAGTTTTTTTTTAAATTAGGGTTCCGTACACCAAAAATGTAGAGGACCCTATTGTTTTCGCTACGCTGTCCATCTGTCTGTCACAGGCTGTTTTCTCGGGAACCGTAAGAGCTACGGACCTGAAATTTTCATAGAATATGTAAAACTTTGGCCGCTACAACCAAGTATTGTTTTTATTGTAACTTACTAGCTCACGAAAACAATTACTGATTAACGCGCTATTTGCAAATAAGAAGTTTGGGTTGCCACCTTTAGATATGTTTGTTATAGAGCCCGACCGAAACCAGTTTTTTAGGCCGAACCCGAACCGAACCTAATATTCGGCAAAAAGGACGAATATTCGGCCGAATCCGAAACTTGCCGAAACTTTTTTAGCATTAACTGATATTGACATTTTAAAAACTTAACAGGACTATAGATGGGAAAAGGGTAAATACCCAATTGGTAAATACCCGGTAAAATTAGTAAATTGGGTAAAAATGGGTAAATACTCTGGTATATACCCAAAGGCTGGGAATACATATTGTTGTAGAAAATTTAATAAACGAACACATTGCGCGTCACCAAAAATGCAAGAAACCCAAAACCTTTGGAAAAGTTTCACCTATCGCAAAAATAGCGAAAATTCGCGAAAAATTACAAAATTTTAAACAAGGCATAATGTTGATTAAAAGTCGCTAAAACTGAAAGGAATGCCAAAAATTTTGAAAAAATCGTGAAAATGGCGAGAATTCGCAAAAACTTGTTAACAGCGACATAACAAACTCTAATATGGTTTAAGAATCATGTAAACTGCGAAGAGCCTAAAAACTTGCAAAAAGTCGCTTTGCGAGAAGTTTCACCATCGGAAACAAGCATTAGCATTGATTAGAAACCTCAAAAAACTCATATTCATTAGAAATCTCTAACTTTATAGAAGAAGTCAGTAAAATTGTAAAGAATAACAAAATAAAAATATATATTAAACGTTTTTGTTTTTTTAATTTTGATGTCAAAAGATAATGTTCCTTTTCAAATGCTTTTTATAAATACCCAAAAAAGAAATATACCCGGTATTTACCCATACATTGGGTAAATACCGGGTAGAATCCCATCTATAAACAGGACTGAAAAGTCATTTATTTTATTAACGGCCCTTTTCACAATGTGATTAAAAGTTGGTATGAAATGAGCTTAAATGATGAATAGAACTGGAATATTGGGTTCGCTACACATACATTGAGGAGTGTTTTATCACTATATTGATGACGTTACAAGAGCACCAGTCAAAAAGTTGAGTCGGAATAACTAAAAAGATTCAAAGTGGAATATTTACCTATTTCATTTATTTCTACTAAAATGAGTTTTTTTTGTTTACGCCCGCGCTTCATCGATGATATTGACGGTATTGAATTTATCGCGAAGATCGAAAATAAGATTTTTTCATATTTTGAAATTATTTAAAAAAATCTATTTTAAAAAACAATAAACAAATAATCGATTTATTATAACATAAAATAGATTTTCGATTGGAATACAAATCGGTTTACCATTCCCTAGTTTATGCTTCTTATTTTGGCAACAAATAGTTGAATACCTTATGTTACTATGTATATCTTTTGCTTGCGCTCTATAAACTACGTAAGTAAAATTTTCATTCAATTTGAAAAGATATGAGACGGGAAAAACAGATTCATGGCGGTGACATGATATTTTAAATTTAGAAAATAATATTTCGATTAACTTCCTTATTTATAGAGAATAAAAAGTTTCGGTTTCGGTATTCGGCCAAAAAGTTGGCCTAAACCGAATATCAGCCGAAACCATAATTTCGGCCGCATCGGAATATTCGGTCGGACTCTAATAATCAATGATTTAAAAAGTTACAATAAAATCAACACTTGGTAGCACTACATTTTTATTTGCAAATAACACGTGCGTATAAATGTAGTAATATTTATAATACATTAAAGGCACTAAAACCTAAAAAATCGCTAAAAACTAAAAAAATCTTCAGAAAACGAAAAAAAGCGCTAAAACAAAAAAAAAATATATAAAAAAAACGCCATAATTAAAAAAATCGCCAAAAACCGAAATAATCGCCAAAATGAAAAAAAGTGTTAAAACCAAAAAAACGAACAAAGCGCAAAAACTGTCAAAAAGTGCCAAAACAAAAATAAATCGATAAAACTAAATATATCGTCAAATGTTTTAATATAAATTCCAAGGTATAAGGTATACTTATCGGCGAATTGATACAACAAAGCAACTTCTTTTGGGAATTGTTGTGTCAAAAATGTATGAGAAAAATTTAAAGCGAATAGTAAAATGTGAGTGATTGGTAAAATACAAGGCGAATTCATATTAGGTGGCCGCAAGAGCCCAGCTGTTTACGTAAATGTTTACACATTTGGCCTGTCAGCAGTGTTAATGTATCAGCTTTTTTGACAGCCCAAATGTAAATTATCCACGGCGAATTCTCTTGCGACTACCTGGTGTTGATATATCTTGGGTAAAATACACTACAATTTGACAGCAAAATTACCGAACATATGGGATGATGCACAGACCTGACCTTATATTTCGGCCTTGGGTAGATCTATAAGGTATACTTATAGGCGAATTGATACAACAAAGAAACTTTTTTTGGGAATTGTGGTGTAAAAAAAATGTATTAGAAAAACTCAAAGCGAATATTAGGTTATCAGGTCGCTGGTGAAAATTATAAAGAAAGGGTTCCAGCCCACTTGGGTCCAATAATAATGGTCCCTTTGTGATAAAGCGAATATTAAAATGTGAGTGAATTGGTAAAATATACTACAATTTGACAGCACAATTACCGAACATATGGGCTGATGCACAGACCTTATATATCGATCTTGCGATATATTATATCGTCGATATTATCGACCACATTAAATTCGAAATTTTTAAGGTTTGGTTTTGTTTTTTGTGCAGCTTTTAAAAAAAAATTCCGCACAATCTTTATCAAATAGAATAAAATAAGTTTCGTTTTTGATAACAAAAATCCCGGTATTCAATATTTTTTTTCAAATTTCCTGTGATAAAGAATACCAATATATTCATAACAAAATTATTTCAAAAGAAAAAAATATATATGTATATATATTAAAAAAATATTGAAATGGCTGGGATACGAACCCGGGCTTCCCGGACGTAAAGCATGCTCTGTACAGCTGAGCCACATCCCAATTATTTTATTATGAGGTAAAACTTGTTTTAAGTAGTTATGTATGAAAATAAAATAAATAACCGGTATGGGAAGGAAATACATACAACGATATATTATATTAAGTTCATGACAAATGTTATTGAAATTCATATTTTTTTTTCAATAACATGGTCTTATTGAACATAATTCTTGTCTATTTTTTTCCATGTATAGGAAAAATTATCTCTTTTTGAGTATAATTTTGTTTATGTACGTTCGATGAAAGATTAGTGAAACCGTAAGAATGTTGGAAATTAACTCTTTTCAGATTAATTAATTATAAAAATAATCATGCTTGAAAAATATATCGATATACTATATGTATATCGAAATAAAGATATTTAAAAATACTTCGATATCGATATATGTATATACATATTTTTTAACTTGCTCCGACCAAAAAAGTGTCACTAGATGCGAAAATTTCTCACAAGTTACAGAACATGGGAAAAGGATGCTGACAAAAAAATCATACCTGCATATTTTCATGTTTCTCCTTTTTACTAGCGATAGCTATTAGTTCCTCCTGGACTATAATCGGTGAAACGAAATTTGTGGTTAAAGTATCAACAAAGGTCTTTTGTCTAGACGGACTTGAATTCCACCATTTTCGTACAACAGCTGGCAGCTTACTTAAAACATCGGTATACATGTGGCAGACATACTTTTCCAAAGATACATTTGGATCTAAAAATAAATTATAAAAAAAAAGAGAAATCAAAAGATTACAATGGTATTGTTCGAGTACTTGTTATTTTGCACAAGTTCTTGCACAACTTTACTGAATAGCGTTCGGTTTAATGGTAAATACGAACGTTTGCTTTAATATTTATTCAAAAGTTTCTGGATAATTAATACTGGAAATGCATGCAAACAAACACACCTAATACAAACTAAAAATTTCTATCAAAAGTTTATTGGATATTTCTTACTAGGAAAGTAAACAATCAAACCTCATATTTTATTTACAAGTCAAATTAAATTTTTGAAAATATTTTTTAAGACTTGTGTATTCTGAAAAATTTACAAACTTATTTGCAATGGCTATAAATTTTGAAGAAATTCCCAGTGAAATTGAAGTGCCTTTAGAAGAACCCTTGCCGAAAACTAGAACTGTTTTAGAAGAGCTTAATGCTCGTCAATATTTACTAAATGAGCGCTCCATAAAATGTGACGACATTAAACCATTTTACACGAAAAGTAGTAAGCCCCAGCATCTTTATAGCTACAAATATCTGTGTATTTGCCCACGCTATAATCCCAAATATGACTGCAAGCATACGGGTAATGTAATAATCGATCGTGATGTCTTGACCCAGGAAGAACATACTGTTCATTTGGCCACACCAAAGCCAAATTTTGGAGCACCACGAAAAATGCCGCGTTATATTCTAAAGAAATCCATTATAGCTAATTGTACGCCTCGTATTATTCGCCTGGCTAAGCCTGATAAAAAACAGGTTACTCGCACTTTAAATAATTTCAGTAACATTATATCGAGACGCCAAAAAAACTCGCTGAAGAAATTATTGGAAAAATCTAAAAATGTGGAGTACACCAGTATAATGAACGCTGTGGATTTGTTACGGGAAGAAAAGCGTTTAAAAAGAGTGGCCGAAAGGAAGGAAAAATTACGTTGTCAAAAGTTAAGGCGTAAAATTGCACATAAGCAGAGGCGGCAAATTAAAAAGATTGTTTGCATTTTGTTTGAGGAAATGAAAGAATTTCTTTTGAATGATCAATTCATCATGAATGAAAGTTCAACCTTGGGTACAGTGATATTGGAGGCATTAAGAGAATTTACAGGTATGATAAATTTAAAGTGAACTGAAAATGATGATTTTTTTTTCAAAAGAATAGAAATTTTTTGTTTAGCATCTCAATGTGTATTTTTTAAATTTTAGCTTTTTAAATCTGGTAATCAGTAAAAATACGTTAGTCGACGTCAAAAATAGACACTTTTCTGATTGTTTCGATAACAATTGGCAACTACTGGCAGCCACTTAATATTCCCTAAGGCCTAGTCAATTGTTGTCGACAATGAATAGACAAAATAAAATTTAAGGGGCGAAAAATCTTTATACGGACAGGGTAGTACCTTAGAGCTAAAGTTCTTAATGGGAGTACTAAGAACTAACGAATGACATTTAAAAAGCGTAAAAGATAATGCTAGTTCGTCAATTCCGACTCTAGAAAGATTATCAAATATTCACAGACACGTTTAATGAATCTAACCTTTCTGCCCCTGTAGTGTAGTGGATACTGTGCAAGACTATTAACCGGGAGGTCGCAGGTTCGATTCCTGCCAAGACCCTGGGTGTTCCTGTGTTATTTTTTTTTTAATCTAGCTTTCCCCAAAGATATTCTATCGAGCGCGTCCAGTAAATAGGATTTCAACAGAACTAAATATAAATAATTCTCCGGTTACAGATGAAATTACAGGACTGGCCTTTCAGCCGTGTCCTTAAACGTTAGCACGTTCATTAGGGGAAGGGGATATTTCCGCCTCAAATCGAGTAAATTTCTATAGAGTTTCTAAAAGAAGTTTGGAAAAATAGTATGTTTTACTTAAAAGTTACCCCCCCAAAAGCTCAAGCTGGATCCGCGCCTGCAGTAACGGAATATACTTTATTCAAGAAATATTCCGTGCAGTCATTTTTAAATGAATAAACATTTAAAATTCTAATCAATCTTATTTTTAACTAATTCTAACATTCATTAAAAAAACTAAGTACACATTAATACCGGGTTTCGGTTGTTTTCAATATTGTCCGTTGTTTACCAAAAAAGTACATGCATAAAAATAACACACACACACAAACAATCAAAATATGTACGTAAAATTAGCTGAAATTTTAATTTAAAATAAATGAGTATTCATTTATAACCGGTAGTGTAGTAGATAGTGTGCTAGAGTATTAACCGGGAGGTCACATGTTCAATTCCAGCCAAGACCATACGTGTCTTTTTTAATTTTTAATGTTAAGTTCATAAAAATTCCACACATACATGCATACCCAGAAAATAAATAATATTTTGTTTAAAGGAAGATAGTTTAAGATTAAGTTTATGTTAACTTCGTGCTGCTGGTTTGCATAGTATGCTGTAGCCGAGTAGTTGGTGCGTTGGATTTCAAATCTGAAGGAGATTTGTTCGATTTCGAGTGTAAATTAAAATAACAAATAGTGAGTAAAAATATAAAATTAATTAAAGATATAATAAGCCTTAAACATGACGTTAGTTCATTTAAAAATAAAACAAAAATCATTTGTTTTTACGGAACTTGGGGTTGATTATTTGACAGTAAAAATAGCAGAAATAAGGGAAACATCTTTTAGTTTTACGGAAGTTGCGATCAATTCTTGTGACAGTTAAATTGAGCCGAACAAAGAAAGAGTTATTTATTTTTTTACGGTTTTAAGTCAATTAATTTTTTTACCATATAAAATTTAATAAACTTGTTGTTAAATTTAAATAAAAAATAAGTAGACCGGTTTTTAACTGAATTTTCATTTATTTTAATTTTACGTACAAAATATTTTGAGTGCATGTATGAGCTTTCCTTGAGTGCAAAAAAATCTGTTCATAGATGATTGCCGCTCAAAATTAAATGTTGAATAACTATTATAATAAAGACTTGCAGAGTGTTGAGAAAAATATAATTGAGTTCGTTCCAATTATTTTGGAGTGTAGAATTAATTGTACGTTTCTTATTATAACATCTCCGCTGCTGTCGAAAATGTTTCCATAGAAAAAAAAACTACACATCTCCTGTAATTATAAGTTCAATTAAGGAAAATTATCCTTGATAGAAGCGATTATAAATTAAGGATTAAAACATTATCTATAGTTAATCTACATATTTTGTTACGTTCAATAAAAATTTATAAATTATTTTGTTTCCAATTTCAGATAAAGAGTTCCCTATAACAAACAATTTACGGGAATATCAAAAAACTTTGGCCTTCAATTTGGCCGTATGGATAAATAAATTTATTTCAAACTTGAACATACATGTTGCCGAAAACGCTCCACAACAATATTCACCAATGACTCAAATTGAAAAGGAGAAACCCACACAAGAACTGACAACATTTCTGCCAGTAGGCGATTATATTTTACAGTCCAGTGATTCGGATGAAGTGTACTACGATGGAGAAAATGAAGATTATAATACTTCTAATCCGGTAACGAGTGAAAGAACACTAGCTAATGCGACAAGTGATACTATATAAGAGAAATATATACATTATTTACCTTTTATTTGTGACCAAGAAAGTCCTTTAAAAATTTCATTATTTAATTGTTTCGTACTGTGATTTTTCAAAATTTCTGCTGGCATAGAGCGGAATAAAAAGTGCAGCAAATTCTGAAAATAAATTATGAAAATTTAGATGAATGTTAGTGTAAAATTGTATAGCTATGTAATAAAAATCGATAAATTTTAAAACGATTTACTACTTTTAACCGGCCCTCACAACCCAAGAAAATGGATGATAACTTCAAAACGGCTGGACCGATCTTTTTTCCAATATAGTTTAGAAGATTTTAGATCGTCACCTTACTTTTGTTTACTTTTAAAATGGGGATGTAAAGTGCGCATCATTATTCCATATGCCAACCTATCACATTTGTCAACCAATATTGTTGCCATATGGGCATTTCCATGTCAGCGTACGTGACATTTGTACGCCTACAAAGTGGAATAGATTTTGCAAAAATAGGAATAACAGAAAAAAATTTTGTCGCTATGTTCCATTCAGAGGGTACTATATGTGAAAAAAGATTTAGCACATTTGGAACCCTGTTGTCCAAAATATTGAGGAAAATAAGGGCATATCGTACGCGACATAAAACGGAACTGGTGCTAAGGTGCATGTAAAAATATGCCAAAGTTTTTTTTAACTTTCTTACACTAAGCCAACTACTTTTCCTTTATTATCCGTAAATTTGAAATAAAAAAAACTTTTAGATGATTTTATAATGAACAAAATTTAATAGCGTACGTGACATAGTGTACATGACAGATTTTTCTCTTATAGTATTCTTAAGTAATGAAATATACGTTTAGTAAATATATGTGAACAAAAACTTAAAAACAAATAAATAACATGTACTTGGTGATAATAGCAATAGAGACAATCAAGATTAAAGTTAATTTCATACTGCATAACATGTACTTGGGCGCTGTGTTTACGGCACCACCTTAGCCTACTACAGAGTAGTACATACTAATTAATTTGAAATTTTTTCGGTTAATGAATACGCAGTTCGAGAATTATTTATATGCTGACTATCATGATGTGAAAACGGATGAAGTTTTTTATTTTTGAAATTTGATGGAAATTTTGCCATTTTTCATTTGAATTTAGTTGCATTTGTAGTACTACAATAGCGTACGTGACGAACTTTAAATGTTTATAAAATTTTTATTACACCAAATAAAAAAAAAAATGTCGATCAATATTTGTTTGCGACAAATATCTTGCTTTAAACTTTTATTTCGAAACAGTTGCGACCGGTCAAATTCAAATGACTTACGATAGATAATGTTTTAGCACTACGTACGTGACATTAGAATAGCGTCCAAAGAAAATAAAAAATATACAGCTAATCGAAATCTATCTATTAGTTCATTTTAATTCAAGGGACACGCCAAAATTTTGGAACTTTTAAACGATCTGCCGGAAAACATTGATTACTACTCACCCATTCCTCTGCCCGATAAAATATTTGCTGTAATGCTCTTGTGGATGTCCTCCCCTCGTCAGGGGGATATGCTGAATATCTAAATCGGACTTTGGGGTAGGTGGTGGCTGCAGGATAAAAGTAGCGTGCTATATACTGAAATATCAGCCATAAAAAGAGCAGCTAACTGGATGAGGTACTATAATATATACAATGAGGATATCCAGATTTGTACGGACAGCAAAGCTGGAATTAAATCTCTATCGGGTGTTTATACAACATCCAATTTGGTGTATGAATGCCGGATGCTTCTAAACGAGATAGCGATGCATTCAAACCTAGAGATAATCTGGGTCCCAGGGCACAGTAACTAGCCAAATCCGGGATTCGAATGCACAGTCAAGACGCGGATCAAATGGTTGGTGTACCGGTATACTACGGGACCGCGCAGACCAGATGGTCTAACGAGGTCACCTGCTCGACATCGAGGCTAATATGGCCCCAATACGATTGTAGTAGAACTGCAATCATGGAGGGGACACCTTGCAGGCAAATACGCACACTTGTGGCGGCAGTTACAGGACATGCTGTAACTGCCGTCATAATGAGGAGGAGGAAGAAAATGTAGAGCACCTCCTTTGTGTCTGCCCCGCTCTCTCTCTCTCTCTCTCTCTCTCTCTGGGCAAAGGGTGGCTTCACTATGCAGCCCGCTGCTGCAGGATTTAGCAGCCTTATCAAACTGCCACATTAGACGGATATATGACTATCCCATCGTAGGGTTGGTTCAGCACTGAACAGAATGGGGATATGTAAAAGAAGCTTACCTATCTTCACGTTAAGATATTTGTCAAACATCCCGTATGACTCTGGTTGTTCCTCAACACCGGCCGATGAACGACTTGCTTTAGTTGCGTCAAAAACGTCGATAGTACATTAAGAGAAAGTGCTTCAGGTGTACACACAACTCGGAAATTGGATTTATACTTCTTTGTCCCTTGTTATCAACAAAGTATAAAGTCCTAACTGAGAAATATTGGTCACAAAAAACAACTGGTGCATTTAAACGAGATACTCCAACCGGACACTAATGACGCTACCAGAGACCGGAGTGGTTCTCTTTAGAGAGAGGATAGGAACCACCCAGTTGACGTCCCTTTAAAAGACGCAAAACACCAATTCAGACAAAGCCACCACAGACTAGATGCTTGAATCTTTCGTATAATCAGCCTGATCAAAAAACTTGTTGCGGAATTAGATTGCAAACAAACTTCTAATCGAATTGCATTTATGATTGGCAGAACGTAGCTTAATTTTTTTATTCGAAGTGGCATTAAAAGAATAAAATTCGAGTTTACGAAATTAAATCCATGTATTCGTAAATCCGGAAAATTTCCAATGAAAGGATTTCAAAAAGGCAATCAGCCAGTTTTCTTGTGGAATTCTATGAGCATGCTGAATGACTTTAATATAAATTGGCAAAATGAGAGGCAGGAAGAAACTATTGAATACCACGTCTGCTATTACGTTTCTCTTTCTCTCTCTCTCTCTCTCTCGTAGAATGGTTGGTTTTTTATGAGCAGTCCGGAACTTCAACAATTAACAAAAATGTCGTACATTTATCAGGATTTCCGGATGGAATTACAACGAATTATATTAAGATAGTGTCCTGTTCGACCTAATCCGACATATTTATTTCGAGAACTTACCTCTTCATATTTATTCTCATGTAACCAGGAGGTATATACAGAACGTAAAGCTACTGGTGATTTGGCACACGCATAAATAATACAATCCCATAACATTAAATAGCTAAAAGCTGCATGTCTTTCAATAGTTCCCATTTCAGATATTTCACTCAGCTTAAAGCTAATAAAAATAATAATTTTACAAGTCATTTTACACAAGAAAAGCATTAACGATTTTTGTTCCTTACCTAAATTCTTTGATATATTTTTGTATTGGCATATCATAACGTCCTATATAGTCTTCAAAACGATTTAAGAAATGCCATTTTATTGATTTATGCTCATTTTTATCTATATACTCCGATTTCTTATCATACACCTCAATATCATCGGCGACAAAGTGTGGTGTTAATTGACGCATCATAAAAATACTTAAAGTACGTAGAGCATGTACTGGACTGGAGAGATTTTTCAATAGGAAATTACAAACATGATCTAAAGAAATTTGATTGGAGTTCTTGCAAAACTATACAAAAACATTTTATTATAATTTGCTAATGGAAAAACATTTTCATTTAATTCTTACCGCATAAACGATTCCATAATCCATATTTTCCATAGTCAAGGTGAGTTCATTTAAAAATATTTCCCAGCAGTCAGTAAAGTTGGAGGAAACATCTTGAATATATATATAAGAAAACATAATTATTTGCTATCTATTGAAGTAGGTCACATTTTTATGAAGTTATATAAAAACTGGCGATTAGTTACTCTTTAAAAGAACAATGTTCGAATTTGTATATTATTTACATTGCAATGCGATTTTAATTTTAAAATAGGTACAGTATAAAATATCTCATATAAACTGCATGTTTTATTGCATCTTACCTTGATATTGACAAATACGATTAAATGATTTAAATATTGTTAAATAAACTTCACGTGAAAATACTTGTATCCATTCGTCGTATACATTTTTGACAAGTTCAGTAGAACTTTTCTGTTTTTCCTCCGCAAAAAATGATGTTAGAGCAGCAAATAATTTAAATACATGTAGAATAAAGTATAAAGTCTAAAAAAGAATTATAAAAACTAATTAGAATGTTTAGTTTTAAAAATAACTCAATTGAAATCATCTTAATTTAAAAATTAGCTAAGAATTAGCAAAAAAAAAACACTAAATACTCTTAGAAATTCGTTAAAAGCAACTGATTATAAAAAAATTTTTTTGTATGTGAACTTATCAAAAATATTTTAGCATACTATCATTTAAGCTCGTACTACTGTCTCTGGTGAATATCTTTAGGATGTGCTTGTTTAGGAAGTTAATACCGGAAGGCTGGAGAGAGGTTAGGGTTATCTTTATAACCAAGGCGGGTAAAGCAACCCACTTAAAACCGAATTAATTCAGGCTGATCAGTCTTTCGTCCTTTCTACTGAAAACACTAGAACGACTGATTGATCGGCATCTTCGGAACACAATTGATACGCGCATCAATAGTGGTGCTCAGCATGTTTATCTAAAGGTCAGGTCTGTTGGCAGCGCGATTCATGATGTGGTTCGTATTATTGAACGCGGACTGCAGCAGAAGGATTACACAATTGGCTGCGTTCTTAGATATTGAGGGAGCCTTTAACAACATTAGCATAGAGGCTATTAGGGAGTCACTGCAGATACTCAGTAGAGTGGATAATTCTCATCCTTAGCAGCAGAATACTCGATAATGGGAAGCGAAAACATGAGAAAAATAGCGACTAGGGGCACGCCTCAGGAAGGAGTTATACAGCCGCGGATCCAGCTTGAGCTCTTGGGGGGACTTCTAAGTAAAACATACTATTTTTCCAAACTTCTTTTAGAAACTCTATAGAAATTTACTCGTTTTTGTATCCGCGCCTGAGTTATATCACCTCTATTGCGGCTGCTGGCGATGAACACAATTCTTAGGCGTTTTGACAGGAGCGGCCGGAAGATAATTGCTTATGCGGACGATGTGGTTTTACGGGTAACGGGAAAGTTTCTTCCCACTATTAGTGAAGTCATGCAGTCGCAGCTTGGCGAACTATCCTCCTGGGCCAGCAGCCAGAGATTGGGTGTCAACACAGAAAAAACTAAGCTAGTCTTCTTTGCCAGTAGATACAAAATAGACAGCTTTGTACTACCTAGGATTTGAGAAGTACAGATGAGGCTAGCGGAGGAGGTTAAATATTTGGGTATTTTCCTATATAGTAAGCTTTCATTGAAAAGGAATCCACAGAAAAGGGCGCAATGCCTATTACGTATGCAGGATCTCTAGTAGAAGGAGATGGGGTCTGCAACCGAACGTGGTAAACTAGATTTACACATCGGTTGTCCGCAGGTTGTTTCCTTTGGTTTGGTGGTATGTGCGTCGTGGGAGGCATTGAGGGAAGACCATCATAGGATATTACTTGCAAAGATCACAAAGGCATCACAGGTTCCCAGAGGAGTACACCTTAAGATGCCTTGGACGTCATTCTTCACCTTCCTATAGAGAACTATGTGGCGAGAACGGTGGCAAGGGGTCTCCTTAGACTAGAAGCAGGCTTGATGATGACAAATTTAACAGGTCACACAGCAATCTTGATTGAGATCATCTTTAGCGGGAAGGTTTCCGGAAATCCTGGGTTCATTGACTCTAAGCTCGTTGAGATTGATTTTAGTAGGACAGCCTCAATGGAATTCCGGATAGGGATTTTTGGGTCAAAAATGGGAACAGGCACGGGCACTAATGCGCATATTTTGGGACGGACATTCTAGTTCTTATAGACTACCGAGCAAATGTAGCGTTTTCCAAGCTGAGCAGACTTCGTGTTATTCAGAAGCTGAGGAATGATTCTGTAACTGGTTAGTGGTGAGATCTCTTTGGGGAATATACGCGGCGGGTGTGGTTGAGACCAAAATCGCTGGGAAAGGATTTTGGTTAAGTACGTATGATCAGCCAAGACCAATGAAGCTCCGCCAAGTAGATGCTGGGGAAATGCAGTACAGCTGCCGTCTGCACATGTGGAAGACTTCTAGCTTACTGATTATTCCGTTTGTTGCGTAAGCTGGTAATGTGGTACGACTTTATATAATTCAGGTGACCATCGTCAGGTTAGGCAACTAACTACTGACCTTAATCTTGAAGATTTTTTATCGCTGCTGTTATTTGTGGAATTTAATAATAAAGATACTGGTGGAGATCATACAAAAGTCTACGAGTGGATTTTAGGACTTCTTACTTCCTATACGAAGGTATAACTCGTTTGACAGTTCCTGAAGTGGCCTTCGCATTTTGAGCAACTTACGTAGAAAAGGAAGGTACACATTTTTATTATTACTTAAACACAATGATAAAGCAGGTGCAGATTTGTGTATTTTGTCGTTCAATTCCAAAAAAAGTCTACATGATATTTTGCATTTGCAGCAAACACTGATGATAATATCACCTGCTTGATGTCGCTTAACTTAGCCCTTGCAATCCTAGAGGGAATCCTCGATAGCAGCTATGCGGTATCACCGGGATATATTATATGATGTGCTTGCTAGGAGATGGGATCGACAATTCAATAACTTTATTAATTGTCAAAATGAAGAGGAAGAGTAAACTGTTAAACATCGCCCGCTTTTTCCAAGAAAGATCAAGATTTAACAGATATATGAAGTCGTTCATTTGGGGCAAAAGCGATTTAAATATTTTCATCCTCTCCGATTAGGCTGGAAGACACTGTCATCATAGTCTAACTTAGTTAGGGAATGGACGGTCTCAAGCGCATGGTCTTTTTTTATCCTAGATATGTATATTTAATTTTTTATAGAAGCTCAGGTAGTAGGGATCGCTTCTTAATGAAATAGACGAAACACAAACTGGGAGAAACAAATTTCTATCATCTCGGGCCTGCTTACCGTGAATAGTCGGTCTGCATCTTATAGAAATTGCGTTTGGCGCTTTAACAAATGCGTTTGAACTAGATACATAAGAATCGTGCAGACCAAGTGCCAGCAGAGGTAGGGGTAAACCACCATGGTGGAGTTCTCGCCGGCTAAGTCCTGGAGATCATTCTTTGGCAAAATGGAAAGTAAATGTTTGTAACCGCTTCCGCTATTCCAACTTTCACTAAAAACCCCATTGTAGTTGAACAATTAGCGAGCATGCCGACCTTGAGGTAGCCTTTTATGGGCGCTAAACAGTTTTGGCCCGTAAAAATCACCAGGTCCGGACGCCATTATACTAGCCACATCATGAACTAGGTATTCGGTACTTTACATCCACAACGGGGGAAAGCCCTACTAGAAACATTGTAGACCCAAAATCTGCCTTCCCCTCTTCTTCAAACTCTGCAACGGATAATCGATCTTTAGATAAATCCGAACCTACTATCAGCATCTCAGAATGCCTATACATACTAAAGGCAAATGAGTTGGAACAACACTATTGGTTTGTTTGAGAAATCGATTTAGAGCATTGGAGGCTTTTCTAGATATAGAGGATGCCTTTACCAATTTGGAACCAGAGGCTATTATAATGGCTTGAGAAAGACTGAATATCCATCAGTAAGTTATTAGCTTAGTTGGGAAATTATTGACCAAGGGGTCAGCAATGAACCAAATGGGGTGCACAGCTCGTTTTCAGATCACCCAAAAGGGTCCATTTATGATACAAGTAGACCGTTTAATGAACGAATAGCTGGCAACCTATGCAACTGAAGCTTTTGCCATGATATCAGAAAGATAAACTTGTTTTCCCTTGCACCGTCGGTATGGTTTAGCACTAAAGGCATCAATTATAATCCAAGTGAACGACTTCTATTAGTAGCGATTTTGCCAGCTAAAGCAAACATACACAAGTGGAAAATACTTTTCTTTCTGTCATACAATATTTAGTATTTTCACGAGTTATAAATTCTTTTTAATTCTTTATGCCTTTTGTTAATTGTGCTTCTCTTACTTACCTTTTGATCCTCATTTTCCAAAGCATAATCCAATGACTTCGTTAAGCTAAGAATCCAATGTCCCAAGCCAATACGTATAACATCCCAATTTTTAATGGACAATTGATGGGGCACCTTGCGCAATACTTCGATTAATAAATTCATATATTCAACGGCATTTAAAACATTAATCATTTCATGTTTAAATATTTCCCTGAGAAAAAAGAATTGGTAAAAACAAATTAAAACATTGCTTTAAGTTTTATGCCAAAATATCGTACGTTTGATAGAGCAATAAATCTTTTTGTGTATGCAATTTATCGGCATGTTCTGTTATAAATTGCACTGTGGACGTTATAATGTTCTGATCCGATTTATCATTATACGACGAAGAAAAGTTATTCTGAATTAAACAACGAAAAACGGCTGATTTTATCCATATGGATGAGGGATCACAACGCATAATTGGACACTGTATACTAATAGTTTTGTCTTCTAATTTCGGCAGTAAATATTGCAGAGTATTAATGTAAGCTTTTAAAGCTTTCTGTGCCACAAAGTGCTCTTGCAAATCTTCGGCCAAAAGCAGAGTGGCACTTTCTTCAAATTGAGCATATTGTTCAATGTTCACGAGATAGGGAAGAGAACGGCAATAGATAATATTTTCCTCTTTAGCTGATTCTTCTAAAAGCCTCTCCTTGATCGTAACACTAAGTTCACCCGATTGACGCAAGAGCAGTTGGACTTTTTCGGAGAGTTCTAAACATAAATTTTCCAAAGACTTTTCCAATTTATCTGTGTGTGTTATTAGGGCATCACCACAGGCAGCTATGTTAATGTATTGCAGTAATTGTGTTTGCAAAAATTCGGACCAAATTTTTAATAAATTTTCATTAGGATCACAATAGTCTTCGGTAATTTCATCGTCATTGATTTCCGTATTTTCCAATAAACCTGCTGATTTAGTTGGTTTGCATACCAACTTGCAAAGGGTAGAAAAATTAAGTAACGATCTTTGTAATACTAATTTCAAGTCAGAGAATTTCTTAATGTTGTTGGTAAAATCGCTAGAGGGAGATGATACACTCCTTAAGGACTCTATAAATAAACAAACATTGAAAAGGTCTTGTATGTCTTTTGTATTATTCTTCAATAAGGACTTTAAGGTCTCATCAATTTTCAAAGAACGTTTATTTTCTTGTTCGATATTCTCGGTAGAGCAAGTAACAAATTTGGCCATAGCTTCTGCCATAGAATCTATAGTAGTGATAGATAAATCCTGCTTTATAGCCTGTTGTTCTACTATTTTAGCACAATTCTGCAACAATTCCCCATCTATGACAATATCTTCGCTTGATAAAGCATCCTGCCAGCAGGTTGTTATTTCCCACATAGTATCCTCTGATATATAATCACTGACCGATTTTTCTATACTAAATTTAAACAGTCTTAAAAATACTTTATGTTGCACGGCACGCGTTGAATTTTCATTCGAACATACAACTGGCATAATTTGTGCTATAAAACTGCCGCAGGCATCTATATCCGTATTGATGTTTTCATTATCTTGCTCAGCTGCCAAAGGTTCCGATATAATGTTGAGTATCGTGTCCACTGCTTTGGAGCATACTAAAGTTTCACCAGAGTCTGTTTGAAAGAAACACTTGTGCAACAAATTAAACAGATCTTTGGAATTGTTGGTAACTACATCTAAAGCAATTTGGCCAATGATTTCTGTGGTTTCGTTCTGTGAGAGTATATTACGTACTTCGGGTTCTATGCACATGGGATGCGATAGTAAACGTTGCAATATCAGTGTTTGGGTTAAATGGTGAGGTATCTGTAAGAAAAACCAAATAATTAATAATGATTTCTAGTCACTACTTGAGATAATTAATCATAACTTACTTTCAACAATTCCTTCTCAATAATATCGAATTTTTCTTGTTTTTCGAAATTTAGCAAAATTTCAAATAGTACATCCACTACAATTTCACAGGCTTCATTGTCCAATATCGTTGATTTTAATAAGCAAACAAATGACTGTAATGTTGTCTCCAAGTTGCCATCTTCACTAACTTTGGCATAGAAGTCCTTATCATTAAACATATTGCATAGTAAATGTACATGTTTGATATATTTGGAAGTTTTTAATGCAATAGTTTTGGCCAAACAAATACGCAACAATTGTAAAACCAATTGTTTAAGCTCCTTCTGTATAAAAGCGGCTGTTTTATGTTGTTCTTTAGGTGTTGGCGGATTTTCGGTTTCGACTAAATCTTTCCCTGAATCTTCAGCAAATTTTACTTTATGTTCTTCTAAATTAGGATTCGCTACATACAAATCGTTTATCAGCTCAATAACGCGCTCTAAGTACAATTCACTAACATCCTGTTCGTTTAGCTCTTTCGGTATTATCGTAAATAATAAAGACCAAAATTTATCCAGTAATTGTTGATATAACGAAGATATTGAAGATTGTTTGTCAAAGAAAGCCGCCAAAGTGGAAGTATGTTGAAAGAAATATTTTACTATGAATGCTTCTGTACTAGTGAGACACCATTTTAAACGTTCCACAATATTTTCCTCCAACAAATTCAAGACAAATGATTTTTCTTCATCTTGTGTATTTTCATTTTTTGTATGAGTTTTTTGTATTATATAACGCAAACATTCAAAGTAGGTTTTTATAATCATCTTAGTGTCCTGTTTCGATGTGCTCAGTGTAGAGTTTTCCGCAATTATAACGTCTTTAATATTATCGAAAAATTGCTTGACTAATCGCTGATATTCGCTTAAGTCCGATGTAACTTGTGAGAGCTGAGAGAAAAATGGCAGAATATTTGGACAAATAGCTTGAGCATTTCGACTGAAAGCATTACGTAGTAATTTGTTAAGCTTGGGCCAGACAACTTTTTGAAAATCAATTGTCTCGTACCTGGAAATATTTTACAGTCTTCATATGTGGCAAAAGTCGAAATATTTTATTCATATATTTACCAGTCCTTGTAATTTGTTTGTATTAGCAGTATGCTTCCCCATATATGAGGTGCCACAAGAGGATCCGATTCATCTATATTTTTAAATGCTATCGATATAAGTTGAGATTTTTGGGTAGTAAAAATAGCATCTTGTTTGGGATATTGCAGTAAGTGATAGATTAATTCAAACCAAGCAGCTCTGGAAATAATAGCAGATATGTTACAGCTACGATCACCAAACATTGACCCAAGAGAAAAACACCTACACCACTAAAAACTCGTATACAATACGTGTTGTACTCAAGAGAACAAAACACACAAAAAAAAAATTCATTTTGTAGCAACAACAATGAACGTTTGTTGCTTTGTTTTATGAAACTTGCAAAAACACCAATAGGTTTTTATTTTAACCCTCTGCGACAGACGTGGTAGTCTAGCAGACACCAGTAAATAGAAAACATTGTTTTACGCATTGTTTTCAGTACCTTCTTATTACGTACTCATGTGTACATTAGTGCGAAGAAAGCAATTGAAACGAGTGCACGCGTTGATGTGAGCATACAAGTGTCTACCACGTCAGTATTGAGGTAGACCTGACAAAATACGTTGTAACTTTTTATTAAACCATTGATATTATCTCTTTTTTTCTAGATTAGTCAGCTTAGGTATAAGCTAAAATTAATGTTAAGCTTTTTACCAAACAAATAAAATATGACGTCTTTTTTTTTGTTTTCGTATGGATGTAAGTTTTTTAATGCTAATTTATGGCATGCCAATAATTTTGTTTTTAATAAGATTTATCGTTTTGTTTTCAACAAAAATAACAATAAATAACAAACTACTACATTATACTAAAGTCAAAAATAGTTTTACGGTCCTTTTCACAATTTACGGTTAAGAGTTAACGTAGACTTTAACGACAAGATCGGCATACAAAACTTACAGTTAAAGCCGGCGTTAGCTTTTAATCATACATTGTGAAAATTGCCGTTAGTGGGTTTACAAACAGAACTTGGAAAATATAAGCAGTCGAAATAGTGTCTAGTGTACTACCACGTCAGTGGAATTGTGATAATGAAGTCACGTCAGTTGCAGAGTGTTAAGGGTCTCTCTTTGTGGTGGACTCGGGTTTACAGTACATTCAAAGTAAATATTTTGTGGTAAAATATACTGTAAATACGTACCCTGTTGCTTAAGGCTGTTTCAGACTATAATACAAGTACATATTAATACTTTTGGCAAAATTGCCTCTGATATAATTTTTGTTTGAAATTTTTCAAAAAACAATAACATCATTTCACAGTTTCATTTTCCTCAAAAGTATTAATACTTGTATTATAGTCTGAAACGACATTTAACGCGCTTGGACTGTTAGTTTAAATTCCTACCTGATCGCATTGACTTTGTTTTTAGCAAAGCTCCAGAACTTCTGATGATCTAACAACTTTTTTAAACCTTCGTGTATTTGGGTCTGATCCTCGGCTGCCGAAGTTTGTTCAACAAAAAATGAAAGCACTTTCAAGCTGCACATAACTACACGTTGATATTTTTGCTCAGCTTCTTCAGGTGTTAAGCTCTTCCCTGTTGACAAAGTAGACGCCGAGTGGAACGTTAAATTACGCGTGGCATATTCCAGTATCTCACTTTGACAATGCAGACAAACCTCACGCGTGCGACTTGAATTGACGGCAAAAGTATCGCTAAAGGAAGCACTGGCTATACTAGCAGCAGGTGCGTAATTGTCAAATTGGCTGGCCAACCAGACCGGAACTAATTGTTTCAAATATGGAGCTACAGCCTTTTTGCACTTAGACACTAAAAGCTGCAGCACTGTCTGCGACAATTCGCGGACATTGTGTTCTGGATCGGTAGCTAAATTGTGATAGAATTTAGGCCATAGAGGCAATATCATTTTAAGTTCATCCATTTCAGAGTTATTAATCAAATCGATAAATTCTAGTAAAGCTTTTTTCTTAGTCATCGGATCTTTTTTGGAAAGTTTCTTCATGGTCAATTGATATTGCGGACTAATGCTGGCATCAAAGGTTTCCGGTAGTTGCTCGACTGAAGTAAAACCAGGCGCAAATGGTATAATACCCAAATCAGAATGTGCGGAAAACCCCACAAATGTGGGTGCAGTACCCAACAATTCCGCACTGCGTGCACTACTTGACGGCTGTAGAATTAAACAGTTTATTAAGCGTAATTAATATAATTTACTAATGCTACGTACTTACCTTTGCATTATTTTTAGTACGTTGAGTATGCTTTGTTTTACCTCCCATTATCTGGACAAAAGTTTGTGAATTTTTCTACGTAAATGTGTCTTTTCGAAGAATATGACCAAAATATAGAAAATGAAAACAAATTAGCAAAGTTGCCAGAAGTTTACATACGATAAATTCCCAAAATGACTCAGATTATATGATGAAACAGAACTCCAGCGAATGTTTTTCCACACCGCAAGACCTCAGCTGCTTACCGAAATGTTTACACATTTGAACTGTCAACTTTTTTAATGTATCAGCTCTTTTGACAGCCCGAATAGAAATTGTTCACCTGGTGCGAATTTGCTTTGGCAGTTTTTAAATAGAATTTATTTTATATTGATAACGTATTTTCATATACTTTTGTTTTAAACGTCTCACTCACAAAAAACTTACCATATATCCATAAACTTTCATTATATCAAAAAAGACCATTTGATTTGAGTAAAGAAAAATAAAGAGAAAAGGAAAATTTTTAATAAGTTCAATTGACGCTTCGGTTGTCGTTTTTATAATGGTCTTCTGTATTCTGTATATGCTGTGACATGCTCGATAGTCTTTTAAAAAAGCCCCAACTAACTTTTTCACGAAAATATGTACTTCTTTATATAAAATAAAATGTCATAATCGACATTAAATTTACAAAAAATTTTGCCAGATCTATGAGCTTTTTTGGCTCATTTCATGTGGTTTTTTATTAACTGCATTAAAAACTTCATTTGATAAATATGCATAATTATAATCTCAAATCTACCAAAAAGTGATTTACCCAACCATCCTACCATGATACAATAATACAAGATAAAACTGTCAGCACAGCTGTAGTTGTGAGCTTATATATCCTAAATGTCAAAGTCGCTTTATCAGAGAAACCAGCCTATGAAAAATTTTCGGCGGCTAGAAAAAAATTTAGTACAAGTCACGTGTTACGAATAAATTTTTATATAAGAATTTGTATATAAACATAAAGTTCTCTGCTGTAAAGAAAAGTTTTATTGCACATAAAATAAATTAAAATAACCAATGCATTTTTTACAGCCTAAATACATTTAAGAATCGTAACAACCTAATGTATTTCGTGGCGGCTGGAATATTCAAAAACTACGGAGGCGTTCTATTTTAAACGATCGACTTGTTTCTCTGTTTTTGACATTTTACACTAACAAAATGCCTGTTGTTTTGTATTGTTGTAATTGTTGTAGGGACAGTTCTACCTGTATTTATTATATCATAAATCCTACCAAACGGGAAAATTCCTACAAATTTGGTACATGCTACCAACAATGGCAACGCTGTTCCCTTTAATTGGTACTAATTCGCCTTGATTTCGGCAATATTATACGTTGAAGATCTGCCAGATGTACGAACTATTTATATATTAGAATATTAGTCATTTTACCTTTATCTATTAAGAAATAAATCAAGGCGAATTAATACCAGGTGGCCGCAAGAGCCCAGCTGTTTACGTAAATGTTTACACATTTGGCCTGTCAGCAGTGTATCAGCGTTTTTGACAGCCCAAATGTAAACTCTCCACGGTGAGTTCTCTTGCGACTACCTGGTGTTGATCTACCTTGAAATAAATGAAGCAATTTAAGTATTATAATATGGAAAATATTAGCTTTATTTATATTTTTACATACTGTAATAAAATGCTATATATAGTTTCGTCCAAAGTGGTTTAATACAAGGGCCTTATCATAACAACACCGTACTTAAAATTTGTTGTAGGAGTATTTTTTATTTGCACTTTGACAGTCGGGGTAAAAGTTTTATTCTATTTTATATGGAGTTTGATGGATGGTGTAAGTCAGCTGACGATCAGATATGCTAATAAGGTCACCTAGTATCAATTCGCCTTGGTTTCGTCTGTAGATAAAGTATTCACTAACCAAAATTTTTTCAAGTGTACTCTGTGTAGAAACGTCGAAAACAGCTGTTATAAATATATCTATGAAAAAAAGTGTAAACACACGTGCAAAAATTTTGAGAATTGTTTTTAAAAAGCATAAGTATTTATCAAATATCGCTTAAAGATGACAGAATTTCTAACATATTACAATTTGTGCCCTATACCTGAACCTAAGGATTTTCTGGGGATATCGCCAGATAAAGAAGAAGGCAATATTATAACTACATTAGCCAAAAACATCGTAATAATCATTAGGGTACTGATATAATTAAAAATATATATATATTTGTTTAATACCTCACTTCTTTCCTGCAGGTTTCAACACAAAAACAAATAAGAAGTTGGTCTGTGCTGGAGAAATTATCGTCAAAAGTGGTTTATGATAGAAAAACTGAGAAATATATTGGCGTATTTGCAAATAAATCGATTAGACGTTGGGATGAAAGCACCACAGATGTTAATAAGTGTAAAAAATTAAAGGTACATAAGTAATGGGAGTGCAAAAGTTTAAATAAAATTATAATATTTTAAATACCTTAATAGTTTCAGAAAAGTATTGCTGAATTGGTTTGCGACGAAGATGAGACGTTAGTATTGTATTCGGATGGCTCCTGTGAACCGTTGAATGTTGCTATCGAATCACGTAAAAATGATGGTGGAACCTATAACTCTCAACAGTTGGATCTGTTTTCAAATTTAATATTTTCCAATGCTAGTGTACAACATTTGTCTAATGGAAATCGAGTTATGACTTACTTCGAACGCAATACTGAAAAAGGTCACTATCATTTGGTGAGAATTTCAATGCAAGGAGAGGAGGGCAAGTCAAAGCGTTTCAGTTTAACAAGAGGAGTTTTAGACGTTCATGTTGCTGGTGCTGCTGTTATTGAAGGAGATGGAGTTCCAGTACTACTAACGATATGTGAGTTTTATATTATTCTTCTTTCTATTTTATTATCGTCGTAAATCTCATAAAATTCATGTGATCTTATACGATAGCATTTAGTTTTGATTCCATTCTTTGATATTCGGTTATGCTTTGTGCATATATATCTTTCCGCTTAGTTACAAACCCTTTATCTTATTGTACAGACTTTCAAAAACCATTTAAGAATTTACAAATATGTAAATGGTTTTCAAAAATAAGCATAGTAAATAGTAGTAGTAAATAATTTGTATTCGATATGAATCTATTTTATTTTTCTTATGTGTAATATATTTTTATACAAAGACTTTACTAAATCTACGTATGTAACTTTGTAAAACAAGGCTAGAAATATGCCATAGCGAGCTCATGATTTCAAATATAAGTTTTTCTTGGCTTCCTTGGGATATAAGGACGGTGACCATTCGGCCTTTTTTTTAAGATTAAAAAGTGCATTGTCCTTTTTTAAGTTGAATTGTCGTTTTTTAAGTTGAATTTTCCTTTTTTAAATTGGATTGTCCTTTTTATCACAAATTTTTTTCTTTAAACTCCAAAATATAAGTATGTATGTATGTTACTACTTGTACTACTCACTAATATTACATAGTTTGAATTAGAGATGAGCGATATTTCAGTACCTGTGATTTAATCACTGTTACTGAAAAATCACGATTCACAGTTGTGACAAAACTTGTCAAGTAATTGCTACTTGCAAAGTTGCTCTTTTCTATTTTTTATATACAGAAAATTATGATATTTCACTGTTTGTGTGGGTAATAACGTTTTTTATTTACGTACAATAACAACAAACGAATACTGTAGCTATTTCTTGTATTCTCTTCTCCTTATTAGAATTTCTTTTTAAAATTCAAAGTATATTTTAAGGCGTATTTAAATCTGCGTTGTATATTAAAGAAGAACGTTTTTGTTGTAGAGATGCATGTGTGTTTTGATAATTACATTGCTATAAGAGAACTGAAAACAGTGATCACAGTCACAGTTTTAAGTAGCAATGATTTTTAAAACTTCTTTAAAAATCAGTTTGAATTATATTATTATATATTATTACGTATCGCCATATACAACGTAAAACCATGTAACTACAATTTTTTAAATTTTACATAAGAAGAAAAATAATGTATAAAATAGTACAAGTTATATTGCTACGTTGTTTTCTTTTTGATTATAATGTCGGCAATCATGACGATAGAATACTAAAAGTTTGTAGGGACATTACCTAATGATAGCTTATATACAACTATGAATAAATATATATTGCAACTGGCTGTGTAGCGGTAGGAAGACCGTTAGCTTATAATTTGAAAATGGGGACAAAAAAGAAAAAATTACAAAAAATACTCCATAACTATCACAGACCCACTCATAGAGGAGTAAAATGTAGGCTGACCCTTTAATTTTTTTCCTTTCAACTTTCTTTCCGAACATACCCCCATCACCATTCCTTAAGGCGGCTCCCATACAAAGTCAATAATTTTATAAAAAAAAAAATTAGCCCCTACAGCCCAGCCCCTAGGGTACTCTTAGAGGGTTAACATGTAGGTGCAACCCCCTTTATTTTTCTATTTAAAAATTTCTCTGAAAATGCCTACCCCTCCCATAACCAGCGTGACCGTTTTGCGACTAAAGTGGCAATTTGCCACTTTTTGAACTGCCTTGACCTTTTAGTGCCCCTTTTTTAAAATTACCTAAACCTGCCACCTTTTGTAATATTATGCCCCTTTTTGCCCCTTTTTATGAAATGATGCCTCTCGTTTTAATATATTTAAGTTTTTTCGACACGAAATTGTTTTTATAAAAAAAAATCTTTAGACAAAAATATGTTTTTGAGGCTATTATGTAAAGTCTTATGAAAAAAAACTGTTTTGAAATAGTTTAAGAGTTTAGATCTATAGATATTCATTATTGTACTAAAATTATTAGAAACTAACATCCTGATTCACTAACACTAACAAGAACATCTTGTTAAAAATTTTTATGAAAAGCAGGCAGTTTTAAATATTTTTAAAATGATTTTCATGCAAATTTTGGTGCCATGTCATAGTGTCCAGTGACATAATGTCCAAAGCCATTACGTCAATGCAAAAAATGTCAACATCCATGGACATTGTGACACATTTAATAGTGCCGTGGATTTTATGACATTATTAGTATGACCATTATGACACTTTGAAATGTGTCATAATGCCCACACTTTTAAAAATTAAAACAAATTTAAATATATATATTTTTGACTATTCATTTTTACTTCTGCAATCGGTGACAAGTAATAAAAGTGAATTGACGTTATTGCATTTTTAAAAGTGAAATAAAATTAAGAAAATTTTGCAACAATAGCGTCAACAATGCTTAAAGTATGTCGAATCGACATTGCCGATTAAAAGAAATATTTGGAAATTAATTAAAATGGTTAAGAAATTTTATTTTACTACAAAATACTCTTTGCGTACTGGCTTTCGGCCGGGCTTAAGTATTTTTTCTCCTGGTATATTGAAAAGCGGCTTCGCGGAGTAAAGATCTCTGCATAGCCGGCCTTCGGCCGGGCTTAACACACTTTGCTCCTCTCAGTATACTTTTCGATATACTTTACTAATGTTTCCATAATGCAAACAAGCGACCTGAGTAAACAATTTTTATGGAAATTGCTAAAAAAAAGTGCCTTTCACATAAATTTTATACAAACAATGCTTGTTTGCATTGCTTGTCTAAAATTTATATAAAAAGCACTCAGTTTTTTGAACGAAAAACATCAAAATTGATTCATTTTATTTCAAAAGCATTATATGCCCTAGAAATTCATTAAATATTAGAATTTGGTTCAATTATTCCCTTTTCAAAAAAGTTGCCCCTTTTTTTCGAAGAATCCCCTTTTTGGTGCCACTTTTTTCCTCAAAATCCCCTTTTTGTGCCACTTTTTAAAATTTTTTAACGGTCACCCTGCCCATAACTGCCTAGGGATCCCTCCTAGGAGGTAAAATGTATGACTGATCTCCATTAGTTTTTTGTTTTTAAAATTTTCTCAAAACATAGTTGTATATTATCTCCTCCCCTTAGGGGGACTCCCCTAAAAAAATGGTTGTTTAATGAAATTTTTGGGTAAACTATATCAAGGGCTAATATTGAAATAGTGCTATCTGCAAACTCCAAACTTTTTAAGGAGGCCAAAAAAGCGTTTTGTTATCGCACTACTAAAGTTTTGCATAATCAATCTTTTAATAATATAAACCCTTATGATATAAACTGATAGTGCTGGGGCCAGATTCCGCAACGATGAAGTTTGGAGTGTTCACCAATTTCAGTGTTCACTTTTGATTTGTGCACCCGCAACGGTGAGAATGTATTATTTTGGCAGTTATTGTGAACACTAAAGCCTAAATTTGTTCACTGGTAAAAGTGCGGTGAACTTTTTGTTATTAAGTGCTCACTGGTAAAAAATGTATCGTTGCGGAATCCAGCCCCTGGTTCGATTGTAAGTATATTCAAGTGAACACTTCTCTGTTGTGATATGTTGTCTTTCTTTCATTAAGATTTTGTGCAAAAAAAAAAAAAATATAAATTTTCCCTGTACTTTTTTTGAAAAAATATAGGAAACAATAGAAGGCCTTGGTGCAATAACTCGGTAAGCCGCATGAATTTAAATGCTCATACCCTTGCTAGGTACTAAAGCTTTGCATCCTAGAGACATTTTTGGATAAACTCTAGTATATTGCAAATAATTATTTAAAGTAGAGATGTGCAAATGTCGTGAATTTGCACATATCTACTTTGATCACGCGTGATCGTAATTAATTTAAAAAATAATAATTATGCAATTGTGCGTGAGCGTGATCTAAAAATTAAGTACCGTGCGTGATCGTGTGTGATTTTAAAAATATAATTTTCACGCACTCACGAAATTACATTTCGTAGCTTGCTGAATAAAATTTCCTCTTTTGTCTTACAAGATTTTTGATTTTATTTGCGAATTTTATACGACAAATTTCTAATTTTATATCCGACATTAATACGAAAGGACGTAAAAGCTTTGATTTAAATCAGAAAATTTTCTGATTGTTTCTCAGACATTTTAGAGTTTTCCTAGAAGATTCTTCAGAACTCGTAGGGAATTCTCTCAGACATATCGACAAAGTTTTTAGAATTTCCTCTTAAGTACCGCGAGATAACGGTGTTTTTATGCAAAAAGTCAAGTTAAAAAAGGCGTTCATGTTAAATTTGATCGAAGATTATACATCTGAATTGTTTTAAATTCAAAATATAGTGTCTGTTCTGAATAAAATATTAAATTCATAAGAAAATGTATTGACCGTTACGTTAAAAATATTCTTAAATATAATTTATCTATAAATTTTAGGACGGTAAAAAAAGTGAACAGCAGCGGAAGTGCAGAAAAGATATAGAGAGCATTATCCGTTAGGAAATTTTTGATTTGCTTTCAAAAAATTTTGATTCTACCGCACTGTGGGCTGTTATATTTTCGAAAAATGTCTTATTAGGTGGGTTGTATTTTGGTACGAATAATCATTTGAAATTGGCTTAACTTTTAACAACATTGTCGGTCGATTTTATTAAAATTTATCTAATTAGAAAGAAGAGTTATTTTTGAAAATCACAAAAGAATAAAATAAGCGTATTAGGGTTAGAAACTTATACAAAACCCAGCAAATAATTTGTATTCGAAATGAATTTTTTTTCTACACGTTTATACAATTAGAAATCCATTGGATAACAATAAAAGTATTTATAAGGCAAAATGAAAAATAAAATCCAAATTAAAGCTTTAAGAAATTTATTATTTGACAATTTTATTTTAAATGAAGCTTATTTGCTGATGGTTAAGCATTGTCTATATGCATTTCATTGGTGCTTTACCAAATCGTCAGTAGACTTCAACCACAATCTTGAATTTCTAATTGTTGTGGTCGAAGTCTACTGACGATTTGGTAAAGCGTCAATGAAATGCATATAGACTAGGGTAGACCAAAAAATTTTTTTTGTTTTTTTTTCACTTTATACTCTGAAAAATAGGTTGGCAGACACCTGAAAAAAATTCTCTTCAAGTATGAGCTCTTAATTTTAATAGGAAGGCCCGTCCCCCGCCTCTCAGGTTTTTATTTTTTCGTTATTATTAGAAAGAAAAATTCATATCTCGGTATATGCTATTTGGAAAAAATATCTCGCCTCATATACATATTTGTAGGAAATTGAATTCTCTACAAAAAGGTGCCCTAACAATTTTTTTGTAAACCTTACCGTTCAAAAGCTATTAATGGCTGAAGTTTGACTATTTTCAGGCAGCTTTCTTTTTTTAATGAATTTTATAACTCGTTAGGAAAAAATTATTATGATACGCGCAAATCATAATTTTATAGGAAATTTACTGCTCTACTAAAATGGTCCAGTATGATTAGTCGATTAAATTAACCGTTTAAAAGATATTCATCGTCAAACTTGAATGCATTGTAGGAAAGGCCTATCCTGCTAGCATGTCTGCCGATTGCCCAATGCCCCCTCACAACTGTGACGAGCCTCGAGATGTTTTTTTGCGGTTTCTGTTAATTAGTTGTGTTGTTCGCTTATCGTTGTAGCAAGGCCACATGTTCCTAGCTATCTTACTTATGCTCAACTGGCGCCACCTATCTTCAGCTTTCTGCCGGTAATAATTGGGAATGAAACTTCTAAGAGTGCCAAACGGCATGCATGGCTACTGACTCAGCAGTGGAAATGTCCATAGCAGAAGCAGCCCTGGCCAGCTCATCCGCCTGTTCTTTCCCATGGAATTGCTATGTGCGAGAACCCAGATGAGGGTAACGTCAGTCTGGCCACCTAATCTGGATAACACATCTTTGCACTGGCTTACTTGGACACCCCTGTTAATCAGTAACATGCCCGCCTCCCTTATAGCCAGAGTCGGAATGAGAGTTTTATTCCAAGGTCATTCGAGAAGACTCCAGAGCCCACACCGCAGATCATTCTTGATCCATCAGTATACATTCTGAAGTTTAAGTCTTTTTCTATGTTTCCCCCTTTCCACTACCGTCTGGATGGAATGAGGACTTTGAACGTACTGTCAAAGTCTAAATGAGGTACCATGTAATCGGTGGGCTTCCTCAGTGTCGATGGTAACTGACCTAGGATTTTGGCGTCACCATAGGTCCTTGCCCTCCACCTCCCAGATGCTGCTAGTCTTGCCCGCACTGCTTGAGGATGCAGCCAATACATAAACGTCGATGGGAATTAGGCTTAGTATAGCATTCAGAGCCTCTGAAGGACTAGTACGTAAACAATCTGTTTTATTCCCCCTTATTCCGTAACTATTTGTCGACGTCACGTCAAAACAATACCAAAAAATTGGCTCTTGTCTACTAGCTGTCGACAAAAACTTACTACTATTAACAACAGTGATGCCATTAGGATACGAAAGATACATTTTTCGTATCTTTTGATGACTTTACGTACCATGTATAATCCTGACATTTTTCGTATCTTTTGAATCTGTACGCACCATGTACAGAAATAAAATATTAAGCTTTCCGTCTCTGACAAAGTTTTTTAAAGTTATCATCTCGTTATGAATACTAAAAAAAGCCTTTACTTGTATATTAATTTTTACAAAAATTAATTTGTTTTGACAACATCCCAAGATAGTTACATATCGACCCCTTAGCGCCAAATGATCGTAAGCGACATTTTGTAAGAAACAAATTTTTTTAATGAAATCAAAATTTTTTTAGCCTACCGATAGTTTAAAATCATTAAAATTTCAAATTTGTTTTTAACTTTTGAAATACAGGCTATAACATATGATCGTAAGCGACAGTTTATGAATATAAATCATGTTTAAATATAATAACAAAAACCCTTCTCCTGAAAAATTAAATTTTTGCTGCTTACGATCATTTGGCGCTAAGGGGTCGATATGTTAAACGTTAAAAACTGATTTTAAAAATTTTTTCAAAATGTATCTTTTTGGGAAAAAATTTATCTTTTTGGAAACTAAAATGTATCTTTCTCGAAATTTCACTGGCAACACTGATTAACAGCCTCTTCCCATTTTCTATGCCTTAGAGAATAGTAAGTGGCTGTCAGTAATAGCAAACTGTTGTCGATGGCGACATTTGGTATTGTCTTGACGTGACGTCGTCAAATAGCTACAGAATAAGGGGGATTAATAGATAGCTTGCCATCTACATATGATTGCATTCACGTTTATTAGAGATTGGTAACAAACAAAGCTGAGCCAGCTGTGTAAAGTTTTGAAGACAATACTCTCAAGGTGAACAAATTCAAGCAAGGTAACAGAAAATTTTACAACATGGATATGCAAGGCATGGGCAATTTTCCCTTTAACTGTTTTATATGTGGAATGAAGGGACATACGGCTAATTATTGTAAAATGAAAAATAAAGAAAATTAAGTTGTAGTGCATTCTGATAACGAGTCGCATTGTGGCTATGCAATATCCACTAGGGTAGTTAGAAAGAAAATACTTTCAACACAAGGCAGTATTGAATGGATACTTGATAGCGGCGCCTCATCCCACATGACATACTTAAAATCCCAATTTATAGAAATAGATGAAACTTTTAAAGGAACTGTTCGATTAGCTGATGATAGTGATTTAGAGATTAAAGCAGTTGGAATAGTACAGCTAAATATTAAAGTCAATAATCAGTTTCGTGTTGTAATGCTTCCAAAGACTCTATTCATACCTGTTTTAAGAAGTAATCTTTTCCCAATCGCAAAAGCAACTGATAATGCTTCTAAAGTTGGAATATTTTTAGATAGAGCACTTGTATTGAAAAACAACAAAGTTTTGTTATATTCACGGAAGCAAAATGGTCTAAATTGTGTTGTGTCTTTTCCTCAAATGGAAAACAAAGTATTAAAAACCACTGAAAAGGAAACTCATTTGTGGCATAAACGTTATGGTCATTTGAATTTAACTGATTTAAGAAAGCTGTCAATAGAGAATATGGTAAATGGCCTGCCAAACTTTAATAATCAAAATATAAATGGCATAAGTAGCATTCGAGGCAAACAAATAAGAAATTCATTTCCTAAAAAGAAAAATGAGAAAAATATCACGAATGTGTTAGAATTAATACACACAGATTTATGTGGGCCCATGAGGCTAGAGTCAATGAGTAAGAAACTTTATTTTGCCACATTTATCGATGATTTTTGAAGAAAGGTGACCGTTTATTTTTTAAGAACAAAATTGAGTATCTTGAAACCTTTAAAGAATTTTAAAGCGAAGTTGAGCGTAAAACTGGTCGAAAGATTAAAATCCTCAGGTTTGATAATGCATCTGAGTTAAGAAGCTTTGAATTGAAATGGTTTATGAAAGATTGTGGCATTAAACAGCAATTTAGTGTGCAATATACATCCGAGCAAAATGCAGTAGCCGAACGGATGAATAGAACGCTCGTAGAAATGGCTTGGACTATTAGGAATGAGGCGAAATTACCTGAAAGTAGATAGGAAATACCGTGGCACGTCATACGCTACCGCGCTGCAGGCAGCGGATGGACAGAGTAAAAATGCTAATTTGGCTCGCGGCAGAGAAAAAGCACAAAAATGATTTTTTTGGGCATAGAAAAAATCGTTAGAATGGCATCACTGCAGAGAGAACATGTGCTTGCTTAACGTCATCACTTGTATGTGTGAGCGTGACGCCATCAGTTGTTTACGTGAGTGTGTATGACGTTTTCAATTCCCGGTTGGCCAACTCGTCGTAGATCGAGCATACGCACAAGCAAAACCAAAAATAAAAATTAAAGAGTTGGAAAATTGTAATAAGGAGAAGGAGAAGGTGAAATTTCGGTTTTACCATATTAATAAAAACGAATAAGATACTCATATTCTATTTCGTCATAAAATTTAGTTAAATAGCCGACGTTTCATTAATACTAGGATCCAAGATCAAACGTGGTAAAAGTGAACAAAGAACGCTGATGAGGACAGTGTAGCGGCTGTTGAAATTATTAGTACTAATCCGTTCTGCTAGTCTGATTAGATTAATTTAATTATTATTAAACTTAAGCCGAATAATAATAACTTTCGACTTGAAAATAAATTATAGGTTAAAAATACTTAAAAACACACTTTAATAGCAAACGCAACTAAAAACTAGGAAATAATTTGTAAGTATGAAGAGTTTGTGTTCCATCATTCCCAACAATCAATTATGACTAATTAATTTTTAATAAAATTGAAATAAAAGATAAGTAATGTTTTTTCTTTGTTAAGAGAAGGAACACAATCAGACAATTAAGGCCTACCAGTTAATTAATTAATGTATTACCTTCTTTGGGAAATGGATAGTGTAGAGAGAACAGGTGGTGAAGTGGGAGAAAGATAGGAAGCTTAATTCATTTACAACTCTGCTATTGCGCGTTTTTTGTAGAGAAGCATTGCCGCCCTCTGGTGTCAAGTAGAGGAATTAATTTGTTTAAGCTGTGTAGCCATTTATTAGTTCTTTTACTTCGCCGACGGTTCTGCTACAATGCCGACGAAGGAGGGTGCTATGAAGTGCATTAGGATATCTCAGTATTAATCGGTGCTAGTACTGCCAAAGTTATCAGTGCTATGCCATCATCACTTATTAACAATCCAACAACAACCAACACAATAACACACCAATGCACTTCAGAAAAATTCATGATGTTGTTGACTTGCCTGAAACTAGTCTTGAACTTAAGACCTCAGGGTTTGTAGTCAAACGCGCTAACCATTCAGCCAACAGCACCCTCACAAAATAATTCACTTATAGTAAAAAAGCGTGGGGTGCAATTTTCTATATATTGTAACATTTAATATCAAACGCACCACGATTTTTTACCATAAGTGAATTATTTTGTTAATACTTGACTTAATTTTTATTTCAATCTTATTAAAAATTACTTAGTCATAATTGATTGTTGGGATTGCTGAAACACAAACTCTTCATACTTACCAATTGTTTTCTATTTGCTATTTTTAGTTTCGTTTGCTATTAAATTGCGTTTTTAAGCGTTTTTAAACTATAATTTAATTAAACTAAATTCATTTGAAAAAGGCTGATTTGAAAAATTCGGAATTTGTTTTTTAAGCCCTGAATTTGATTTGAAAAAGGCCGAATTTGAAGTTAAAAACAAACCAGTAGTAACTCAGCAAAGATATAGTCATCATAGTCATCACATAAAGTAACAAATATTTTTCAGAATCTTGGCGAAGAATATTGGTTATGCTGAGTTTAGACGACATGTTTTTTACATATGGTTTGTCAGGTGTGTTAGACATACAGTGATGTTCGATAAAATAGAGCCACACGATTTTTTTAATATGTTGTCTATCAGAAAACCTACATTAAGGTTTAAATGCAAAAATCATCCTGTACTTATTTTTTTACTTCTGTTGTAAACAGAATGCCGTTATTTTTATTTCAATTGTCGCGTCATTTTTTTCAATGTTAGTTTTTTTTGCAATATTAACAATGAAAAGAAGTATTCCATAAAATAGAGCCAATAAAAAAATATATATTTTTTTCCGAGGTTTTTGCTTTTTTTGTCAAAAAATTTTAAAGAAAAGGTAACCTTAGTCAAAAAATTTTAAAGAAAAGGTAACCTTAGTCTCAAAATTCAATAAATAATAAATAATCGTGAAAATAAAACTATAAATTAAAAAACAACATGGGTAGAGGCAAACACTGCAGTAAGGAAAAGAGGACTATTATTAAAAGACTGCATAATGAAGGTAAGAGCTATAGACAAATAGCGGAAGTAATTGGATGCTCTAAGAAAATGGTGGAAAATGCGGTCAAATACCAATTCAAGCCTGAAAATCTTTGGCAAATTGTTAAGTTAAAACTTCCTGGCAAAAATCCGTCCAATAAAGACCAACTTTGGGCATTAATTCAAGACGCGTGGGAAAATATCCCAGTCGGCACTTGCCAAAAACTTGTGGACTCAATGCCTAAGCGTTGCTTAGCCGTTATTAAAAATAATGGGTATTCTACTAAATATTAAGGTAAACAAAGAGAATTTTACAAATATGTGTGTCTTATAATCTTGCGAAACTTCAATTTCAGATAACCAAAACCGATGGCTCTATTTTTATTCACACCGAAAATTGACAATTTTTTTTATGTTTATGTATGAGAACTTTTTTAAGTTTTAAAATTTCAATTGTGCGCTGCAATATTTTTGATTTGTATGTGAAAAGAAGAAAAACAAAATAAAAAATTCTTTTGTTTTAATTTTTGACCATTATTTTAAGATTTAAAAAATATGAAATAGGGTGGCTCTATTTCATCGAACATCACTGTATGTAACCTCGCATGTTTGTCAAGATTGTCAATTTACAGACATGTGCAATTACATCTGACATAACCTCTGAGTGTTCACAATAGCTCAGATTTTGCACAGTTTTCATAAATATATACAGCGCTCTATGGTTTTTTCAGCCAAACCACACTTTTGTTAATTCAATACAGCTGATGTCATATGCCTTGTCAAATGAAAATAGAACACTCTCTAATTGAAAAATTTTCATATGACTTTGCTTCTGTAAATGTCATCTGACAATGTTTCATATGTTTGACACGGCATGTATAACTTTTGCAGTGGGAAATTTGACAAGTCAGATGTAAAATACATGTCTGAAGTCAGCATTAGATAACTAATGTAATTCTAAAATGGTGAATAATCTTGAGAAATATTTCTTGGAAATATGTAATCTATTGTATGTTTAATTTTGTGTTTGTGTTTCTTAAAGTTGTTTAATGTTTATTTGAATTTCTATGAATAAAATTTTACATGTTTAAAAATTTGCAAATTCATTTCAGTATTCGATTTTAAAATCGATTTTGAGGTACGGTTAATCGATTGAGAAAATTTAAATGAAAAAAGTTGATCAAAAAATGGAAAATAGATTTTTGAATCCATTTATTATTTCCTAGTTTAGCCGCCACTGGGGCCCACACTTCAATGTTAGTGAAATCAGTGTGTATGCTATCGGGTTGCACAAGATGTCTTGAAGTGTGTTTCAGACATTTGGTTTGGTTCAAACACTTTCGCAACAATAATCTTTTGAGCAACGTGCGCAATTGGAAAGTAATTTTTTGATCTTGTACAAAGTGTGGAAACCATCTTCGCACCCTACAAATTCATTAAAAATATATTTTAAAAAGTCACTGTTTCACTGTTATGAAACTGTTAGAAAGAAAACAAATGTTTTAAACACACCTTCAAGACATCATGTGCAACCCTCTAGTGTGTACTGACTGGCATAAATTCCAGCTCTAATTCTGCTTTGACCCTTTGACGACCATAGGCAAGTATGCTTGCCCAGCGGTTTTTATTTCCTATAAATGTCCTAGTAACAGATAGAGCTAATATGTTCAAAAGAGATTTGTAAAGTAGGATAGGGGCTACAAAAATGTTGAAGGTAGCAAGTTCCTATCTGGCACCAGTTGATACCTAAGAGTTCCTGCACGCAAAGAAAATATATGGTTGTGGAATGGTTGCGTCAGCAATTTCATGTTTCCCAATATAGTTTAGGGTTCTGGTAAATAAGCTATTATTGTTTTAAATAATTGTGAACCTTAATTAGTTTACGAGAAATAAACTCATGTTTACATTCAATCATCACATTATAGAAATTGCAACATGGTTGCATTTAACAATGTACATTATTAAAAAAGTGTTGACTACAATCATGGTTTATTTAAAAATGCAACATTAGTATGATTCTACAAAAGTAAAATATAACAAGAACCATACTATCTTAAGTCAGTTTATTTTCAATGAAACAATGGTTATAAAACAGACATGGCTGTTTGTTTTTAAAAAATTTTTGATCAGTTCTGTATTTAAATTTCAAGCGGTCGGTTCATTTGTGTTAGCTTTTTGTAAAAAAACTGATATAGAAATTTAATAAATAAAATGAAAAGGTAAGTTCCATATAATTAAAGTATTATCGGCCATGTCACAGAGTTCAATTCCGTTTGGAAACGGAATTCAACCTGCCCCATTTTTGTAGTAGCTGGTATCTAAAAAATAAATCTAAAATACACAAATGTGTCTGGTGTGTCCATACTGTTGGCGGCGATAGTATGCTGGGGTACGCTCCAGCTAGAGCTTGACATCTTGGGGTGGATTGAATTCCGTTTCCGAACGGAATTGAACTCTGTGACATGGCCGTATATTTGAAAAATTTCTTTTGGGAATTTAATGATTTTGTCCACACATAATATACATAATCATGTATGATTGTACTTCCAGATTCCCTAGAGACAAACGGGGCAGGAAACTGACATTGCTTCAGTTTCATGAACTTTTTCTACACATTTCAATCGTTGTATTGTATAACTGTCGCATTGAATTGAAACTTTGGTATAATTAATGGAACCATATGCATAATTAAATAGAACCATATGTATGGTTAAATGAAACCATATGTATGGTTAAATGGAACCATATGTATGGTTAAATGGAACCATATGTATGGTTAATAGATTAATAAGTATGGTTAATGTAACCATGTCTGTGGTTAATTGGAACCATATGTGTGTTTCGTTGGAACCATATGTAAGGTTAATTGAACCATATGTATGACTAATGGAACCATATGTATGGTTAATAGATTAATATGTATGGTTAATGAAACCATATGCATTGTTAAATGGAACCATATGTATGGTTAAACGGAACCATATGTATAGTTAAATGGAACAATATGTACGGTTAAATGGAATCATATGTATGTTTAAAGAAACAATATGTATGGTTAAATGAAACTATATGTATGATTAAATGGAACCATATGTATGGTTAATGAAACCATTTGTATGGTTAATGGAACCATATGTATGGCTAAGTTGAACCATATGCATAGTTATATAACAATGCTATTGTTAACTTAGACAACACTATTATGTTTAAAACAAATTTAGTTTCAAAATAGTATGGTTTGACTGCAACCATATATTCAATCATAGTATGTTGCTCTTCGATTATGGTTGCCTCAACCATGTTTTTTCTTTGCGTGTAGGTTTAGCCAAATAGTGGCATTTGTTCTAGGCGCTACCCCTGGGCACAAAAAGAACGCAACAGACTGAGAGTTCAAAAAGAACGCAACAGAGAGAGAGACAGAGAGTGTGAGCTCACAGGTTAGCTAGAAATGAGATGGTATTGTACCTATCAATAACTTGGTCCTTATTTTGATCTCAGTACTTTTTACGGCCGAAATTCTTGGACAGGAACTTGGCCTTATTTTCACATTTATGTTGTTGTGCGGATCTCAGTTTATTTTTTCTAAGCTTTTATTTGGTACAATAAGTGCCCCATACATATAAGGGGCACCCTAGCCCTATCCCCCCCCCCCCCCCCCCCCCCCCCCCGCCTTTCAAGACCTACCTGTGTACCAAACTTCAGCTATACTAGAAGTGCCTCATACAAAGAACGGGCGCACTATTGTGCGCCTAGATTACCGCACGAATATATTTGGCAATCAATGTAACGTGTTCTTCTGCTTTACTACATCCAGTGATAGCTTTTATATCTACCACAAATAAATCTTATTATGTAGTGGATAGTGTGCCATACTATTAGGCGGGGGTCGCAGGTTCGATTCCTGCCAAGATCCTGCTTGTTTCTGCAGAAAACCCGAAAAAGGCAGAATGTGTGTTCGTTATTATATAAATTAATTATATTTAACTTGAAATAAAAAAAAGAATTTTAAATATTTTTATTTTTCATATACATTTTTCGGGGTGAAAAGTTCCCTTTCAGCCCATAGGCAAATATAATTGCCAAGGAAAATAAGGAACAAGGAGAGGACCTAGACCCCTAATTTTTTTTACAGAACTAATATTGGGCCATGCAAAATAAAAATAAAATAATATTCAAAATTCCTTCGGCCAAAAATGTATGGTCCTCAAAGGGCTAACGACATAATGTCAAAACAGTTTGTATTATGTCCAAGGATCTTTGGCGCTTACTTACTTAGTGGAGTTAGGAATAAGAACATGTACTAAAATACCTTTCGATTGGTGTAGAAAATTCTATAAAATTCATTGACCCATTGCGAGCCGATTACATTAAACAAAACCGATTTCATTTTTAACTGCCGACCAAAAAAGAGGATTCCTATAAGTTTGTAGTGTCTATCTGTGTGTCTGTCTGTGCCCTCGTAGAACCTAAATGGCTGGACCGATTTTGATTTAGTTTTTTTTTTCTGTTTGAAAGGTGACTTGATCGAGAGTGTTCTTAGCTATGCTTAAAGAAAATCGGTGCAGCCGTTTAGAAGTTATCACCCTATTTTCTAGTGGTATTCTCATGAATTTGTGTGTCTGTAGCACCGTAGCTCCCAAACCGCTAGATTGATTTTAATTTAGTTTCTTTTGTTTGAAAGGTGACTTGATCTAAAATCTTCTAACCTATATTTAGAAAAAAGTCGGTCCAGCCTTTTTGAAGTTATCATCCATTTTCTTAGGGGGTTTTTAAAATTTTTAAATTTAATGTTATTTTCTCTTTAAATCTAATTAATTTTCTTCCTTTTCTTTTATTTCTCTTTCAATTGTAATATGTTATCTAGGGTCCGATAAGCGCATCTTTCTTCTAAATCTTACCGATGACATTGAGCCAGAACGTTCACCCGGCAGCTTTGTATCAATGCTTACGCAACTAAACGTCGATGCACCTCTTTCGATTTTGGGTCTATCAAAACATTTTGTGGCAATTTATGGTGCTAATCATGGCCAAGAGGGGGCTTCTCTCCTATTATACAATACACAATACAAAGTTATTAAAACAAAACAATTCTTCAAAGTCTACTTTAACTTTTCACAACTATGGTCTGTTGACGAATACATTCTTCTAGCAATGGGACAAAATCTATCAGTAGTTAAATATAGAGTCTTAAAGGAGGTCCTTTCGGATTTAGTGGGTACGCAAGTTGGTCATGATTACCAGTCAGCTGTTGAAGATTCGCATATTAACGAAGAAGACTATTTGGAAGAATGTTTACAATATTGTGCGGAAATTGATCAATTAGCACCAGATGAGAAATTTATGCAGAAATGGATACCCGATTTCAAAGCAGCCGATGGCAATTCCGTAGCTTTTATAAATACTAAAAATTTTGACAAAGAATTAAATGCATTAAAGCAGTTGAGTTTACATGTTGAAGTGGTGCAAGTTGAACAACCATTCGATGATGATCAAATTTGCTTAATGTCCAACTATAATGATGACGGTTTTGTTTGCCCCGAAATACAAGTTATAGCAAAACAACTGGAAAAGTCAGGAGCTAGTGAACATGAAATTACAGAAAAATTATTAACAGTGTTAATGAAGGCCAACCTATTGCAAGATATTGGCATTTGTCTCAGACGTTACAATAACATATCGGAAAAAATTCTCTCAAAAACTTTAAACTATTTATTACAAAATTTGCAGACAATTGGTGGTGGTGGTGGTGGTGGTGATCAAGAAGAAATGTCTTCCTTAACAAATGGCGTCAATGAGGAACATGAACATATGGAAGTTGATTTTCAATTAGAAAATGATAAGAATGTGAAATATTTTCCAAATATAGACTTGTTAGCAGAAAAATATGCTAAAACTAATTCTCCTACTGAAGTGAAAGATATTTTAAATATATTGTTGTCATGTTCCTTTGATGCTAAAGCTGTTGTTGTGCATATAAGACGCGATATAAAATACGAACATATTTTGTTAATATTGGAACATTTACACAACATGCTGGATAAAGGATCTCAGTTGTCGCTGGTGGAAGAACGTCCTTCACTTGACCCCTGCAGCACTGATTATGAAATGCAGATTTTACGTTGGTTTGGTGTTTTTCTCAACTCACATTTTCAAAAGTTAGCTCTATCCAAAGATGTAGAATTAATGGAAATTTTGTTCAAATGGCATGACCTTTTCTTACGCTATAAACAAGAAATTATTGAACTACAAACTGTTGCGGCCTTGTTATATAATATAGTGGAAAGGAAAAAAGTTATTACGAAGAAAAGTTCCTCAAATTGGTATTCAATAGAGGAAGTCTATTTGTTTTAATTGATCTTTGTTTTATTTGACGAATATAACTATGTCTATGTATGTATGTATCTATTTTTAATAAAGATAAAATTTAAATAAATTTAGTGCTTAATGTTTTAATACTGATGTGATTTTTCCCTTTACATATCTTAAAGCCGTTTATTATCGGCATACAATTCTTTAAAGCCACCAGTCAAGACAAAAGTGTCAGTTGGAACTCATGCACTTCCTCTTGATGACGAAGATTTCTCGCTTGAAAGAGAAGTATACATCGAAAAAACACAAATGTACCGTTATCTAGCAAATGTGACGTGCAGTGTAGCCAGATGAGGGCATTTGTTCCCAAATTGTGGATTTTAACTTCTATTTGCGGACAGATTTTCGTGGGGAGAGATTTGGGGATTTTTCATTATAAGCACTTACTGCACGTCTCCACGCGCAATATTTATTTCCGAACATAAGAAATAACGTAGGCAGAATAACAGCACAAATATGTTCATGTACAGGCTTATGTTCTGAGCTATAGAACACGTACTGTGGTATTGGACATAAATTTAAAAAATTCACTGTGAATGGATCGAAGTTTTTCGTCTTTATTTTAATTTATTTAATTTTGTTTAAAACTATTTTATTAAAATTTGCTTTATTTTATTTAAAAACATTAGCGGAGTTCACGCAACATTCGGTAACTGTTTACTCGTTAAATTGGTAAAATTTTCCATATATTTTGTTGCTGTAAAATTTATTTAAAAATTTTTTGACGAGAAAATGTATGGAAAATTTCACCAATTTAACGAGTAAACAGTTACCGAATATTGTGTGAACTCCACCATTGTATTTTAACCACAGCTACTAGTTTCTTTTGCTTAATTCACGCATACAACAAATGCCGATCAAATTTGACAGCAGCTTATGTTCAACATTATTTCTTGAACATAAGTTTGAACAATTATGTCGCAATTTATTTGCAAATAAATGTTTCTGTGGTGCACACGTGAACATATGGTGTTGGAAATAGAATTTGACAGATGAGAACATAATTATTTCCAAGCTTATTGCTCGTGGAGACGCCCAGTTAATAAAGATTAATGTTTTTCTACTTGTAGTAGATATTTCGATTATTTTAAAATGGTGTTTTGTTGATGAATTTGATTTGTTGGAATGCATCACGATATAAATTGAAAGCGTATGCAGACACTAGGCTGAGACCGATGTTGGCATAGGCTGTTCAGAGGAATGACAACTGTTATCACTTTTGGACCAAAAGGAGTTTGAAGAAATTTGCTTACAAAATGTATTTAGCTGCTCGTGCTGCAGAAAATATTGCTGCTGTTCGCGATAGTGTGGCTGAAGAGCCGTCCACCTCAACTCGTCGTCGTGCCCAACAATTGCTGTGAATGGTGTTCGCTATCGTGAGATGATAATGAACTTTTTATGGCCCGAATTGGAAGATATGGATGTCGACGATATGTGGTTTCAACAGGACGGTGCCACTTGCCACACAGCTAACGAGACAATGGCTCTTTTGCGCAACAAATTCAATCGCCGTGTTATCTCACGTGGTGGCGATATCAATTGGCCGCCAAGATCATGTGATTTCACAACGTTGGACTTCTTTCTTTGGGTTTATTTGAAAGAAAAGGTGTACGCCGATAAGCCAGCAACAATTCAAGAGCTAAAGGATGAGATAATTCGGCACATTAACGGCATAGGACCTCAATCATGCCTCAGCGTCATCGAAAATTTGTACCATCGGGTGGAGGTGTGCCGCCGAGGTCGCGGCGGCCATTTGGCCGATATTTTGTTCCATACATAATTAAACCATACCATATTATCATAGTAAAAAGAAATGACAATAATTTCCTAAATAATTTGTGTTTTGTTCAAAATCAACATCGGCCCTTAAAATTTAAAAATTTTAAGTTTTAGCTATTTTTGATTTTTTATAAATTTTTTAAACATAAAAATGTTCCAAATGGATTATTAGGCTAAGATTCGTAACGTTATATTCAGAAAGAATTGGGCATGATTAATATTCCAAGGAACAACGAAAAAATGAACATCAACTTAATTTTTCAACGTACACAGCAGAACAGAGCAGCGCTACTTTCGGAAGCCGCTACACTTCCATCGTCAGTGCTCACGTGTATTTTGCTTATCAACACTTGTCAGGTGGCTCTGTTGAATGTGATTTTAAATCTTATACATACATACAACTTTTTTGTGAAAATTGAATACGAGAATTAATGGTTCGATTATCGATGGCAACCGAACTTCAGTTGCGTTGCCAGTTGTAAAAATCATATTACGGATGGCAACTGGCAACTGAAAGCTGTTAATTTCAGTTGCTTTTTACTGCTTTTCTGGCAACCACAAATTTTCAGTTGCCGGCTGGCAACGCAACTGAAGTTCGGTTCCCATCGATAATCGAGCCATAAATCAATCTCAAGCTGGTATTAGGTGTGTTTCCTTACTCCAATTTGTGTAAATGAGAGCTGTTCTAAGAGAGTAATATTCTTCTTCTTGCTGCACGAAACAGGCCAAACTTTTTATTCGTGCAAATTGTGTTAATTGTCAAACAGCTGACTATTTCAAAGATAAACGAAAGAAAAAAGTTGAATTCGCAAACAAACTTGTGAATTATATTAAAAAGGTGAAATTTTTTAAAAAACAGTATACAAATACTATTAACAAAAACAAAAATAAGAAGTGATTGTACATTAAACACTTTAATTTTTTGTTTTAAAAGTTGCAATTACTTGCAATGTTTAATTTGAAATGTCATGACACATTGGCGTTTTATTTCGTGGTAGAAATTTGGGTTTTGCCGTTCCCGTACTTTTGTGTATTTTTTAAATTTTATGAGAGCAATTTGTCTTTACTCTCAATAGCACGAACTTTACCCGAAAAGTAACGTGCGGTCTCCACTTAGCAATATTTATTGCCGTAAACGTCAAATTTGATTGCTTATAACAGTTGTGTATAACAATTGCTACGTGTGGACCGCAGATTGCCATGAGTGGCAACCCATTGCGCAATGATTGCTCTGCTGATTGCTCGAGCAATTATTGCCAAGCGATCTGCTGTCACTTTTATTGTTTTAATTATTTATTTTTGCAAAACAGCAAATTCGGGCAAAATATAAAAAGACAACATCAGCAAATATAATATAAAAATAAATAAATATAAATTTGTCATATTTTTACATTGAAGCTATATATATTAGGCACTACCTGCCCCATGAATGTGTAAAAATTGCTATACGTGTTCTCCGCCTCAAGCAAGAGGCAAAAAAATAAAATTGTTCTGCCGACGTTTTTGCTTGTGCTCAGCAATATATATTGCTACGTGAAGACGCAGTGTAAAGAAACAGAACTATTAACTGCACTTTCCCAGCGTTGCCATCGGTATATTTTTCTTTCAAGTGCAGTTATAAAAAATATATAAATATGTTTTAATGGCTTTAAGGTAATTATTTCAAGTTTTTCAGCGTTTTCTGTAATGAAATTGGACTGATTAAAAAAAAACGTATCCATGGAATTTTAAATTTCGACTGTTTTTGTAGTTAGGGGACCATAACACATGAAAAAAAATATAGTGGTGATCAAAGGTCATGACAAAAGTTTCATTTTGTTGCATAGTGTAATCGGTTAACGAAAAGTACAGTTCTTTTTTTCAATTTTAACCGATTTCTTACAATTCCCATAAAAGAATTTTCATGTATTGGCTACATAAATAAATTGATTTAAAGGCAATGATGTTGCTTCTTTTAACAACTTTCCTCCAAACCTTATCTTCTTATATTTCCCTTTAAAATTTATTAAGAGTCAAAAGCAAGAAAAAAAAACCAATCACCCCCTTGTAGAAAAAGTTTATTGTAAAAGAAGAATCAGACAAACATGCCATTAAAAATTGTTTGTTGTTTATTCTTCTCTTTTTTCAATCTTAAGACAACATGCTGCTGCACGGCTTGTACATACAAGCTACAAACATACATAAGTACATATAGGCGGTTGCACCAATGTTGAAATTAAATAACCCAGCTAACATTTGGAAGATTGTTTTAACAAAAAATCACCTAACTGAGTATTTTAATACCATCTTAGAAGATCAAAAACTGATTAATCAGTTGTGCGCTTAAAAAAAGACTCGAAAATGACTCCCACAAATGATTACGAAACGACTTGTTTAAAAAGCAACAACAAAATGTACAGAATGTGCGCAATCCCAAATTGATCATTCAGATGCTCGAAATTTTACTCATTTAAGTCTCGAAAATGAGTCATAATTGATTAGAAACGGGAGTCATAAAAGGCTCTTTGTGAAGAGTCGCGGCTAGGCTAACAGAAGAGTCATAAAAGACTCGAAAATGATCAATGATTTCAAGAAATACCCTGCAGACAAAATGACTACTATGTGCTTAGAAATATAGTAGTTGCTTTTTAACTCAGACTAGTTGCCTATCTGTCCTTTTTTCATATATCGAACTATCGATTTTAACATTAGGTTGTCATAGGAGCACAACCAGTTCATTTGTATACAGTTATATCCCAGTTGGAATACCAGTTGTTGTAAAGTAGTGCTCTTACTAGTTTTTTTTATTTATCGTTTTGTATTTCTTAAAGAAACTTTGGCTCAACCGGGGTACGAACACACATTCCTTATATTTCAAGGCAAGTACTCTAGCCACTCAGCTACTTTATACTTATTATTTTAAGAGCTAAAAATATGTTTTATGTATAAGACGTTTACCTGAAAATTGTGTACTTTTTTGACTAGTATCGTTACTAGTCTCGATGCAACTAGTAATATAATTGTCCTTTTTCTACTAGTATCGTTAATAGTCTTGCTACAACTAGTAATATGACTGTTGTTGTTTGACTAGTATCATTACAACTAATATATGACTGTCCCAAAGTGTATCTAGTTGTAAATTTAGCTGCTGGTTGCTGCTGGTTACTGACTGGTTAGGAGTAAGTTTATATTAACTTTGTGCTACCGTTGTTGTATACAGTGCATTAGCTGAGTGGTTGGTACGTGGGTGTACAAACGGAAAGGAGCTTGGTTCGATTCCCAGTAGACTTAAAATACAAACAGTAAGTAAAAATATAAAATAAGTCATTAAAATGCCAAATAATAAATATTCAACATGACGTAAGCGCATTTGGAATACATCTATACATCATCCTCTCAATCCACATTGGATACATTTTTACTCGCAATGATTACAAATATGACTTAAATATGATTCGAAGATGACTTGAAAATGATTACAAAAAGGCTTAAATATGACACGAAGAAGACTCGCAACTGATGAAAGAACGAGTCATAAATGACTCTTCCAGAAGTGTCGGGGGTAGGGTACCATTTTCTCCCGATCAGAAAAAGAGCGCATATTCTGGTTTTTTAATCGCGCCGATGAGTCCAAAAAATTGATTTGGTCGAATTTGATTAGAAATTTAAAAAAAAATGCTAACTGGGAAAGAAAGAAAAAAAAACAAGAGAAACGATTCTTTATTTAAACATGTTAACATTTGGTGGTGATCTTAAGTTACCTGTTGCCAGTTACTAAAATCACCATCATCATCATCTTCATTGTCTTGCTAACGTACCAGCCAGCCACCTTAAATTCTTGCATATACTCCGCACAGACTGACAGACAGAGACATCGTTGAAATACAAACGAGTTGCACACAAAATATTCAGGTAGGCCTCTTGTCCACATGCCTTTCTGAAATACTCCAAGGCATTTTTATTTATTTATTTTTTGTTTTTGTAAGTCCTTTTATATGTATGCTTAAAGGCAAGGGTCATCGGAAACGATTAACGACTATTGCAGTTAAAAGGCAACAACATACAGTTTCGTAACACAGACAGCAGCATCATTAATAGCAGGTATAGCATAGGAGAATATATTCTGGGCATAAAGTAACAACAATGACAGATCTTTAAAAGATTTAAGTGTTTAATTGAAGTTTTCCCCTAAAATATAATACACACACAGAAAAAGAAAAAGGAATGTAAAATCAACGTGACGCAATTTTGATTGGAAGTCATTTTAAATTTACAAGAAATAATTTGTCGTTTAAGTTGTGTTGGTACTTCTTCGCTTTGTTCATTGCTACAATTCACTGCAGTGCTCAGCAGTACGATTCTCTATTCAATTTTAGCAATAGTTGTCATTGTTAAAAAATTACACAAGCAAATTAACGATTTTGCCATTCTGTACAATTTTTAACAATATTTGCTCTCGGTTAACTAACGATAATAATTTTTCTGTTGTTACCGAAAAGATAAGAGTCAGCTGTGCAGCCATAGCACGTACTTTATGGCCACAATTAAAGTTATTGTTTTACAGAAATAAACAAATATATACAACTTTTACGTGTTAACAACAATATTTCTATTATTTAAGTATCTAATTTAGCAACTATTTCGCAAAAATAAAGAAATTAATTAAACAAGTTTTCTGTAGACTGTTTGACAATCACAATTTAACTTGTTTTTGTTATATCTCCTCTTTGCGTCTTTCGTTTATTTTAACAGAGATGCCACATGATGCCAGATTTGAGCAATGTTGTTAACAAGAAGGCACAGAATCGTAGAATCGTTAGTGCAAACAACTTATACAGTCGACAGTGTATCAACTGTTGTTATTGTTAAAAGTTACAGAATATCACTACAGTTGTGTGACTTGTTGTTGTTTATTCTTATACAGCCGACAAAAATCGAATTACCAACGAAAATTTACTGCTGGTGGTGTAAAATTACCATTGTTACATGTTAAATTTAAACGGAAAAGTTTTAATATAACCTTAAATCTCTTTGCTTTAATAATTTTCAATGTCAAAAGAACTTTTTTATAAACGTTACATTTCATTTTAAATCAACATGACTATAACTTTAATTTCAAATAAAAAATCAATTAAATCATGTTGAATTTAAATGAAATTAATTTTATATACGATGGTATTTATTTAGTGTATGTATATCTAAAGTAAAGTTAGAAGCTATTGTGGCCAGAGTACGGATTTGCACATGAGTGTGCAGCACATCTGCCAAAATTTGGCACATACACACGTGCAAGTGCCATATAATTTCTATCTTAAGGCACACGCACATGTGTAAGTGCCAATTTGATTGGTACATATGTCAAAAGTAAACACACAAAAAAATTGGCACTTACTCATGTGCGTCTGCCAGATTTTTTCGTGAGCTTATTTTGGCACGTGTGCATGTGCTAATTAAACTGCCACACGCATATAACAAACTTCACGGCACCCTCCTTCGTCGGAATTGTAGCACAATCGACGGCGAAGAACAATGCTAGCAGCGTTACCGTTGTGGCTACTTTTAACAAGCAAAATACGTCAGTGCTGCAATATACGTCTTTCGTAGCGACATCATTTTAAGACATTTGGATTTGTAGCATTATATCGTTCTGCTTTACTTTTTTTTATTCTTGATCCCATGCAAATACGATGCCCATAGACGAATTAAACTTTTGGAGCGGAACCGGAAATATGAACCGCTTTACTGACTCAACTTCCGGTCCGGCTCCTAAAACGGAAGTGCGAACTGCACTATCAACCCAACTTCCGGTCGACACCGGAACCGGAAATATGAGCTGCAATACCGATTCAACTTCCGGTCCAGCCTCTTAAACATGATGTTTGAACTGCACTACCGACCCAACTTCTGGTCCAGACCGGAACCGGATATATGAACCACACTACTGACCCAACTTCCGGTGCAGCCCTTAATCCGGAAGTACGAACTGCATTATCGACTCAACTTCCGGTCCAGACCTGAACCGGAAATATGACACGCACTACCAAACCATATTCCGGTCCAGTCCCTAAGCCGGACATGCGAACTGCACTACTGACCCATTTCAGGCGGAAGTTCGGAACCAGTACTGTCATCCACTGTTGCTATATCCGTTTTGAGATTTGTACCTGGACTCAGCCATACGGTGTGTTTAAAAATAGTTTAAAAAACTACGGTGGTATGCAATAACATCCATGGAAATAATACCCATTGCTTTTTTTATTTTTTACTACTGCAAATGCGCCATGCGCATTTCATGGTCTTTTGGCTCTTACAAATTATGCGTGGGGGGAGCAAATTTCTCCACCGATTTTCGAAAAAAAATTCGAGGACCAAACTGCAGGCAAACCGTTTTAAAATCGGTTCACAAATGGCAGAGTTATGCGTTGAAGGAGCAAATTTTCCCGAGTTTAAAGAAATATCATGGGACCAAACTGCAGGTAAACCCTTTCAAACAAAGAAGGAATTTTGAAAGCGGTTCACAAATGACGGAATTACCCGAACGGGGAGCAAATTTCTCCACCGATTTTCAAAAAAAAAATATATATATTGGACCAAACTGGCGGCAAACCCTTTCAAACAAAAAATTGAAAATCGGTTTACAAAACACCCTAATTGATAAACCTCCTCCTTTTTTGAACTCGGTTAAAAAAAAGCGTAAAAAAGATAACTTATATGTTTAATGCCAAAAATAGGCAAAACGGCAACGCTGGCATTGTTTTTGTTTCTTTAGGATAAGTGAGTCTGTAGCTCATCATTTGTGATCACGACGTCCTTTTTTAGTTGATGCACCCATACGATTTTTAATGAAGAAACTACTCGCGATCGTGTGTGATCACGCCACTTCTTTTTTAGTTTATGCTTGGATACGAGTTTTAATGAAGAAATACTACGATCATGTGTGATCACGTCGAGATGTTTAAGTTTATGCACGCATACGAGTTTTAATAAAGTAACTACTCGCGAACATATATGATCATGATGGTCTTTTTTTAGTTTATGCGTGGATACGAGTTTTAATGAAGAAACTATTCGCGATCGTGTGCGATTACGCCGCTATTTTTTTAGTTTATGCACGCATACGATCTTGTGTGATTACGCCGGTCTTTTTTTAGCTTATGCACGGATATAAGTTTTAATGAAGAAAGCAGCCGTGATCATGTGTGATCATCGATATTTTTCAGTTTATGCACCAGTACGTGTTTTAATCAAGAAACTACTCACGATCTTGTGTGATCAAGCCGGTCTTTTTTACTTTATGCATGCATGCGAGCTTTAATGAAGAATCTACTCACTACCATGTGTGATCACCCCGAACTTTTTTTAGTTTATGAACAAACGAGTTTTAACGAAGAAACTAATGGCAATCATGTGTGATCACGCCAACATGTTTTAGTTTATGTACGCATACGAGTTTTAATGAAGAAACTAGCTCGCGATCGTGTACGATCATGCCGATGTTTTTTTTAGTTTATGCACGCATATGAATTTTAATGAAGAAACTACTCGTGATCACGATCTTTTTTAGTTTAAGCACCCATACGAGTTTTAATCAAGAAACTACTCACGATCGTGTGTGATCACGCTGGTCTTTTTTTAGCTTATGCACGGATATCAGTTTTTATAAAGAAACTAAACAAGATCATGTGTGATCACGACGAGATTTTTCCGTTTATGCACCCATACGAGTTTTAATCAAGAAACTACTCGCGATCGTGTGTGATCAAGCCGCTTATTTTTTTAGTTTATGCTTGGATACGAGTTTTAATGAAGAATCTACTCACGATCATGTGTGATCACCCCGAACTTTTTTTAGTTTATGCACAAACGAGTTTTAACGAAGAAACTAATGGCAATCATGTGTGATCACGCCAACATGTTTTAGTTTATGTACGCATACGAGTTTCAATGAAGAACGCATACGTTTTTAATGCAGAAACTACTGGTGATCATCTGTGATCACGACGACATTTTTTAGTTTAAGCATGGGTGCTTTTTTTAATCAAGAAACTATTCACGATCGTGTGCGATCACGCCGTTCTTTTTTTAGCTTATGCACGGATATCAGTTTTAATGAAGAAACTAGCCGTGATCATGTGTGATCACGACGAAAATTTTCAGTTTATGCGCTCATACGAGTTTTAATAAAAAAACTACTTACAATCGTGTGTGATCACTCCGGTCTTTTTTACTTTATGCATGCATACGATTTTAAGTGAAAAAAAACTACTCGCGATCACGCTGATTTTTTACTTTATGCATGCAAACGAGCTTTATTGAAACTACTCGCGATCATGTGTGATCATGCCGAGCATTCATAGTGATCAAACGTGATTCACACCAGTCACGTGAACGCTACCCATTTCTATTTTAAAGCCGGATAGTTTTAAATAATTTTATAAATGAAATTTTCAAGTTTATTTTGAAAAATTACAAACTTTTTTTATTTTGATATAAAATGAGTTCATTCCTTTAAATACATTTAACAATCTTGAATATAATGTATCTTTTTCGTTACTTTGCTTATGATGCTACAAAGAAAATACCTTTTTGTTTCATAAAATATCAAGAACAATATATTCTTTTCATGATTTTTTGTTGTTGTTAGTTTTGATTGCCAAGTAGCAAAGGTTTTTATGTACAAACGGCAAGACACTAAGATCATCTATATGTCTGTATGTATAAATAATATAAAGAGTATATAGTAAATATAAAAACACTGTAGAAAAAAATAACGGCCATATACATGCATACAAAAGTCTGTATGCTTAGATTTGTGTATATAAATAGCACGGGTTATTCTTTTTCTTATATACTTCCCATAAATACAATAATACCTGTATTTTAGAGTCTGTTGTAGTATGTTGCAAGTATGCTGCATGCATACAGTAAACGTACATCTGTATAATAAATTGGTTTCTATATTTGTATTAAATATATTTCAGTCGATAATGTAATTAAATAAAAATATTTTAGGGCCTTTATGCTGTTCATTTCGTTTTAATGAATAACATTTCTTGTAATTTATTACAAACATTGAGTTTAATGAAAGAAATCAGAGGTTTTTCAATTTTAATCATTTCTTTTATATTCTGCTTTTATTGTATTTAACCCTTTTATTTATTTATTTTTTGTATTGCTTTTAGTGTTTTATGATTTTATTATGTTGAGGGGTTATATTTATTAAAAAAAAAGGTTTGTTACTTAAGTCTTTTGTTTGTGGGGAAAACATCGCTCAAATAAAACGTTTTATTTTTATTGTTATAATAGAAATTTTAAGATAATTTGGCTGCAATTAAATTGCTCAAATTCATAAAAATGCCCTTGGTGGAAAATTTCTTTCAGGTTTAGCATTAGAAAGTCTCATTTTAACATTTAGATTGTTATTAAATGTGTGATTAAATTAAAAACGCACAAAAGTATCAGAAGAATAAAGCAAATTTTTACTTCTTCAACTTTGCCTGGCTATATGGTCACGTACTAATTTTATATTTCGAGACAATAAATTGCTAAATATTTTCTTTTTTGACTCTTTAATTTTATGTTTGTTGAGATTTATTTTTCTAAATGTTCATGTTTTTATTAACGCAATTCTCATATCTTTTTTGAGAGTTTCTATAGAAGCATAAGAGTTAGAAAACTTTTCAAACATGGTGGCTAAAGGTCTACTTATGAGTTGGTACCAATAAAATGCACGCATAAAGACTATGTTATAACTCACAACATAACTATAACAATTTTTCTAAGAGATAAAATTTATTTATTTTTCAGTTTAAACTTAAGAAAATCACTAAAATTAATAATGCTACCACAATTTTTACCCTTTTATGAGAAACGCCAAAATATCCCTTTTTCATTATATTCGAAATTTTGAACATAATTTTGAGTTTTCGACAATGCGAGCATGGCATGGCGGCTTTCGAAAACAAGGTCTTTTAAAATAGTTGAACACGATAAAGAAAAAAAAACAGTTAGTGAAGCTCCGAACCTTTAAAAAAGTGTGATTCGCCACGAGGTGGCGACATATCTGTTGATTGGGCTTACTAAAGTAAGTAGGATTTTCGCTAGGGTGTTGTTGCTGCCGTCGCTGGCAGTGTAGGTTAAAGGGCTATGATGAGAAGACTGTGGTAGACTCGAAACATCTGATGTCACTTCAACCTTCCTTACAGCCAAAATTTTCTTTGAATGTTCTATAATTACCGGCTTTAGAATTTCTTTCTTAAATAAAAAAAAAATTTAATCGAAACAAACTTAAGGCAAACTAATTAAATAACTTTGGATAAAAAACCATACAGTTCGACTAAAATTCATAACTCAATTGTTAAAAACTCTAAAGGCACTTAGCTAAAATATGAATGTATACTGTTTCAAAAAAACTTGGGCAAACCCAGCATTGAAAATATCAATGATATGTTTCACGATGGTAAGTAGCGATGCCATTTTTAGCCTTTTTTACGACATTACAAATAAAATAAATTAAGTAAAGTGATTTTGTAATGTTTTTTTGTTATTTTCTGGCGATTTTTCGTTTTTTTGCAATTTTTTTGACGATTTTTTTTAGTTTTGGCGATTTTTTGGTTTTGGCGTTTTTTTTAAACGTTTTTTAGTTTTAGCGATTTATTTTAGTTGTAGCGATTTTTTTCAGTTTTGGCGCTTTTTTTATTTTTGGGATATTTTTTTCGGCTTTTGGTGATTTTTGTAGTTTTAGCGGTTTTTTTTGGCTTTTTTCATTTTTGGGATTTTTTTGCGGCTTTTGGTGATTTTTGTAGTTTTAGCGATTTTTTTTGACTATGACACTTTTTTTCGTTCTGGCGACTTTTTTTTCGTTTTTTTTGGCGACTTTTGGTTTTGGCGTTTCTTTTAACGGGTTTTTCGCTTCTTTACGATATTTTTAGTTTTAGCGATTTATTTTATTTTTGGCGCTTTTTTGGTTTTGACGCTTTTTTTTCGTTCTGGTGTTTATTTCATTTTTTGGCGGTTTTTCGTTTTTTTATGATATTTTTAGTATTAGCGATTTTTTAGTTTTTTTGCGATCTTTTTAGTTTTGGTGATATTTTGAGTTTTAGCGATTTTTTTTAATTTTGGTGCTTTTTTCCTTTAAGCACTTTTTTCCTTTTGGCGATTTTTCGTTTTGACATTTAAAAAATTTTTTTGACAACACACTTCATATGTCTGCTAATTTGGTTTACTAAAGTAATAAGATTTTCGTTAGGTGGATGTTGCTGCCGTCGCTGGCACTGTAGGTAAAAAAGGGCTGTGATGAGAAGACTGTGGTGGTCTCGAAACATCTGATGTCAGTTCAACCTTCCGTACAGCCAACATTTTTTTGAATGTTCTATAAGTACATGCTTTAGAATTTCTTTCTTAAATAAAAAAAATTATTTAATCGAAAGATTAAATCTAAAACAAACTTAAGGCAAACTAATTAAATAGCTTTGGAAAAAAAAACATACAGTTCGACTAAAATTCATAACTCAATTGTTAAAAACTCTAAGGCCCGTTATTACAACTTGCCTGTAAAGTACGCATTTGTAAAAGTTAACCATAGCTAAAATGAGGAATACAGTAACTATTTTCGTTATTACAACTTCTCTGTAATATAAAATTTATCTTATTTCAAAACATGGCAATACCAGAGCAAACATCGATTACCACCTTTAGGCGTCACTTAAAAATAATTTTAATACACACAGCACACAGAGAAAAATGTTTATTTTTCCTCCTAAAACTATGCTCGAAAATTGTTTCAATGTTTCTTTTATTTGAATACTTTCAAAAACTATGGCAGCTACAACAGCATAAACCTCACATTAAATTTAAGCACAAGAAGAACTTTCCTTTAGCTAATCGGAAAGATTTTGCCTAAAGTCTACTTATAATAATGAAAAACGAGTTATCTGTCCGATAACATCTTAACTTTAGCTATTGGCAAGTTATAATAATGGCCCTAAGGGTGTTAATTTTAAAATGCTGCTGTGAACATATCAAGAGTTTGTCTCTTGCGGTTTCCAAGATACATACATCTAATTGTCAAAAATACATAGTAAAATTTAAGTGTTAGTTGGTGTAGTCTGCATAATAGTAATACACTAATTTTGAAAAATTCAACTGTGTAATTCCAAAAATTATCATTAGGATCAAAATCGGACAATACAAACTGTAATTTAAGCTGGGCTTTAAAAAAGTGAACTAATTCCACTATTCCAGCTTTTACTGTCTTCAATAAAATCTGAAAACATATTCCAATGCACGGAAACTGTTGCTTTCTTTGCCTTCAGTTTGTTTAATAAAATCCATCTATAGTTTAAATTGCACCCTAATGACTTTTCCCACTAACGGAACTCATTGCTATACAAGAATTTAAATACAGTGATAAATGCTTAAAGTAAAATCAAATATATCCGGCATATGGGAATTCAATTCCAAAGATTCTGTGCATTTATTTATTTTTTTTCATTTTTATTATAAATATTTTGTTTTAAAGAAGGAAGCTTGAGTCATAGAAATGATTGTACTCTGGCATATAATTACATATGAGTGACTCCACGTAAAACAGCCCCATGCAAGGAAAAAATTGTTTTCTTATTTTTAATAAAAATCTCTCAATTAATGTTTTTAGAGCATGAAAATTATAGAAAAAAATAAAAAATGCATTATTTAATATTTTGTAAGCAATTTGAGGCACTTTTAAATGATCATCCACGAAACATTTGGCTCTTCTTCTTTATATGCTTAATATATATTTCCGATTTTCTTTTCTTCCCTTTTTCATTATTAATACAAACCCTTATCTCTGAAAAGAATATACTTTTTTCGCTTTTTATTGAATTTAAAAAAAGTACTCAGCTAGATTGTTCTGCTGTTCATAATAGAACGGATAGCAAATAATTTAATGTGTTATTTTCTTATGATATATTTTTATATTATTTATATTAATGAAATCAATAAAAAAAAGTTTATTTCTTCGAATTTTTCAAATTTTTGTACTCGGTCACACCCGTCGGTCACACCCGTCACATTAAAAAAACTAGTTTTTTGTTAAGAAAACTGATTTTTTGTCAAACAGTAAACACGTAATACAGCTAAAAACACTTTGAACAGACAGCTATACCAAAATTATTGAGTACGTTATAGTAAAAATTTTACAGCATTTATGCTGAAAGTCATAATGCTTTAAAACTAAGATTTGTATTTATTTATATTAATTATATTATATTATTTATATTAATGAAATCAATAAAAAAATTATTTCTTGGAATTTTTCAAATTTTCGTACTCGGTCACACCCGTCGGTCACACCCGTCACATTAAAAAAATAGATTTTTGTTAAGAAAACTGATTTTTTGTCAAACAGTAAACACGTAATACAGCTAAAAACACTTTGAACAGACAGCTATACCAAAATTATTGTGTACGTTATAGTAAAAATTTTACAGAATTTATGTTGAAAGTCGTAATTCTTTGAGACTAAGATTTGTAAGGTCACACCCGTCGCAGCTTTCTGACGACCATTCTGAGCAGGAATCGTGTTCTTTCAGTGTCTACCCGTTATTCAACGACTTTAAGCTTAATGGCCTGGCGAGTCTTTATTTATAACAAAAAATATGTGTAAAGTGGTCACACCCGACTAAATGGAATTGCTCATATACACATACGAAAATATCTACATGACTACGAGTATATTAATTGATAGACATTTTATTAGTGACATTCAATGATTCATAATAAAATCAGAAAGCAAAAAAAAACTAGAGAAATGTAAAACAAAAATCAATGGAAATACAAAAGACTTAAGAAACAAACATTATAACGGATGTTTTATATACAAATAAATAAACGAACAAATAAATAAACGGAAAAAATGTATTCACAATTTATAGGCGAAATTTTATTTAAATTAGAGATGGAAACTACTGACGACGTGATTGGCAGGAATCACACTTGATTACGCATGAGTGTGGGTGTACAAAAAATCCACGGTTGATGGTGGTTTAAAAAATAAGTTCTTGAAAACGTTGAAAGAATGATGTTAAAAATTAAGTTAATGATTTTGCTTCTCTTGCTAATAATGTCCAATTTTTTCTTATACTCACTTGAGTGAAAGAAACAAGGTAGTTCATGATCGTGCATGAGTAAATTTTTTTGTTCTTGAGCATGAATGACTGTGAGTTCGATACTAGTTGAAGATAAAATAACAAACAGTGAGTAAAAATATAAAATTAATAAAAATAAATAAAGTTACGACATAATACAAATTCAAAATGGCATTAACGCCGCCAATCCATATCGAACTATTTTTTCATATATTTTCATTTTGAGTGCTGAAAATTTTGATGATTTTCAGCGCTTCAAAAAGCGCTTTTGTAAGCAAAAATTTAGTACTCCAAACCGGGAATGCGCCATACAAAAATCAGCAGCAATATCAGCAGGTTTGTTAGCGCTACTTTTACTCCATAATTGTAAAGAGATCTGCTTTATTGGAAGCAATTTTTTTTACTGGCTAGTTAATGTGAGTAGTCCAGCAGAAAGCTGACGAGATAGCAGCGGGTGGAAGGGTACCTCCTAATACCAAGTAATTATTAATTATCGCATATCTCGAATAGTGTATCAGTGAGAGTCTTCAAATTTGATGTTAATCATATTATAGTCAATGTGCTTAGCCCAGCATTAAACTGGCAGGATAGGAGCGGGGGTGGGGTATTGAACATGCAAACTAATTAATTATTTTCGCCTATATGGAATACTATATAAGTGAAAGTCTACAAACTTGGTGTAAATTTCTTTATAGTAAATGCGAGTAATCCAACAGAAAAATGGCGGTGTAGGAACGGGGGAAGGGTTCTGGAAGTACTGGGGAAATCCGGAATTTCGGAGGATTTTTGGAATCTCCATCCTGGTTTGTGTCATTGCTAACTGATCTTTCTCTTGTCTAAGTGGCTCGTAACAGTGCTAACTAAATGTGTCTCTACTAACCAGGCGCGGATCCAGCGTGAGCTTTTGGGTGGGAGGGGGGAGCTTCCAAGTGAAACATACTATTTTGCAAAACTTCTTTTAGAAACTCTATAGAAATTTAATCGTTTTGGGGGGTGGGGAGGGGAAATATCCCGTCTCCCTTGTATCCGCGCCTGCTACTAACTATTGGCGATAAGTATCGTCTTAGTATCTTCCAATTGACAGTTGGTTTAGCTGCTGTCGACTTTTGAAAGTGTCATGTTCTTATCATCTGGAAATTCAAATTATTATCTTTTGGTGGAATAATAGCTCCCCCAAGTCCACAGTAGAATGGGAAAATTTCATAAGAAAATAATGACGACATGACGTTGGATATGACGAAATCTGCTGCCATTAAGAAACTGAAGCAAAGCGACACGGATTGCGAGATTGAGAGTCAGAGAGAGAGAGAGAGAGATAGAGTGGAGTTCTATGCCATCGTCTCCTAAGACCAGGCGCGCTTCTGCTATTGCCGAGCATGCTATTGGTGAAAATTTTGCTGATGGAGTTATTGGTGGTGCTGCTACTACCGCTGCTTCAAGTTTTGTTGCTGTTGTTGTTGTTCTTGTTTCAGCCCCTACAGGATCCATACATAGAGAAAATAGAGAATAGAAAAAATAAAGAAAGAAAATTTTAAAAATAAAAAATGGAAACTTTCGCAGTTACATCCAGTTCAAGGAAGTGTGCTGCTTCAATTGGATGAGTCCAAGGGGATAATGGTGTCAGGTCTGTCGGTTTTGCAGTGCACTTGAAGATATGATTGGTAATGTGTGGTGAACCACCACAGTGAGGGCGCTCATCGGATATCTCAGGATTCTGGAGGGATAGGTAGCTATTTAGGAATCTGTAGAGTCCCAAGCGAAGCTGGGAGAGGATGGCTCTGTTTTCTCTTGGGAGCTGATTCTCTTCATGCTGTTGTTGGTTCGGCTAGTTCGTTGATTAGTGCTTCTGGTACGTCGTCGGCTGGTGTCTGTGTGGCTGATAATGGTATGGATGAGGAGATAGAGGTCTTCAATTGCACTGCTGACAGTGCTGTGGTCTCTGGTTAGAGGAATAAGCGGCAGAAGAAAAAGGTGTCTGCTAGTGTCTAGTGCTAGCGATAGAGTTGAAAAGGTTAACTGGTTCACTGATGGAGGTGTAGCTAGCTGATGTAGTAGATAGAGCACTGGCTCGTAAGATGACTGCTATTTTGGTGGAGTAAGAGGTTCTCTTGCTGAGAATTAGCGTTTAAGAGAAAAGTTGGATACCGGCAGTCCATCAACAACGTTGATTACGGCTTCTTCACCTAATGTTGGTGTCTTTAGGGTGCTAAATGCTGTTTCAGTGGTGACACCTGCAGTTCCCAATGTGGTTCCTCCCAAACCGGTTGAGAAGTGCTTGAATGAGGTTAAGGCGAATGATGGTATTACTACATCTGAGGAGGTGTAGTATTACCTCTTCAGATATACTTGTCATGTCATGTGTTATTATGCCATGGCATGACATGTCCTGTGTTGTCATGTCATGTCCTGTCTTGTCATGTCATGTCCTGTCTTGTCATGTCTTATCATGTCATGTTATGTCATGTCATATCATGTCATGTTATGTCATATCATGTCATGTTATGTCATGTCATGTCATGCTATATCATGTCATATCATGTCATCTCATGTTATTTCCTGTCTTATCATGTCATGGCATGTCATGTCATGTATGTCATGTCATGTCATGTATGTCATGTAATGTCATGTTATGTCATGTCATGCCATGGTATGTCATGTCATGTCATGACATGTCTTGTCGTAACATGTTATGTGAACATGACATAACATAATATAGTTTTATTGGTTATTTTTTTTAGGTAAATAAAACGTAAGGAACTTCATTCCTACCCGGTGTCCCACGACACCGTGCGTTCTTTTTATATTTTGTAAACAATACTTTACAAATCTTTTATAGAAATCAGACTAGTCCCTATTGAATATTACAAATGACCGTTTTACGCTATAATAAAAGTATTAATGCTTCTAACGGAAAGGAAGTCCTGACATGATGAGTTGTTATTGTTTTTTGAAATTTTTCAAACAGCAATTTGATCAGGGAGGCATTTTGTCAAAATTATTAATACTTCTTAATTAAAAAATTCAAAATTAAAAAATAAGAATTTAATAAACTTCTTAAGCGCAGAACAATAACCTTTAAATGACCACCACACACGTACGTATGTTCCAAAATATGTGTAAAAATTTTTAATATTTCGTTTCTGTTAAGAAAAATTCTACAAAATGAAAGTGAGAACTCTCAATACTTTAAAGTTTAACTTAGTAAAAATAAGCAACAAATATTTTAAATAACAATAATAATATAAAGAAGAACAAGAAAAAAGATATATAGGACAAGGTCTTAACATTAAAACTACAAATTAACACTTGTTTTAAAGCTTAATTTATAATTCAAGAACAACCATAATAACATCTTCTACACATAAAATACTCGTAAAGCAAAAGGTTAAAATGTAAAACAGAAATAAAAAGAAAAACTAAACATATAAAGTTGTTAAAATATTAAATTAAAAAGCAGAACATGAAAACGTTGCTTTTTTTGTAAATGAAAAATATTTAAACAAAATTAAATTAAACTTTTTCTGTTACAACGAAACTGTACCCCCTTTTTTCGTTTTCATAAAATTTTACGCAAAAGAGATGATGCTGGGCCAAAAGCACACACAAAAAACCAAACTTAAGACTTTATATACAGGAAAAAAATATACAGAAAAGAAAAGATCAACGTATAAAATGAACACACTCACAAATTTAGCTCAGTTTTTAAATGGGTTGTTTTGTTGCTGGCTGGTTGGTTGGATGACTGTTGCTGCTGCCTATAAAATACTGTCAGCGCTGAGGTAACAGTGGTATAAAATGAATATGATATAAAAAATTTTATGTGAAATATTAATTAAATAATTTTTGAAAAAAGACTACAAAATAGGCGTGGCATTGCCCACTTTTCTGATCATATATTTGTATTTTCATGGGGACTAATTGTGTGTGCGATGTTTCATAAGAATCGTTTAAGTATACTGCTAGAAAAACCGCCGTAACGCTGATTTAATTCAACATCAATGCTATGTCAAGTGTCTGCGTTTTTGACCCAATGACACGACATCACTGCTTTACATCAGCTGGTCATCAATGCCAATGATGACAAATCTAACATCAGTGCAGTGACACATCGACATCAGGAAAATGACTAATTGACATAATTTTAATGACAAAATGTCATTAATATGATGTCGCTGATATTAAAACTGTCTTAACGCTGATGTAATTCAACATCAATGCTATGACAAGTATCTTCGTTTTTGAGCCCATGACACTTTTCATCACTGTGGTGTCCACCTTTATATCAGCTGGTTATCAATGGCAATGATGACAAATTTAACATCAATACAATGAAATATTGACATCAATGATATGTCTAGTGCCTTCGTTTTTGACCCAATGACATTTGACATCATTGTGATGTCAACATTTACATCAGCTGTCATCAATGGAAGGATTGAAACCATTATACATACATATTTATATATTCTTACTTTGTTATTTTATTTTTTCTTCTAATGTTGGTTTTGATCCCAGGCTACTGAATTCATTACACATTTATAAACAAACGTCTCCAGCACCATCCAAAACATCGGCAGAACAAAGTCAACATAAACAATGTTGTTGCGACATACATATGATGACTAAGTGTCATCAATATGATAACTAAGTGTCAATATGATAACTAAGTGTCATCAATATGATGACTAAGTGTCATCAATATGATGATTAATTGTCATCAATATGATGACTAAGTGTCATCAATATGATGAAAAGCTGTCATACTATCGCTTGTTTCAATATTTTCTTGGTGCATATATGCTGTACTGGCTTAGTTTTTAAAAAGACTTGCATATTTTATTATTAGCTCTGTCATACAAATGATAAATGCAATGTCATGTATCATGTGTTTTAACTTTTTAAAAATACCATTAAACACAAAAATGAAAAATTAAACAATAACATTTTTATTAAAATAAAAATTATGTACATTATAACATTGTTTACTGATTTATTTTATACTTATTTTACACTTTAATAATATATAATAAGTGACATCCTATTGATATCATTCAAGTCATAGCATTGATGACAATTAAAATATGACAAAATTCTGCGATGACGTTTATCATCAGATTGATGTCTGTTTTCTTTTTAGTGATTACATTTGTCATAGCATTGATGTCATAATTCTGTTGATACATCAATGCGATGATACATTTTTCTGTAAGTGTAGAAGTAGTTGAACAAGAATAAGTAGAAATGACTTGCCTGGCACAGGTATCGAGCTCACATTCACAGGCTTCATTTGCTTTGTAGTCAATACGCTAACTTCTTCAGTCAATAGCGGAAAACTGTACTTCCTAATAGATGCTATTTGGATTGAGCAAAATTTTTGTTATACGCAAATTACACTTTAGAAAACAGTGATACTGGCGCAAGCAGGTAAGATAGAAATGGGAGTGTTCAGTATCGTATGAATCATGCATCAAAGATTGAAAGAAGAAGGAACGAAGATGCTCCAGTGATAAAATCGTTTAAATATGAACCCAAAGAAAGACATACATTCATTTGTTCCCGGGGAAAAATCCTCCTATTCTAAAAAGCCGGGGAATAAACAAATAAGGAAGAAGAAAAAAATCTGGATCAGCTGTTTAGTGTTTACATTTTATTCTGCACTAACACAAGAGTCCAGTAATAGAAATTAATAAACATTTTATGTTTTCATTGATAATAATAAGATTGTGTGTTAATATAAATATTTGTTTTTGCTTAAATAAAAAGTAAAAAATATACAGTGAACTTAGAAGTCACTTAGAAGCTCTCGGAAGAACTTTATGCTGAGGAAGTGAAGCGAAAACTGGGCCAGTGCCAGATGCATTAAATCCCCAATGGTTATGTGTAAAAAGGAAATTGTAAATTTTTTAAACCGCAACAAATCTCCTATTTATCTATTATGTGAACTTAAAGGAGGCGCGCAAAATTTAGTGTGTTTTAAAAATTTCTCCCGGAGGCAGAAGAAGTAGTTCATGTTTTAGAAGCGCATATTTGCAAGGCGTGGATAAAAATGCCTAAAACAAGAGAGAAATGTAACATTGCGATGTTTATTTAAACTTGTCCTAAATAAATGATTATACAATTGTTTTACAACATTTCTTAATTTAAAATTTTTGCATTAGTTCCCTTCAAAATGTTTTGGGGGAAATACTCACAAGAATTTCTCCCTCTCCCTCATATTTAGAGTACTTACTTTTTTCCCTGGGAGTTTTTTCCCGGGGAAACTGTAATTTAGAATAGGAGGAATGGGAAAAGGGAAAATTTTCCCGGGCAGATTTTATTTAGAATAGGGGAACAGGGAATAGGGGGAAAAAACTCCCGGGGAACTGTTATTCATAATTGGGCTGATAGAATGGAGAAGACCAAAATTCCGATGAAAATATCAAGTGAATGATAACCTCTCAAAACTTAGAATTAGAAACTGGATAAGGAACGCAGAACGCCGAATAGTTTGGAAATCTATTCTACGGTCAGCCGAAGATCAAAACAGGTTGTAAATTGGCCATTTAAGTTAGAAAACAGATATTCAATCAAATAATAAACATGAATAAAAATCTCTGTTAGTTCCTATATTTGGTATTATAAACTACTGTCAACCACTAGGTTTGATAATGTTGACTGCTTTACTATGCTATTTCGTTTGGTATGTGTAGCTTTTATTTCAAATTTTTGTTAACTAAAAACCATATTGAAGAAAAAGACAAAATCTTAAGAAAAAAAACGTTAAGAACAACAGCGGCAGCAGTTAAGAAAAGACAAACAGCTTCACCTTTTGCCAATAGCAACAACTACAACTAACAATAAAAGACAGTAAAAACAAAAAAAAAGTAAGTAAGAGAGTATAAGATGAAAAAAGTCGTATGTATTATAACTGACGTGGAATACATAAAAATCGAAAAAGAAAAGAAATTATTGCATTCAATAAAAACCAGCCAGTCACTTTCGGCATAGCAACGAGTTTTATATCATTAAATTGTGAAGTACCATACACATACTTACATACAAATATTTCTCTTTTTTTTTATTCTAAAAATAAGACCGGCCGGTTTTTGCTTTTTTTTCTGTGTTTAGGGAGATACAAACATGTTTAAAATACCAACTGAAAACTGCCAAAGAAATACATAAATTGAAACAGTTTTTAAACTTGTCTTAAACTCTCTAAAAACTCAAGCTCCAAACTATTCGTACTTTAGCTAAGAAAAAAAAAACTTATATATATATTGCTTAAGGCTGCGTTAGCTTATACTACAACTGATGCTGTTTACTCATACAATTACACTTACTAAATCACTCACACACATACACTCTCATATTTGCGAATATTTTGCTTTTGAAATACTGACTGCAGTTAAAAAAATAATAAAAAATAAAAAAATTTATAACGACTTTTTGGTCAATTGATTCTTTTTTGTACATTCTTTTTTGTTTTGGTTTAATTCTATTAAGGACAAGAATTGTTTATTAAGCCAAGAAGGAGAAACTAGTTATATTCTGGAAACTTTAACGTGAGAGTGCATACAGTTTGCAACTTTTTTCAAAAGGGGTTTTTGTTTAGTCGCATATATAACTCATACATGTTTTAACATTTTTTACTATCGAATAATTCAGCTTTTAATTCTCTAATCAGTAGATGACTTTAATTCATAGATAATTTGACAACAATTTTCATATTTATTTGATTAACAAAATGCTTTAGTTTTTATCTTCAGAGATATAGCTTCCATTTAAGGCTGTCTTTCAGGATACAGCTATTAAATTATCTTTTAAATTTATATATTACTCTATTTGTGTGACGTCTAATGTTATAAAAAACGTAAATTTTTATAAATACGCTATTCCATGAAATAATTTGTTTATTTTTTTGAAAAATTTTCTTTGAAAACTTTTTTTAAATTAAAATAAATTTTTGTGTTTTCAATTTACAAAAAAAAGGCTTTATTTTCTATTGTGGAGATATCAGATTTTGTTGTCTATTAACCCTATAAGTTTCAAAATGGAACCAAACCCAGATTTCGAGTTACAGATAAAATTTTGTTCCTTCTTAAATATAGTCTGTAACAGTCTTGATCATCTCAAGTTCAAGTTTTCGAGTTACAGATAAAATTTTTTTCTTTCCTAGATATAATCTGTAACAGTCTTGGATCATTTCAAGTTCAAGACTTACCAGCAAAAAAATAATAGCCAAATACCCCAGGAAAGGTGATATAACTCTTCTTTGAGGAGTACCACGATTGACTGCTCTGTATTTAGTAACATTTCCAATCATGGCACTTATGACTCTATTTTCTAGCAGATTCTTAATAAACCAGCAGATATTGATATCATTTCCTAATGCCACCGTCTCATCGACAATGAATACGGACTTGACGTAGTTATAAGAAGTATTAATAAAGTCTACCATTATGAATGCTTTTTACACTAGTGGGCTAAAAATGGCGCCCGAGCAGGGACTCGTCTACAATTGGGGCCGAATTACCGCATACGTGATCGAGTAAATTTGTTCGAAATTTTCTATTCGGGCTTACCGCATTCGTTATCCAACAAGTACAGCTGAAATTTGAGATTACGGCATAAGGTAACGAGTGCGTAATCTAGTACGAGCAGTTTAAATTCCACTCGTTCGCAATGTTTAATTCTATCTACAAAATATACGTAAAAATATAGGTTTATAAATGTATTTAAAGTTTAAAACAGTCAAAAAAATGGTTGTTATACTAGCTTAAGGAAACCAAAAAATTTTCTTTAATCTAGAAAAAACTCTCTTCAATTTAGAAAAAACCCTCTAGATTCAACAAACTACGTAAAACAAACTTGGCATACTTTTTAAAAATTTCAATACGTTAGCTATCGCATGTAGGGCGGAATTAGCGCATTCGTTATCGAGTAGGCTTTTGTATCGAATAAAATTTCGTCAGGTATCGAATGTATGGATAACTGCATTCGATAGCTAACGTATCGAAATTTTTAAAAAAAGTGTACCAAGTTCGTTTCACATCGGTTGTCGAACCAACTAGATAGTTTGTTCTAGATTTTCTATATTTTTAAGCTACAAAACAACCGAAGATTCGACAACCGTAATGAAGTTTTTTATTCTCCCGCCAAGATTTCCTCTTCTAATGACTACAAAACATTTTCTCAACATGCTCTAATTCGTTTGAAGCGGATTGATTCGCCCAAGGAATATCTTAGTTGGTCTATTGTTGCCCCTTCCCTTTTAATTGCATTCTGCTAACAAACATCAATTAATTTGTCTTTTCATAACAGATAGATCCACCCGACGGAGTCTATCTGTAGTTTAAAAGTGTGGTTAATACTGTATGGGTTGCTTTTTTGTCTATTCGCTCCGCCCTCATTGGAGGTTGCATCTATCGATATTCCACAGTTATCACGATTGGAGACGGATTCCTGCTCGGGCGCCTTTGCGTAGGCATGTTGCTGAGAAGAGCGAAGTTCCAAAGATATGATCATTGTTAAATGTTAAAAGCTCTTTCTATTATTTTCAGCAGAAAAAAAGACAGCACACTAATTGGCCTGAAATTCTAAGGCTTAGTGTGCGACGTCTTGCTATCCTTGGGGATGAAGGCAACCTTACATCTCTTCCAGTATAAGGGTATGTATGCCGCTTTCGAATACAACTAGGTATAGATTTCTCTGTATGTTACCTGGAATCAAAGCTACTTATCGCCAATCTCGATATGTCATAGTCCAGTGAGACAATGATTATGTTGGCCGACTCAGGTATAGAGTCAGTACCAGCCAATATTTCAGGTGGTGTATGACTACCGGGATATTTTTGTACTCTAAGTCTTTTTAAAACTCAATATATCGCATCCGCCTTAGCTTCAGAAACTTATTTTTCCCCATCAGGCCTTAATAATAGTTTAAAGAACTCGGTGTTGCCAACGCAGATAATTTTGTTATGGTTGCATTGTGTACAACTACAATCCGGCTCGAAGAACAATAAACAAGTACTCGATTGTTAAATGTTGTGTGTTGCCTCTGTTTAGTGAAACCAGAGCTCAATTTGTGGACTATAATGAGACATTTGCAGAATGGAACACGTATCTTAAGTGCCGCTACACACTTCGCCAGTACTCTTGTTGTCTTTACATTTCAGTTTAGTTGACACCTGAAGATGATGTCCTCTTTATCTTGGAAAAACCATTTGGCAGCACCATTATTTTGCAGCCCAAATGTTCACTGAAATAGATCAAGGCTACGAATAAAGCCAATTATTCTACACGATGAGAGATTGTATACTTCATTTGGATACCTCGACCTGCCACTACCGCCAGACAATTACAGAGAATGTGTTCCGGCGTTTCTTCATGCGCTTAGCAGAGACTACATAGTTTGATCTAAGAGTTGCCAATGAGAAATTGGTGTCGTCTGAGACTGCAGTGGCCAGTAAACGACTCCATTAGTAATCTAAGGTAATTTTTGACCATTAGCAGTAACTTTTAGGATTTTTTTTGGGATAACGTAATGAATTGTTTTGTTTTGCTTAGCCCCTTAAAGGATTTCCAATGACGAGCAAATTCCATCTGAGTCCAGGAATTATTCTATGGAGTATAGTTCAGCCATTGGCTCCTTTCAGTAATTAGAACGTCAAAATTTTGCTCAAGACTAATGTCGGTTATATTTGATCTCTTATTCTAATGTATGGGTCGTTTAGAACTTGTCCTAATATATTCATTTACCCAACCAGATCTCCGCTTTTTTTAGTAGAGATATCTGGTAGACGAAGTGCGCTCCTACTAGGAGAGGTTCTCATGGCCCCGGTGATTGACAATGCGTACCGTCTAGTATGTATAGACAGTATACCTTGCCGAATAATGCACTAGTAGTGACATGTTCAGTTTTTGGCCACCAAACAAGGGCAGCGTATGTTAATTTTGGTTTATTATTGTGGTAAATGACCAATATATATTTTTTAGTTTGATTGCCCAAGTTTTTCAATGGACAACTCCCTATCTTTGCACCATTTGCTTGTTAGATTAAGAGCTTATTCCATCTTTTTTGATATGGTTCCGTCCTCCCACCCTTTCACAGATATGATAAGATCACCAGCGTAACTACATACATATATGCTCGGAAGCCCAGGTTGTAGGGCTGTTCTAGAAGTTCATCAATTAGCAACCTCCATATTGGTGCCCATGCCAGAAGATTAAATCTTCCTTTAAACGATTTCTGCAGAAGTTGTCAAAACGAGGAGGAGGAAGAGACTGTCAAGCACCTCCTTTGTCGATGTCCAGCACTATATAGAAATAGGGCGTCATATTTGGGAAATCCGTCACTACCCGAATTAGCAGACCTGGGCAATGCGACATTAGGAGAATAAATTCATTCATACGGTACTCGGGTTGGTTTAACACCGACCCAGCCTCTGGGATAGGTAGGGCACCTTCTTAAATTTCCTACTATCCATCCCAGGCATCGCAAAGGTCCCAAGTGGGCCGATTTTTAGAAACCGGCAGCCTGTTCAGTCTAACCTAAACTAACCTTGTACACACACATTAAGGTTAAAAAAGTGGGCAGTGCCATGCCCATTCAAAGTAAATTTTCTTTTTCAAAAACTTCTACTAAACTGTTTCTTATGAAACTTTGCATACACATTTGGTTATCGTTATAATACAACAACATTATGGTTAGAAAAGTGGGCAGTGCCACGCCCATGAAAAGCAAATACTCATTTCAACCAGTTCTACTTAACCGATTCTTATGAAACTTCCCACACAATTAGTTCTCGTGAAAGTACAACATATTGATGAAAATTATGGGAAGTGCCACGCCTATTTTGTAATAGATTTTTTTTTGCAAGAATTATTAACATAATATATTTTTGAGTTATAAATTTTTAGTCGAACTGTATGGTTTTTATCCAAAGTTAAATTAGTTTGGCTTAAGTTCATTTTCAATTTAATCTTTCGATCAAATTATTATTTTTTTATTTAAGAAAGAAACTCTAAAGCATGTAAATATTGGACATTCAAAGAAAAATTTGGATGTACGGAAGGTTGAACTGACAGCTGTTTCGAGACTACCACAGTCTACTAATCAGAGCCCTTTACATACACTACCAGCGACAGTAGCCAGAACACTGTAGCGGAAATCCTACTAATTTTAGTAAGCTCAATTAACAGACTGTCGCCATCTCGCGGCGAGATGCCAAAACAAACATTAAAAAAATCACAGCATTGAGAATATCGCAATGAAAAAAGCTTAAAATAGTTGAACATGCTAAGAAAAGACAGTTAGTGAAGTTGCGAACATTTAGTTCATTAATAGGTGCTACTTCCCGCTAGATGGCGACAGTCTGCTTATTGAGCTTACTAAAATTAGTAGGATTTTTGCTACAGTGTTGTTGCTACTGTCGCTGGTAGTGTAGGTAAAGGGCTCTGATGAGTAGACTGTGGTAGTCTCGAAACAGCTGTCAGTTCAACCTTCCGTACATCCAAAATTTTCTTTCAATGTTCAATATTTACATGCTTTAGAATTTCTTTTTTAAATAAAAAAAAATAATTTGATCAAAAGATTGAATTGAAAATGAACTTAAGGCAAACTAATTTAACTTTAGATACAGAAAATATTTTTTAACACATTTCTAACTTAATGTGTATTAGATGGAAAGGAGGTATTAACATTGTCTTGTGTTTTAAATAAACATGCCATTATTTATGGGTTTTTGGCACTTGCAAGTATGCTAAACAGATTTTATTACTTTGGAAGAGCTCTAGAGAAAGCTACTCCAATTATCAAATCAATGATCTTTAAAAAAAGTGATTTTTTAGGCTTTTTGTTCGCTTAAAGAAACGATCATGCATTTATTCCTAAATTAATTGGAAGAAGAAATTTATTGCCTAAAAATTAAATTTATTTTTTTTTCTTTCTTTCTGTCTTTCTCTCTTTCTTTCTTTATCAATAAAACAAAGTTGATCTACAAACAATATAACCAACCATATAAAAAGCCATTTAAACATTCACTCTAAATAAATTTCAACTTTCTTAAATTTGGCACTGAGAGCCATGTAAATTTTTTCTATACGTTATCAAGCTGTGGCACCGAAAAGCCAGTTTATTTTTATACTTTAAAGTTTTTATTACTTATATGCAGTTTTTGGCAAATATTATACAAAAAGAAAAAAAACAGACATTCCCATGGAAAAAAAGGTTACCAAAGGTGTTTGTATGTATGTATGTATCTATTTTGTATGTCTTTTGTATCTATAAAATATTCATTTTATATACTTGAAAAGAATATGGCAAAGAATAATAAAATTTTGCTGCTAAAAATCACAAAATAACGACTGAAGTTTTTTTAAACAACATTGCATACAACGCTTCATTTATTGGTAATAAAAAAAGACGAAAAAAAATGGGAAAAAATGATATCGTTGAAAAAAAAAGAAAGAACCGCCTGCGCATATTTTTATTTATTAACGGGCATAAATTTATATTCTAAATATTCTTGCAAACATGTTTTACTTAAAGCTTTTTATGGTCAGAACACAACGCAATATTAACGCAAACAACATGATGTGAAAAAAGCAGATAAAAAAAAAACGTTTAAGTAGACGGACAATTAGATACACACAGACTAACTGACAAGTATGGAATTATACAAAAGCAATTGTGTCACAAACAAATAATTCACATTCACATACATTCTCTCCGATTAAACACAGTGAAAGATAGATGTTAACTGAGCATTGAGCAAATACTTAATGTATTTGTACAGAAGAAAAAAAAACCAACAGCAATTATTAACTCAATAAGAAAAAACAAAAACACTACAAATATATTGCATGAAAATATATAAATAAATATTTATAATCAAATAGAGAGATGGTGAATCATCATCTATAGAAAATGTAAAAAAATAACACTAAAAAAAACAGCAAATAAAACGTTCCAAGAAACACAGATATAATCATAATTTGTTCACTCTACGTAACATATATTAAGTGTCTTTAAAGACTTGTTATATGCCAGCTATTTTTGTTTAGCATTGTATTTTCTATAGGTTAGAACCCACGCGATTAAACTATGATCCTCATATTATTTTTTGTTCTCCTCAACTTTTTTCATCCATATATACATATTTTTGTAAGTAGAAAGTTTTATACACTGTCCCACGATGTCGCACGTTATCATTCGTTGGAATTTCAAACGAAAAACTAAAGGGTGGTTAAATTTTAAGGGCCGATGTTGATTGTAAACCACACCTAAACGTCAAGTTTTTTCTGCATTTCATTTGACATTTCTCAATTTCAGACTAACTCAATTTGAACCATGGAAAGATACACAGTCGAGCGACGCGTTAAAGTTATTCAGGTTTATTATGAAAATGGGCATTCAAATCAAAATGCATATCGTGCACTTCGTGCTTTTTTCGGTCAATTTAATCGTCCAAATATGCGTACATTCGTCAAAATCATGTAAAAATTTCAGCAAACCGGGGGCCGAATTACCGCATTCGTTATCGAGTTGGCTTTCGTATCGAATAAAATTTCGTCACGTATCGAATGGATGGATTACCGCAATCGATAGCTAACGTATGGAAATGTTTAAAAAGTGTCACCAACTTTATATTATACCGGTTGTTGAATCGACTAAAAATTTGTAATACATTAAAGAAAAATTTTGTGTTTCTAGCAGCTAGTACAACAACCAAGTCGATTGGCCAACTGTAATAAGATTTATATGTAATGTTCCATGCTTTTTTTTGCAAAACAAACATAATAAAAGAAAATATTGTATTCGGCCCCGGGTCTGTAGGAGATGTGAAAACACCAGTGCATGCTCGAACAGTGACTGTTTGTTGCGGTTTATGGGCTGGCGGCATCATCGGGCCGTATTTTTTCTAAAATGAGGCGGGTCAGACAGTTACTGTGAATGGAGTTCGCTATCGTGAGATGATAACGAACTTCTTATGGTCCGAATTGGAAGATATGGATGTGGACGATATGTGGTTTCAACAGGACACAGCTAACGAAACAATGGCTCTTTTGCGCGACAAATTCAATGGCCGTGTTATCTCACGTGGTGGCGATGTCAATTGGCCGCCAAGATCATGTGATTTGACACCGTTGGACTTCTTTCTTTCGGGTTATTTGAAAGAAAAGGTGTTCGTCGATAAGCCAGCAACAATTCAAGAGCTAAATAATGAGATAATTCGGCACATTAATGGCATACAGCCTCAATTATGAGTCAGCGTCATCGAAAATTTTGACCATCGGATGGAGATGTGCCGCCGAGTTCGCGTCGGCCATTTGACCGATATTTTGTGCCATACATAATTCAACCATACCATTTTATCATAATAAAAAGAAATGACAATAATTTCTTAAATAATTTGTGTTTTATTCAAAATCAATATCGGCCCTTAAAATTTAACCACCCTTTACTAACTTGAGTAATTTATTTATGGACTTATTGAATAAATATAATGTGTTGAAACGCAAATCATTTATTTTTCGCTTTAGCATTTTCGTTCGTTTGACATTGTGGGACAATAAAATAAAAAATAAAAACTCTTATATTATATCCAAAGAAATTCAATTATTTTGGGTTGAGTTCGGTTTTAATTTAATTTTTTAATTAAATTATATTTTTATTTAGAGATAAATGTGAAGAATGTAGACAAAGAAAAATTTTACTGCGTGTAGGGTTGAACTGATATGTTTTGATAGCTCCCGCTAATCTCTTCCGAATTCAAAAAAAATCAGTTTTTTCAATAAACAAATTGTCCAAATCTATAAAGCAATTTGTATAAACATATTTACAAGGTCTACACAAAATAATTTACTGATTCAAAGAAAACTATTTACTGGATTTGCTCTATGTAATAAATAAAACAATATCTTTGTCTGAAGCAATCTGTCTAAAAGTAATTATTCTAAAAATTATAAACGAAATGGTTTACTGAATCAAACAAATATTTTTACTGGATTTTTTGTAATATATCCAACAAACTTTTAGTCTGAGTCAGTAAAAACTTTTTTTGAAAATATTTTTAAGTTTGAAATAATAACACGAAATTTCACTTTGTTAAATGTGTTCAACTCTGTATGTTTATCTAAAGACTTGAAAACAATGAATGATAATTACCGCAACAACATCAACAAATTGATTCACTTAGAAATCTTTAGTACACAATCTTGTTACAATCGCTCTCCTTTTGCTATCATTGTTGTTGTTGTTGTTATTTATGTGTATGTCGCGACATTTCGTCATCGCGGTTGTTTATTTTACGGCTCAGAAAACTGCGTTTTGCTGTTGTTTTGGTTGTTTGTGTCCTAAACAATAGTCAAACAAAAACTTTAATGCTTTAGTAAAGAATATTTACGCAAAATGATATTTTATTTTAGACAAACTTTTGTTTGACATTTTTTTGGTAATAAATTTTTCAGTGTAAGACAAAAATATACCCAAAATCCCAGAAGTTCGCCGGATTCATAAAAACTAGGACAAACATTTTCCCAAAAATCCCAGAACTTCCCCGGAAAACAACGGCAACACCGAAAACCGCGAAAATACCAAAACAACAGCACTGAGCCTGTCCTTACTCCTATTCTTATACACTTATATTCTTATTGAAAAAACTTTTTTTTACCCCCCGCATAGAAAACGTTTGCATGCTGCATATCATATGCACAACGTGTCAGAAAAAACTTTGTTCTAATAAATATAAGACGAACATATAACCTCATTTTTGAAGTCCTCCTTTTTTGCAGTCGGTTAATAAAATTTTTTTATGAGGTGGCTTAAAAAAATCTAATGTTGTTGCATAGTGTAATTTATCTCAAAAAAGTATGTTTCTTAAGTATTTTCTTTTAATAAGGTTTTACTACAAAGTTTGTTGCTTAAGTCTTTCCAATAACAAAACGTCATTATATAAAGTTCTTTTCTTAAGTCTTCTGTTCTAAAGTAGCCGAGCAGAAAAGTTTGTTGCTTAAGTCTTTTATAACAACAAAATAGAACTTGTAATAACGAAAAAGTATGTTTCTTAAGTCTTTCGTTTAGTGTTATTAATGGCAGCTATTAAATCAATTAAGTGTTTGTTTCTTAAGTCTTTTGTGAAACGAATTAAATTAATGAAAGTTTGTTACTTAAGTCTTTTACGCAATCTACTTTGAAATTAAATTATTGTTGTACAAAGAATGTTTCTTTCTTAAGTTTTTCCGTACATGCTTAAGCCGAATGATAATATGTATGTGTGTATTTTGGATGTAATGAAAATTTTCAACATAATTTTTTACCGATTTCAAAACGTTTGATGAACGTGACAATTTGCACACGTATTAGGGTTTAGTGACAATAGAACGTAGGGGTCGGCAAAATACATTTTTCGTTATATGTTCGGAATTTACAGTCGGATCTTAGCGCTCTGCGACTGACGTGGTAGTTTAGCAGACACCAGTAAACAGAAAACATTGTTTTACTCCATAATTATACAAATATCGATTCTGATGTTTTCAGTACCTTCTTATTACGTATTCATGCTTACGTTAGTGCGAAGAAAGCAATTAAAACGAGCGCACGCGTTGATGTGAGCATAAAAGTGTCTGGGAGTCTACCACGTCAGTATTGAGTTAAATCTGATCAAATACGTTAAAGCTTTTTATTAAGCCATTGATATTATCTCTTTTTCTCTATATTGATTAGCTTAGGTATAAGGTAAAATTAATGTTAAGCTTTTTACCCAAAAAATATATAGGATGTAAGGTTTTTAAGTCTAATTTATGCCATGCCAATAATATTGCTTTCAATGAGATTTGTCGTTTTGTTTTCAACAAAAAATTACAATAAATAACAAGCTACTACATTAAACTAAAATCAAAAATATTTTCAGTGGGCTTACAAGCGGAACGTGGAAAATATAAGCAGTCGAAATAGTGTCTAGTGTACTACCACGTCAGTAAAATTGTGATAATGAAGTCACGTCAGTCGCAGATGGTTAAAGTGTGATATATCGATCTTTTTGTCGCGAAGAGACCAATGTTTTGCTTTAATAGTCACTGACCTCAAATATCCCGTTCTAGTATTTACCCACCAAATCTCAGTTTCCCTAATGTACTAATGTACTACCCTAATATCAGAAAATTAAAGCTCGCGAAAAATTCTTAAACATTTGCTATGAAAGATTTCGATAATGCCAGCAGAACTATTTAAAAAAAAATTTTAAATAGTAATTTTTTTGCCTGTAAGGCGATACGGTATTATGTACCGCGTAGCGAAAATAATAGGATTCCTTTTCACCTTTGGTGTACGGAACCCTAAAAATGGAAGACTTGAGAAAGCCAACAAATTATTTACCTCAAGAGAAAAAAATCATATATTCGTGAAAATATTGATGAGTGATTAGAAGTCTGTAAAATGTCTTTATCATACAATTTACACTTAAGATAACGAATGTAGCATGAATAACTATTTAATTTTTTCCTTAAGTCAACAGACCTAAAGCGTATTTCTCAGACATTGAAAATTAAAAAAAATAATTTTCTTATTTTTAATAAAAATCTCTCAATTGATGTTTTAAAGAGCATGAAAATTATAGAAAAAATAAAAAAATACATTATTTAATATTTTTTAAGCAATTTGAGGCACTTTTAAATGATCATTCACGAAACATTTTGCTCTCCTTCTTTATATGCTTAATATATATTTCCGATTTTCTTTTCTTCCCTTTTTCATTATTAATAAAAACCCTTACCTCTGAAAAGAATATATTTTTTCGCTTTTTATTGAATTTAAAAAAATACTCAGCTAGAGTATTCTGCTGTCTATAATAGAACGGATAGCAAATAATTTAATGTTATTATTTTCTTATGATTTATTTTTATATTATTTATATTAATGAAATCAATAAAAAGTTTTATTTCTTCGAATTTCTTATATATTAAAATAAAATGAAAATATTAGGTCACACCCATCTGTCACACCCGCCTGTCACACCCATCGGTCACACCCGTCACATTTTAAAAATTGTTTTTTGCTAAGAACACTCATTTTTTGTCAAACAGTAAATACGTAATACAGCTAAAAACACTTTGAACAGACAGCTATACCAAAATTATTGTGTACGTTATAGTAAAAATTTTACAGAATTTATGTTGAAAGTCGTAATTCTTTAAAACTAAGATTTGTAAGGTCACACCCGTCGCAGCTTTCTGACGACCATTCTGAGCAGTAATCGTGTTCTTTCAGTGTCTACTCGTTATTCAACGACTTTAAGCTTAATAGCCTTGCGAGTCGCAACCTTTTTTTAAAAAATTGTATATTTTTTATTTATAACAAAAAATATGTGTAAAGTGGTCACACCCGGCTAAATGGAATTACTCAAATGTATTCTACTTAAGAAAGTTAGTCCACTTTAGAACAATTTTATTTAAAAAATTTTTTTTTGTCTTTCTTGAAAAATTATGCAAGCTTGACTTATGGGGTTTCTGAAATACACGATTCATTTGACATCCCAGGTGTAAACTTTCAAAACACCGAAACATATATACTTTTTTTGGTCCCCTCTACCAATATCACTCGTTTGAATCTTGTTATTTTGAGCAAATTTTAATTTTGTTGTACCGTGTAATTAGCAGGGCTCGGATTTTCATGCCACTAAACATTGATTTTAAGCCCTTAACAAATGCACCTAAAAATGAAAAATATGCATTTAGCTACAAACAAAGTACCAAAATTAATATAATCAGCCATGTCACAGAACACAATTCCGATCGGAAGTGGTTTCAATTCTGTAAGTTCGTAATCTTCGTAATCAAACCACTTTTAAATTTTAACGTAGAATTGAAAAAGACTTTTCTACAGACTTCATTTGCAGTAAATATTAAAAAACGTGCATACTGTTAGGAGCGTCAAATAAATATTTGGTCAAGAGCTTTCCATGTTAATAAAAAGCTTAATGTGCTACAGTGTTGTTGCCACTGTCAGTGGTAGTGTAGGTATAGGACTCTGATGAGTAGACTTGGTAGTCTCGAAACAGCTGTCAGTTCAACCTTCCGTACATGCAAACATTTTTCTTTGAATGTTCAATATTTACATGCTTTAGAATTTCTTTCTTAAATAAAAAATAATTTGATCGAAAGATTAAATTAAAAATGAACTTAAGCCAAACTAATTAAATAACTTTTGATAAAAACCATACAGTTCGACTAAAAATTCATAACTCAATTATTTTTTATTATTATAAGAGAAAAAACATAAAACGAAAATAATTCGGTCTATGCATTGCCAGTCGGCAACTAAAAACGAATGGTTACCAGAAAGGCACTAAATAGTAACTGAAATTCACAGCTTTCAGTAACCAGTTGCCATCAGTGTATCATTTTCAGCAACTGGCAACCCAACTCAGACTCACTCAGTTGCTATCCATATTCGGCCTATTAATATTTTTTCAAAAATTGAGAAATATGCATTAAAAATTTTTTATTACTCCAAAAATAAGCATTTATTGCCAAAATATGCACGTATGCAAAAATATGTAACTACAAATCGATGCGAAACTACATAAAATTGGATGATTCACATAGATAATTAGTCAGTACCACTTTATCTAGCACCACAAAAAACATGCATTTGCATGAAAGTCCGAGCCCTGTTAATTAGTCTTTTAAACAAACACAATTTCATTGATACTAAAACCTTTTTCTATGTGTTATTATTTCAATTTAAAATTCCTAAAATCTCCGTATATACCAAATCTCAAAAATTTATTGCTTTAATTTTATTAGAAAATAAAATTTCTTTTGATTTAAATCAATTTTATATTCTCTAAGTAATTTAATTAGTTCATTACCCCCGTGATAAAATTGTTACCATTTAATTGCACCTCAAGAAGGCAAGAAGGGTAATGTATGTAAGACTTCAATAGTCTATAATTATTTATTTCATAGTTTTGTTGTTGTTGTTGTTGTTGTTGTTGGTTTTTATTGTTTAATTGTACGTAAGTTTTGTTTAATTTAACGAGACTTTTCAAAAGTTTGTGTTGGTTGTATTGGATTAATGTCAGTCCGTCAGTATTGGTGATGATGGTTGTGCTCGTATATGAATTTCAAATAATGGGAAATTCCAATATTACGTGTGGTTTTATATTTTATGTTAATAAAAAAAAGCAAAAACAAAAAACAGATTGATTTAAATCAGTTAAAAGAAAAAAATAATAAAATAAATTAAAATACTTTCTAAGATTTTTGCTTTTGAGGTCACTTTGTTAAACAAAATAAAAAAATTATAATTATATTTATTTTTAAATCATTATCATCTATCTCTACATGAATACTTTTGATTAGATTTTAAACATGACATAAAAAAAATAATAAATTTCATATACATTCAAACATACATTTTTGTATGTGTAAAGGGGACCCAAGAGAATTTATTTACGAGTACAAACTGCTTTGGCTGGTGTATAAAAAGACGTTACTTTTCAAAGTTATTTTATTTTTTGCATTTAAATTAAGTTTGAATAGATGTGCAGAAAAAAATAAAGTAAAATCAATTGACTTCATTTAGCAGGCCCAACCACAAGCAATAAACCTTCATGACACAGTGGTTGAAGAAGAACAGAAAATAGAAATGATCAGCGAGCATATACAAACTTTCTTATTTTTTCAAGAAGAGGCTTAGGTTAGGTTAAACGATTAGTCCGCAGATATTGAGAGCTATTAGAATGCGCCCATATTAATTACAATCTTCACTTTCTTATAAACTTCTGAAAATTGCGGATCCTCACAGCCACCCAAAGCTAAATCCAAAGTGCTAAATCACAGTAGCATATCTGAGACAATTTACATCTTGAAAAAAGTACATAATTGCTTAATTAAGCATGCAAACTTTCGCTCTTGCAGATCCATGAAGCAACTTCCTCTTAAAGTATTTCCTACGGTTAGTTTGGATTTATGCCGACAGATTGCTGATAGATAGTGGCAGGAGAAGCGATTCTGCTCGCTGGAGTCCAAACTGATGATTTATTTAAGTTGCTTGCTGAAGAGAAAAACTTAAAAAAAATGCAGTAAAGTGCAACTTTGGCTCTCACATGAAGGGTCGCCTTTTCGTTTTTGCCCTTTTTCCCCTTTTAAAAATTTGTTCGTTTTGCTTTTTCGTTTAATTTTAGTTGTTTTATTTCTTAAGTTTTTTTTTGCGTTTTTGGCGATTTTCTAGTTTTAACGGTTTTTCCATTTTGGAGATTTTTCGCTTTTTCGTTTTTTGCGATTTTTTTTTGGTTTTTGCCGATTTTTTTTTAATTTTAGCGATTTTTTTTGTTTTGGCGTTTTTTTCGATTTAACGATTTTTTTTTTGTTTTTCGACGATATATTTAGTTTTATCGATTTATTTTAGTTTTGGTGTTTTTTTTTCGTTTTGCGATTTTTTCGGTTTTTGGTGATTATTTTAGTTAAACGATTTTCTTTTAGTTTTGGCACTTTTTTGAGTTTTGCTGATTTTTTCGGTTTTTGGCGATTTTTTTTCGTTTTTGACGATATTTTTAGCTTTAGCGATTTTTTTAGTTTTGGCGCTTTTTTCATTTTGGGCATTATTTTCGGTTTTTGGCGATCTTTTTAGATTTGGTGATTTTTTTTTGCATTTTTATAGACTTTTTTGTTGTTGGTGATTTTTGATTTAAGCCCTTTTTTCATTTCGGCGATTTTTTGTTTTGGCGATTTTTCGTTTTGGCGATTTTTTTCGGTTTTTGGTGATTTAATTTTTAGTGATTTTCTTTTAGTTTTGGCACTTTTTTGAGTTTTGCTGATATTTTCGGTTATTGGCGATTTTTTCGTTTTTGACGATATATTTAGTCTTAGCGATTTTTTAAAGCGTTGGCGCTTTTTTTCGTTTTGGGTATTGTTTTCGGTTTTTGGCGATCTTTTTAGTTTTGGTGATTTTTTTTAATTTTAGCGATTTATTTTGCTTTTGGTGATTTTTCCTTTAAGCGCTTTTTTCATTTCGGCGATTTTTCGTTTTGGCGATTTTTTTCGGTTTTTGGTGATTTAATTTTTAGTGATTTTCTTTTAGTTTTGACACTTTTTTGAGTTTTGTTGATAATTTCGGTTTTTGGAGATTTTTTCGTTTTTGACGATATATTTAGTTTTAGCGTTTTTTTAAAGTTTTGGCGCTTTTTTTCGTTTTGGGTATTATTTTCGGTTTTTGGCGATCATTTTAGTTTTGGTGATTTTTTTGCATATTATCGATTATTTTGCTTTTGGTGATTTTTCCTTTGTGCTTTTTTCATTTCGGCGATTTTTTGTTTTGGCGTTTTTTCGGTTTTTGGTGATTTTTTTAGTTTTAGTGATTTTCTTTTAGTTTTGGCACTTTTTTGAGTTTTGCTGATTTTTTCCGGTTTTTGCCGATTTTTTTTCGTTTTTGACGATATTTTTAGTTTCAGTGTTTTTTTAGTTTTGGCGTTTTTTTCGTTTTGGGTATTATTTTCGGTATTTGGCGATCTTTTTAGTTTTGGTGATTTTTTTTTGGAATTTTAGCGTTTTTTTGCGTTTGGTGCTGCTTTTTTCCTTTAAGCGCTTTCTTCATTTTGGCGATTTTTCGTTTTGGCATTTTTTAAATTTTGGAATTGTTTAGTTTTAGCGTTTTTTAAAATTTCAAGAGTTTGCCTCTTTCGGTTTCCAAGATGCAGCAAATTGTCTAAATTGCATAATCAAAATTACATTAACTGATAGAATACCCTTTAATTTTTGTTGTTTTAAGTATTAATTGATGTAGTCTGTATAATAATACACTAACATTGAAAGTTTAAAGTGTCTATAAATAAGTGTCTGTATATTACAATAGTAATTCAATATATTTCGATGCTCGCTTTAGAATAGCCTTTAATGTTTAGCTGTCATATATTTGTTGTTGTAGTGGCCAAAGTTTTACATATTATGTGAAAATTTCAGGTCCGTAGCTCTTACAGTTCCCGAGAAACCCGCCAGTTACAGACAGACAGACATACAGGCGGACGTACGGACAGCATAGCGAAAACAATAGTGTTCCCTTACACTTTTGGTGTACGGAACCCTAAAAGCCATCAAACACTTTACAACTATGTTGAAGAACTAAAAGTAGGCCTAGAGATGCAACGTGGTAAGACATTTTAAATATTCTGCCAGAGACACTTTGGTTTCAAGTTGTCCAAGACAGGCCACTGAATGTCTGTCGACATCTGGTAGTTAATCCTGAAAAGAAAGGAAATAAAAGCTAAAATAAATACTTCAAGAGGTCACAATGAAAAGCTAGTTACTTGCAAAAAGCCTCTGAGGAGCACAGATCCAAAGATCTATACGCAATCACCAAAAACCTTACCACCAAAAACATTACCAAACTGCTGAATAATAACGAATTCCATGTATAAATTTTAAAACGCCGATACACGTATCTTATAATCTCCAGACTGCTCATCATATTGTTGCCAGATTGTAGTAGAGTCTATTTTATTTTTATTTCACTCTTTTATGATTCCCTCATGGTAGCATTGCCATATGTTCAAGATTAACATAGAAAATTGTGGTACATTTTTTAAGCAGAGGGAGAGAGAGAGAGAGAGATAGAGAGTTTTAATGAAAATCTGTTTTTTTTAAGAAAACACCAACAAATGTCAGTTATCGGTAGTCGCTTAGTATTAATTCATTACTCTCTATCTTATACTGATTTATCAGCGGTGTGACAAATTTTATCACAACTTTGAATAGTGATTTTTCAGTAACAGTGATTAAATCACAAAAATTACGATTTAATTGTTATTTTAAATTTTTAATAAAACAAAAATCAATTAATAAAAATTATAATTGAGCTTAAATATAACGATTATTTAAAATTTTATTATTATTTTTTTTTAATTATTTGCTGGGTTTTGTATAAGTTCCAAGCCTGATATGCTTATTTTTGAAAATCATTTATTTGTAAATTCTCAAATGTTTTTAAAAGTTTGTGCATAAGATAAAGGGTTTGTAACTGTTCAAAATTGTGTTTGAAGTCTACTGACGATTTGGTAAAGCACCAATGAAATGTTGCATATAGACAATGCTTAAGCACCAGCAGATAAATTTCATTTAAAATAAAATAATGACAATATGTCGAATAATAAATTTCTTAAAGGATTATTTTAAATTTTTATTTTTTTGTTCGAAAGTAACGATTATTTCTTGATTTCTATTTTTTGCTCACAAATAACGATTACTGTAGCTTTTTACTTCTCGTAATATGACCGATTTATCTGAAATTTGTTAGACACCTTTACTGAGTGTTGCCGTTTTGGTATTTTCATGGATTTCAGGGTTGCCATTGTTTTCCGGGGAACTTTTAAGATTTAGGGGAGATTTTTGTAAACGTTTTTAGGAGTCCGGGGAGCTTCTGGGATTTTGGGGAGATTTATTAAATGTTTTTGAGAGTCCGGGGAATTTCTGGGACTTTGAGAAGATTTTTCTAAACGTTTTTAAGAATCCGGGGAACTTCTGGGATTTTGGGGAGATTTTTTCTAAAGTTTTTGGGAGTCCGAGGAACTTCTGGGAATTTGAGTGCTATTTTTGTCGCAATTTTGCGGAATTTTTAGACCGGTTTTGTGTCTTGCTTTGTGAAGGTGTCTCGGCCAAACACCAGGTGTCGTGGCCAAACACCAGGTGTCTCGGCCAAACACCAGGTGTCTCGGCTAAATTCTTGAGAAGTATCACCTAAGTATATTCCAGGCAATATTTAAACAAGACATAAATTTAAAACATCAACAAGACATAAATTTAAAAAATCAAAAAACCCGACTACGTAGAAAAAAAAAACAACTTTAAAGCCTCACAGATCCTAAATGGTCGTTCGAAATTAAAAGTCATAAGAGAAACCTAAAGATGATTTTCAAATACCTGTCGATTGATATCCATTTTAATATAGTTCGCCAACTTTTTATTTTTTTCGTGTAAACGAAATGGCGTCTGTTGGCCGCCATATTGAATTTTCATTACTGTCATATCTTAGTGACACTTCCCGAATTAAGACGAATCGATTGACGTAAGAATCGTGAAAATCGGTGTACGCGTTCGGTTTATATGTATAGTGCCGCAAAGGAACACACATACATACATACATACATAGGCTGATAAACACAATACCCTTCTTTGCGTCGCGCAGTCGGGTAAAAAGTAGTTATGAATTACTGTGAATTGAAATTCAAATGGCTTGTTGCATAACTATGACTAATAAATACATCAACAAAGTAACAATTAAATTCCAAAATAATGATTATTTTAAACAATAAATAAAAATCAAGAAATAATCGTAACTTTCGAGCAAAAAAATAAAAATTGAAAATAATCGTTATTTTTGAGCTAAAAAATTAAACTCAAAAATAAGATATATTTTACGATATATTTTACGATAAAAAAAATTAAGCTCAATTATAATTCTTATTAATTGATTTATTTTAGTAAGGATTGAAAATAAAAAAGTTTATTGCATTTGTTCATTATGATTTTTTGGTAAAACATTTGTGCAATAATCATTATTTTAGGTCCCTGATTAACCCACAATGCAGTATTTTAATACAATAAATTTAAATTCCATAATGTTACCACTTTCCACAACTGTCGCAATGTTTCTTTCCTCACTTTAATGATTCTGGTCCCGCTATTGATCACTTGGTCTATTCAAAAGGAAAATATATGAAAAAAATGCATTTAATATTAAATTTAAGCCACTGTGCAGAGTATTTCTTTAACAAAAAACAAAAATAAAAAAAAAATCAAGCGTTAAAACAAACCATATCTTGGAGGTTTATGATCTTAGATTTTCTTTAGTTGTTGCTCTTTTATTTTCTTAGCATCTTCTGTTCTACAAGTTATGGCATCATCATCATCATCATCAGCAGCAGCAAACCCCCGACTATAATTGTTATAAAAAAATAACTGACAATTCAAAAAGACAGGCAAACCAACAGACATTTAGTTTGACTGTCAAGATTTTGATTATTCTGTATGTCTAACTGCTGGTTTGATTTTTTTCGTTCATAGTTAAAATGCACTACATACACACACATCATATAATTACATACATGCTTGCTTAAGGTATGATCAGACGGAAGAAATATATGTGATGATCCTGATGAAAAGGTACCTTATTTTCCGGAATCCGTAATTGAATTAGCTACAGTTAATAAAACTAGATAAAATTCTGAAAAGAATGTGGTTTTTTTTACCGCGAAGTTCCAAAAATTTTGCGAGATATGAATTTTTGAATATTATTATAAATGCAAAAATAAAGCTTTGAGTAAATGAGCTTTAAAGTTTGTCAATATTGTGGAAGATTTTCCGCAATAAAAAAATCACTTAAATAATTCTTAAATAGTTCTATCTTCTAGTATTTTTTTATCCAGTTTTCAAATCTTCAATGCATTTCTCTCTCTATTGTTCCATTTTTTTCTACGAGTGAAAAACTGAAGTAAAACATAAAACTTTGTGTATAAAAATCGGAAAAGGGACCCTAATTTTCTTAATGCACTTTATATGAGGGAAGTTAAGGTGCCTTTCTCTGTAAATGTAGAGGTTTGGAAAATCTCTTTTTAAGTAATTTCGAATGTACATGTAAGGAGTAATTCCAGTTGTAAAGTTGGGGAATATGTCTGAGCAGTGATACCAACCGTAATCTAAAAATCGAGAAAATTTATACGAACATCTATTTTTGGATTTACTGGAAATTCTTGATGGATCATCAGGATCATCCCATACACATATATGAGTATGCATTTAAAGAAATAAGTGTTACCACTGTTTTTGGTTAAAAACAATTTCATTACATACATATATGCTGGCATAAATATATATATCGCACCCTAAATACAAAAGGGTCACAACTCAAAATTTTCCAAAACTGACTTTTTTCCATAAATTAATTCAGAGTACACATCTCTAACTACTGCAAAAATTTCTTTCACATCACTATCTTCTTTAACTGGAAAAATACAGTTATGTCTATTTTTATGTTAAGTGTGTTGCTTCTGCACACAAACAGTTTTTTGTCTCTCCTGAAAATTTTAGTATTTTGAGTTGTGACCCTTTTGTATTTAGGGTGCGATATGTTACCTGGACCCAAGACAACTTAAATGTTGATGAATTATATTGCGCCACAGAGAGTACGTTTTTCATTCTGTTGGTAGCGAGAAATTGAGACGGCAATTCCAGAAATGAAGAGAACATCAACGTACCTTTTACCAGGCGAAGAAAACCGCGACTCACCGTATCAACCTTAAATCGTTCAGTTCTCTATCGAAGTTGAATACCTTGCGGTCATTCTTGACAAGTTGTTCATTTGGAATCAACATGTTTCCTATACGGCCAACAAAGCCATCAGAGCTCTTTATGCTTACCAACAAGGCCTATTTGACAAAACGTGCGAACTGAAATAAAAAATGATATATATCTTTTTTAACACCATAATAAAACCGATATTGACATATGCTGCCCTAGTTTGGTGGTCAAATACTGAACAAGACACTACTAGGGCACTACTTGACAAGGTGTGCCGCCTAGCATGTATTTCGATCACCAGTGAAATGTAAACCTGTCCAACATATAACCTGGATGCCATTGTACACATTCCCCTTTTACACGTTATAGTGAAGGAGAAGGCATGCAGGAGTGCACTTCGGTTACCAGTCATCTCCATTATAAAAACCAAAGATATGGTGGGGCAAACGAGAACAGTAGGACAGTTTGAGTGAACGACACATACATTAGGCTAAGTGATCAGCTATAACTCACATTAGTCTTGAACAAAAACTATGACGTTCTTATTACTGAAAGGACCCAGTATCTGAACTACACTCCATAGCAAGAAGATGCTGACCAGATTTAGTTCATTGACGGCTCCAAACAGGAAAATGGAGACACGGGACAGAAATATACGGCTCTAACTGTCAAAATACCCGAAGATTTTCCAGGTGGAAGGCTACGCCATCCTCATTTGTGCTAGAGAATGCTTGTGGAGAAAATGTAAGGGCATTCGAATCTACGTGATGTCAGATAGGCAGACAGCACTCAAGGTCTTAATCTCTTATGAGATAAGGTCAGTTGCTGTCATGGATTGTGTTACATCTCTAAATGAATTTGGAGTTCACGCTGGAAACGCAAGAGCTGGCTGTCTAGCTACCAGAGGAGCCCAAAGTAGGTTTATAGTACCGGAACCCTTCTTTGACATCTTTGACGTGGATATATCAAGGAGAAAAATGGTTCTTGCGATCATACGGAATTTGCAAGCAAAATAATGTGAAAAAATGCCAATTCTGAGACCAAACTATGTAGACTATGTGAAACGTAAAAAGGGATGCCTGAGCACATTCCTTGTAATGGTCCGGCGATAATGGTGCTCAGACTGAAGTTCCTTGGAGGTATTCTGATGACACCATGTAAAGTATGCAATATATGCTGTCTGTATTTTTAGTTCCAGATCATCAACTGAGGAGTGGCCCGCGCATATAACTATTTTGCGCGGGCCGTCGCATTAATAATTATTTTTACGTAATTTTTTATTTTTGAACTGAATAGGTAGGTATAAGTCTGAAAGTTTTTATTATTTCGGCTTTCTAGTTCAATATTTTGAATTAATGTAATTTGAAATTATTTTTATTAAGAGTGGAGTGTTGAATGAACTAACACACAAACAGCTTTGATTGTAGGTATTGAAAAAATGCCCATCAAAGCGAGACAGCAAATAAGAAGTTTGTGAGTGTTGGATTCTTAATCAGATAATGAAATTTCGGCAAAAACGAAATTGAGTCACAATAAAAAAAAAATGCATGACACGAATTTAAAAGAAGTCTTGTATTCTATTTGCTGGCAAAAATTAGTTAAATAGCTGATGTTTCCTTGTAAAAAGCATCCACCTTCATAAGTGGTAAAAGTGAACAAGAACGCTGATTACGTAAAAGAAATTATTTACGGCTTGTTACTAGTTTTCTCTCTGCTCATTTTGAACTGAACTATCCTCTGGGGAAAAGTAACCAAGTTCGTTTACTCGTGTGTCGTTTATGCTTGCAAGAGAATGAGACAACGGCACATATTCCCTGTGAGTGTACCCAGTAAAAAAATTGATTCAAATAAAACAGGTTTTTACTATGAGAGAATAAAAGTAGTGCTACAAACGTGCTGATATCGCTGCTGATTTTTGTATGGCGAGTTCCCGGTTTGGAGTACTACATTTTTGATACAAAAAGCACTTTTTGAAGCGCTGAAAATCATCACCATTTTCAGCACTAAAACTGTATGTATATGGAACTTTCTCGCTTAAAAACCTGCATTGTATCAGCAGAGAAAAATCAGATTTTTTTTTGTACAGTTTCTTTCATATACAAGGTGGGCCAAAAGAAATCACCCTATTGGAAGACGCTCATTGTTGCAAATGGCGGCCAATGTCAAATCTGTTTTGACATTTGTGAACTAGACAGATGTTGAATACAAGTGAACAAGTCATGGAGCGATACACTCCCCAAGAACGCAGAATAATCGTGTCTATCGAAGTTTTTCATTTAGACAAAAATGAGAGCCAAACAACATCGGATGACTTCTTTTGGCCCACCTTGTACATTCACCGCTCTACATTTTTTACTGGGTATTGTCTTACGTAATAGTAGAAGACGTGTTTTTCATTCTGAGTTTCTGTGTTCGGATGATATTAAGTGGGCTTCTCCGACCTCTGAGCTGACTTTCATAAGGAGAGTCGTGCATGGCTTGATTTAATTTATATATCTATGGTACAAACGTTCCGCTAGGTGACGCAGTGCTGGTCTTTGGATCAGATCTTTCCCCTATACAATTCTATACCATCTCTCACTGTGTAGAATAATTGGCTGTATGCGTAACCTTAAAGCCTATTTAAATGTCGATTTTCGTTCATTTTTGTATGGAAAATTTATATTTAAATATCAACTGATATACATATAAAATAAATTAGTGAAATAGGCACTTAAACATTTGGCCTGCACAAAATATCCTCTGGGTCATGGTGATTATGACCTGTACATAATAATAATAGCAAACATTTATATTGACAATAATCTTCCTTAACCTGGTGAATATTTTCTTACAACAAAATAAAGTTTACTTTATTTAATGTTTATATATATTTCATCAAAAATTTGCCCCGTCTAACCATAACTCTAGTATTTGAACCACATTGTCATTTTGTTAAGTTTCAGTTCAATTGCTGTGAAAAGAGCTAACAAATTTATAAAAAAAAATATATAAAAAAATGTGAAAAGAATAGAAGAAAATAAAATCACTAACTCACCAACACGCACACAACACCCGCCTACCCTTTCATTTTAATACAAGTAGTAGTTTTACCTGTTGTTTTTGCTGTAGCTGCCGATCGTGTACGCATCCCCAGTGTTTAAAGAACAAACGTAAGAAGAATGTACACATGGAATTGCATACACACGCACTTGTACACATAAATAAGAGTACATTCTGTTTAACAAGTCAAGCTAAACTTCTAAAACTCTACTCTATACAAACAACAAGTCATCAGCCTACCTTGGCTCTGAGATTTTCTTTTCTTTTTGTTTGTTTTTTTTTCATTTAATTTTATTATTGTCTTCTTTTTTTATGACAGACGTAAGTTTTTTCTTCTTGTTGTCTCTGATTCTTATACATTTGTATGTACATACATACTTGTTGTTCTTTTAAATACCCTGAAGGAAACCAGGGGACAAGTGTCTCAAAGTCACCAGTTTTGTCGACAAGCTCGGTTGACTTTTTGTTGACATTATCAACGAATTGTCTACACTATTTATTTTGCCTTTAATGGGAAGAGAAGTTTTTGACAGCTACAAAACGATTTATTATTGTGTAATTATTTTTGTGTGTTGAAAATTCATGCGGCTGCACGCAAAAATAAAAACTACATAGTCAATAGTATGTCAATAGTTCTGAGGTCACTAGTGGAATCTCAATAACAAGTATATGCTAAATGTCTATAGCATAGAACATTGCCCGGGGTATAATTAGTAAGCAGTACTGTTGAAAAAGTCAGTACTAAATCAGTACAGTTTTACTATCGACATTTCCTTCGGGGCATCTCTGCTAGTGTCGTTGTTGATGTACATAGAAATTTACTTTGCTATATATTTACACACAAATATGCAGAGATATGTATGTACATCGAAAGTATGTAAGTGTGTACGAGTATTATAATCACACATTTACTTGAATAAATATGTATATAGTGTTGCCAAATGACACTTTTGAGAATCGTTTAATTTCATTGAACACAGATCTACCAATACTACAATGCATCAGGATCCTAATCAAAGCTATCCGGATATAGGTGGTGAAGAGTTATGTACTAGGGGCATGAGCACAAAAATGATCATGTGGATCTATACAATTGATTGATTGTTAGACCAACCATTATGTACAGTGCAATTATATGATGACTGAAGACTCAACAGATTGCAGCGACAACCAAACTCTGCAAGGTTCAAAGATTGGTGTGTCCTCTCACTACAAGCGCAATGAGGTTATGTCCAACCTTAGCCATTGAGGCCTTGATTGGATTAACATCCGTTGGCGTATCTTCGTACTACAAGCGCAATGAAGTCATGGCCAACTTAAGCCATTGAGGCCTTGATTGGACTAACACCCATGCAAATCTTTACAAGATCCTCTGCGGCAATGGCTGCTTATATGATGGGCTTCGGGAATTCTGCCCATTATGTCGGCAACGGGCACTCATCGCTACTGAGTACTATGCCCTGCAGAAGGCTGCTAGGAATGCCTAGTGACAGGATAAACTGTTAACTAAGGTTCGACAGGAGATTCAATGCCACATTTCCGCTCAGGGCAACGTGGGAAGAAAACAGTCCCACTGTGGATTCCAGAAGTCTATACTGGTATGCTAATGGATCCAAAACGGAAGATGGAGCTGGCACTGGAGTCTGTGGACCCAACGTAAAAATCTCTGTGCCCATGGGCAAATGGCCTACGGTATTTCAGGCGGAAATATAGGCGATCACCAAGTGTGTTCATATTAATTTAAGTAGGGCATTAGGGGCGCGCATATAGCTACCTTTCTTCATAGTCAGGTAGCTCTTAAGTTCCTCCTTTCATGAGAGTTCCGTTCTCAGCTTGTGTTAGAGTGCTTTGACTCAGTACAGAAGCTATCGATACGGAACAAGGTTCCCACTTACTGCATACCTGGCCATAGTGGTCATCCGGGTAACGAGGAAGCGGATGAATTGGCCAGGAGGACCTCTGCTGCTCCTCTCATGTGCACAGAGCCCTTTTATGGAGTAAACTGGTCGACTGGCATGTCTCTAATGAGGAGAAATCACATTTCGATCGCAAAGGAAGTGCAGCTGGCTTCTTCGGCAAGCCAAACCACTGTGGATTCCAGAAGTTTATGCTGGTATACTGATGGATCCAAAACGGAAGATGGAGCTGGCACTGGAGTCTGTGGACCAAACGTAAAAATCTCAGTGCCCATGGGCAAATGGCCTACGGTATTTCAAGCGGAAATACATGCGATCACCAAGTGTGTTCATATTAATTTAAGTAGGAGCATTAAGGGCGCATATATAGCTATCTTTTCTGATAGTCAGGTAGCTCTTAAGTTCCTCCTTTCATTAGAGTTCCGTTCCCAGTTTGTGTTAGAGTGCTTTGACTCAGTGCGAAAGCTATCGATACGGAACAAGGTTTCCACTTACTGCATACCTGGCCATAGTGGTTATCCGGGCAACGAGGAAGCGGATGAATTGGCCAGGAGGGCCTCTGCTGCTCCTCTTATGCGCACAGAGCCCTTTTATGGAGTAAACTGGCCGACTGTCACGTTTCTAATCAGGGGAAATGATATTTCGATCGCAAATTAAGTGTGGCTGGCTTCTGCGGTAGGCCAAATCATTGATGTAACCATTTTCATACAGTGGCATCCTGAACTTCAACAGGAATGATTTACGTCTGGTTACGGGTTTTCTCTCTGGCCATTTCAGACCTAACTATATCCTATGTGGAAAAGTAACCAAGTTCGTTCACGATTGTGTCGTTTATGCTGAGAAGATGATGAGATGTCCCATACACATGCCCTGTGAGTGCATTGTCTTATAGAATAGTAGAAGGCGTGTTTTTTTATGCTGACCTTCTGTGTTCGGATGAGGCAGCCTTCTCTAACCTCTGTGCTGGCCTTCACATGGAGAGCCATACAGAGCTTGATCTAATTTAGAGATCTATGCCACACAAGATCCACTAGATGTCGCATTGCCGGTCTTCGGATCAAATCCTTTTTCTATTCTATTATATTCTATTCTATTCGGCATATTATGGGCGTATTGCTATTTGTTAAGTATTCAAATCGACACATTCCGATATTAACAGTATCAAACATCTTAAGAAAATTTAGACGTTAAATCCCTCCAGACAGAAACCATCCCTCCTTTTTTGAGCTCTTAACCTTCCTATACTCACGCATATGGTCTGTGAGACCGACTTATGGTACTTTAATTTTTTTCTTATGAACGAGGAACGCGAAAGTATTGCAATTTATGTTAGCAATAAACTTCAATTTAGTTCCATTATTGTGTTATTTTTAGATTTAGTTTATATTTTTTTAATTTCCTGTGTTTTCTTGGCATTACATATTGTATTTTGGTTTGCTTAGTTTTAATAGAAATATATTTTTTTGGTGTTTTTTTATCTCAGGAGTTTTACCATATTTTACAAGGACTGTCGTGAAAAACTATTAGTCATATACAAAAAAGATTTTTTTCTTTAAAGCTTGTGCTCATATTACTAAATCCATAGAATTTTAAATTTCCATTGTTTTTGTAGTTAGACCATAACACATAAAAAATATAGTAGTGAGTAGAGATGAGCGATATTTCTGTACCTGTAATTTAATCACGGTTACTGAAAAATCACGAATCACAGTTGTGAAAATCATTCTTTTCTATTTGTTACATACACAAAATTATGATATTTCACTGATTGTGTGGGTAATACATATTTTTTCGTACAATAACAATAAACGAATAATGTTGATATTTCCTGCTTTCTCTTCTGCCTTATTATTATATATTTTTAAAATTTAGAGCATATTTTAAGGCGTATTTAAATCTGCCTTGATATATTTCTTCAGAAAGAAACAAAAGAACTAACGTTTTTGTTGTAGAGATGTACATATGTGTTTACTTGATAATTACATTGCTATAAGAGAACTGAAAACAGTGATCATAGTCACAGTTTTAAGTAACAGTGATTTTTAAATCACGTTCACTGTTCACGATGTTCTTCAAAAGTCATGGGATCATTCATCTCTAGTGGTGATATTTAATGCCCATTATAATTTGCTACATATAAGTTGCTTATGTGGCAACACAGACCAGGGGTGCAAAAGTTGGTACAATTGTACTTTTTTTAGCACTATTTGAAAGTCAAATGTACAATAGCACTATTAGCACTATTAGCACTATTTCAAAATCTTTGAGAGTGACTGGGTTAGTCAAGAAGAAGGAGCGTCGTTCCGTGTTATTAACTCTTTAAAAAACGAAAACATATGTATGTCCGCTTTTGGTCGAAGGTATAAATGAAAAATGATCTAAATAAATTGATATTTACTGATATTTTGGGAATTACGAGAGGAATATTATCCATTCCACATTCATATGCAAATATGGAAAGGATATCAAAATATCTATGGCAAAATGGAATAACTGCTTATGTCGACTTAAGAAAAGTAGTTTTTCCAAATTTTGTATGCTACTGCTATGAGATTTATAGGATTATACCATATATTTCTTTTGTGACCCTTCGTATTTTAGGTATTATTTCAGCCACTGCAACCTTCAACTGAATGCGTTAATATTTACAGAATAAAACAATGTTGAAGCAAAATTTGCTTAAGTCGAATTCAGCACTTATTCATTATTGCTACAGATATAATGAAAATCAACGACAGCTACACTGCTTCTTTCGATTGTCTCCAATCTAATCAAAGCAAAGGATTTGCTGAAGTCATCTAATTCGTGCTGCTATAATTTAGAAATTACAAAGAAGTATATCCTAAATACATCTTTTATATTCAGATTTCAACAACTTATAGTCATTTGTGTGCGTTTTTAAATTAAACCTTAATATTAATTGTTAACTTTACCTACATATGTGATGATCCTGATGAAAAGGGACCTTATCTTCCCAGCAAGAATTTTCAGTAGAGCCAAAATATCTGTTCCCCCCACTTTACAAGTGGAATTGTCCCTAAATTGACCCCCGAAATGACTTAAAAAGAGATTTTCCCCAATCTCTACATTTAGAGCAGGCGCATGCGATGTGTAGCCATGTACCTACACAGAAGACAATTTACATGTACACAGCACAAACAATCAAAATAAACAACAACAAGAGCACAATAGTAATATGTAACTATCAACAATGCAATTAAACGCCAACACAATTAAACAACAAATTTTTTCGCATTTATTTAGTTTTCTCTTTGTCTGGCTCTGATTTAGAGAGAAAGGAACGTTAACTTCCCTCATATGAAATTTATGAGGGAAGTTAGGATTTCTTTGCCGAAGTCCTAATTTTATACACAAAATTTTATGCTTTACTTCAGCTATTCACTCGTAAAAATAACGAAAAACAGCATTAATTAAAACAATTTATCTAGTTTTAGGAAATTTAACTAACTCAAATTCCGCCTCAGGAAGATAAGGTCCCATTTCATCAGGATCATCACTTATATGTACTTAATGCAAGTGCACTTCATGTGCATTTTTTGTTGATTATTGATTTTGGGTAAAAAAATATTTTAAAATAATAGAACAAGAATTTACAGCCTGTTTTTGTAATCAAAATTTTGATGCATTGTACGTCAAACGACTAATAAATTAAACTTTTGGTTTTTGTATATTTTATTTTGAGTGTAACAAAAGAGCTTTTAAAATTTTGGTTCATGTATGCAATATACAAATGAAACCAACTGTAGACAATCATATCTGTAGCAATAATGAATAAGTGCTGAATTCGACTGAAATAAGACAATCATAAAAAATCATTCGTTAGAAAAAATTATTCAAAAATAAAGGCATTGAAATGGATATTGCTGCATTGCGGATGCAAAGTAAAAGTAAAAATAAAGATTTTCGCAAGTGTTTTTTGCGAAAATCTTTTAATTTGTAAATAAAATGTTTAACTTAAAACTTTTTTTGTACAAATCATTGAAAAAACCCTAAAATACGCATGCTTTTCCCGCATAACGGGTCTTCTGGAAACTCCAATACATTTGTTGCATCCCGTAATCTCCTACGACAGAGCCGATCTTCTGTATTATCTTGAGTTGTATAAATAAAACCAAGTACAACCGACCCGACCCAATCATTTTGATTTAATTTTTTTTATTTAAAAAATGTTTAAATTTTATTTCGTTTGTTTACTTTTAAGGGTTGCAGGGTTGTCTTCGATTCTAACAAAAAATAAATTTTTCAATGCAAAAGCTTTCTGAGTTACAATAAAAAGCTTGTTGGCAGTATTGATATTTGGTAGTTGACTACGAATAAAAAGAGCTTTTATTTCCAAACGAAAAAATAAAATGAACTCAATTTAAAACTTAATCGTTTGTCTAGTAATCGCTCGCTTTCTAACGCAAGGCAGTTCGCTGAACAGGCTGTTAGTACAATCGGACTGAAAAAAGTACAATTTTTTTTTGAAAATTAGTACAATTTGATAAATCTGATTTGCATCCCTGACACAGACTAAAACAGAATGAAATTAAAAAAAAGAAACGTACATAATCGTACATCAAATTCATTTTTATATGTATGACGATGATGGTTTTTGTTTTTTTTTTCAAAAAACATGTATTTCATTGTGCATTTTAATTTAAAAATCTGTATGTATGTTTGCACATCCATACATACAAACATACATGCATACATAAATATGCGAATATTTGTAAGTAAGTTATAAAATATCACTCACTCATAACTGCCTGCATAGAATACAAAATTAAAAGGTTGTTTCTATAAAAAAAAAAATAAGAATAAAAAAATTTGGAACTTATCGCAATATATTAACTTTTGTGGTGATTTTTTTTTCTTACTTGAAAGTTAAATATAAATATTTGTGATTTTCGTTAAATGTTATTTTAAATATTGTTTCTTATTCATTTTGGTACTATTAAAAATCATTATCATTAAACACAACCGTTTCAAGTCGTTCAAACCATCATACGTTTGCGCGATTTTATTCAATACGATTTTTTTTCTTAAATTAATTTTGAGTCTGAGTATACGTTTGGCAAAAGCTGCCATCATTGTTATTGAAACACGTTTTATACATTTCTAAAATGAACTCATTTAAAGATTTCTATTTATACAGGGTTTTGCATAAATTTTGATTGTTATTTTAAGATGCATATAGAAGAAATAAGATGTGAAGATTTTTTTTGTCTTTAAAAGTGTTTAATTTTCAAAGTTCTCTTTCATTTTATTCAAGCTGTGACAGATGGATGAGAGTTTTAATGATAATTAAAATTTTTACTCAGCATGAGGTCATTTGTTGAATATATTTAACAAAAAAAAAAAAAACAAAAGACTTAAGAAATAAACCTAATTTTGCAGAGTGCACAAATTAGCTTCTAACAAGCCAGAAGAGTTCCTAAAGCATATTTAGAAATAGAAAGAATTTAAAGAATTCGAGAGCGTATAAGGCTGCAGACTTTAGTTTCTCATATTCGTCTGTATAAAAAACGAAGCTAGAAATTATCGGTAGCGATTTAAAACAGACATCTCCATCCGATGGTGCAAATTTTCGATGACGCTGAGGCGTAATTGAGGTTCTATGCCGTTAATGTGCCGAATTATCTCATCCTTTAGCTCTTGAATTGTTGCTGGCTTATCGACGTACACCTTTTCTTTTAAATAACGCCAAAGAAAGAAGTCCAACGGTGTCACATCACATGATCTTGGCGGCCAATTGACATCGCCACCACATTTGTCGCGCAAAAGAGCCATTTTTTCGTTAGCTGTGTGGCCAGTGGCACCGTCCTGTTGAAACCACATATCGTCCACATCCATATCTTCCAATTCGGGCCATAAAAAGTTCGTTATCATTTCACGATAGCGAACACCATTCACAGTAACTGCCTGACCGGCCTCATTTAGGAAAAAAATACGGCGCGATGATGCTGCCAGCCCATAAACCGCAACAAACAGTCACTGTTCGAGCATGCACTGGTGTTTTCACATCTCCTACAGACCCGGTTTACTCAAAATTTTGCACGATTTTTCCGATTGTACGCACATTTGGACGATTAATAAATTGACCGAAAAAATCACGAAGTGCACGATATGCATTTTGATTTGAACGCCCATTTTCATAATAAGCCTGAATAACTTTAACGCGTTGCTCGATTGTGTATCTTCCCATGGTTCAAATTGAGTTAGTCTGAAATTGAGAAATGTCAATTGAAATGCAGAAATAAACTTGACGTTTAGGTGTGGTTCACATTCAACATCGGCCCTTAAGATTTAACCACCCTTTATAATAAAAATTACGATTTAATTTTTATATTCAATTTAAAAAAAAAAAATCAATTAATAAGAATTATGATTGAGTTTTTTTAATCGTAAAATAGTTCTTATTTTTGAGTTTTAGTTTTTCCCACTAAAGCTGAGATTCGAAATAAAAGAAGGTTCGCTAAAACGAAGAATTTTCGAAACAAATTTGTTCGATAAATGCTCGTGAATCTAAAAAAAATCGAATGTTCGCAAATGCGAGCTTTTGTCGATAATGTTGCGACAATAAGCTCAATTGCCAAATTTCATAAAATGTGAAGCATCGAAATATGTCTCGATAAGAAGCGCTATTGCCAAATTTCATAAAATGTGAATGTTCGCAGCATTGAACTATTTTCGATAATTTATCGAATGTGTAATTTACATTCATGTGTGCAATAATTGAATAGAAAAAAATTTGCCACGATAGCCTAGTGGATGTGTGCTAATCTGTTAGTCTGGCGGTACCGTGTTCGAATCTGATTGACTGCAGCCTAAGTTACAACTTTAAATAAATAAATATCCATTTACATTAAAATAGATAAATTAAAAAAATAAAGATAATCTTGAAAAATTACTTTTTCCTGCATTTTTGTGGTATCGATATTTCTTCGATATTGATTTGTCAGCGAAACATCGAAATCGAAAGATTTGCTGCCACAAACTGAGCGACGAGTGAGCTCTAGCAGCTTTTTCTCTTTCCGACTTCGATAGCCGTTCTCGAGTGTTTTGTCCGAGAAATGTGTACGCAACATTCGAATGCGATATTATTTTCAAATGTTTTGGTTTGCTGGGTTAGCTCAAAAATAACGACTATTTTCAATTTTTATTTTTTTATTCGAAAGTAACGATCATTTCTTGATTTTTATTTTTTGCTTCCAAATAACGATTTCTGTAGATTTTGAATTCTCGCAATGCATCTTAAGCAGAAGCTTAATTTGCTAAATTTACCTGGAATAAAGGATTTGAATATAAATTTGCGAATTTTGTTTATAAATACTAGACATCTGCAACAAGCCATTTAAAACGCCTTTCATTTTTTGTTTTTATATATGTTTGTATGTAGATTTGTACATATTTATGAGCTTCCTACAGATAATATTGGACTACATGGTCCATTTTAGCTGAAATGGAGTAGTCACAGCATGGTCCTATATAATGCAGTCATGGACCATGTGATTTGCAAACACCCTGCAAAAAACGCGACTAATCCATGCATGCATGTATAGAATACTCCACAAGGCACCATGACTAGTTACAAAGTGGTCCATATGTATGCAATAAACATGGTTCATTTAACATTGTGATATCCTAGGGCTAGACCATGTAGAACAGCTTTGCATTACATCGGACTATCTCAAAAACTACCCCTATGTAACTACTTTATGGATCACCTGCAGAGGCTAGTTTTGAAATTAGTCCATATCACTACTTGATGGAGCACTCAAGTGTTCGTGTTTCAACGATTGCTTATGTTATTTTCAATCGAGAAAACGTGTCATTTGCAAAAAAGAGATGGAAGTTAAGCGACAAGTGGTTGTGTTTTAATAATTTCAACACGAACACTTGAGTGCCCCATCAAGTGGTGACATAGAGTAGTTTTGAGACTACTCCGATGTAGTGCAAAGTTGGGTTACTGGTCTAGCCCTAAGACATCGTAATGTTAAATCCTCCATATTTTCTCCATACATTTGGGTTACCTTTGGACTAGCCCTCGTCCTCTATGGAGTATACTTTACATGAGTGTATGGACGAGTCGCATTATCTGCAGGGCTATTACATACATATACATACATATGTATGGGTTAAATCTAGTAATTGGAAATTTACACCCTTCATGTTGACCGATTTATCTGAAGTTTGTTAGACAGATTTACTGAGTGTTGTCGTTTTGGTATTTTCGTGGCTTCAGTGTTGCCGTTGTTTTCCGGGGAACTTCTGGGAATTTGGGGAGATTTATAAACGTTTTTGGGATTCCGGGGAACTTTTAAGATTTGAGGCAAGATTTTTGTAAAAATTTTTGGGAGTCCGGGGAACTTCTGGGATTGTGGAGAGATCTTTGTAAATGTTTTTAATAATCCAGGCAACTTCTGGGATTTTCATGAGATTTTTGTGAAAAATTTAGGGAGTCCGGAGAACTTTTGGGATTTTGGGGAGATTTTTGTAAAAGCTTTTTGGGAGTACGGAAAACTTCTGCGATTTTGGGGAGATTTTTGTTTCAATTTTGGAGAATCTTTAGACCGGGTTTCTGTCCTTGCTTAGTGAAGGTGTCTCAGCTAAACACCAGATGTCTCTTCTAAATTCTTGAAAAGTATCACCTAAGTATCTTCCAGGAAATATTTAAATAGTAGTTATGAATTACTGTGGATTGAAATTCAAATGGCTTGTTGCATATGACTAATAAATACATCAACAAACTAACGACCAAAAAATAAATATCAAGAAATAATCGTTATTTTTGGAACGATTTTCCGTCATCCCACGTCAAATTTGGTTGATAAACAGACCGGTTTCGGCTATGTGCCATCTTCAGTGTTCTCTTGAATACTAAAATTTTTAGTATTCAATAGAACACTGATGATGGCACAAGGCCGAAACCGGTCTGTTTATCAACCACATTTGACGTGGGATCACGGGAAATCGTTCCAAATTCAAAGAAACCCCGTCGGAAGAAAAAGACAACACTCAAATAATCGTTACTTTCGAGCAAAAAAATAAATATTGAAAATAATCGTTATTTTTGAGCTAAAAAATTTGGCATACTTATAGTTCTAATGGGTATAAATTTGGGTGCTCTTGGCTGGGCAGTTAGCGCGTTTGACTACAAACCCTGAGGTCTGGAGTTCAATACTAGTTTCACGCAAGCCAACAAAATCATGAATTTTTCTCATGTGCATTGATGTGTTATTGTGTTGGTTGTTGTTGGACTGTTAAAGTGATGAAAGCATAGCACTGATCACTTTGGCAGTACCGGCAGCGGTTAATACTAACATAGTCTAATGCACTTTACTGCACCCTCCTTCGTCGGTATTGTAGCAGAACCGTCGGCGAAGTAAAAGAACTAATAAAATGGCTACACAGCTTAAAAAACTCAATTCCTCTACTTGACACCAGAGCGGCTTGCAACACTGCTCTACAAAAAAAAATGCGCAATAGCAGAGTTCTAAATTCATTAAGCTTTCTATCTCTCTCCCACTTCACCACCTGTTCTCTCTACACTATCCCTTTACCAAAGAAGGTAACACATTAATTAATTAACTGGTAGGCATTAATTGCCTGATTGTGTTACTTCTCTTACAAAAAAAAAATTGATAAATAAAAAAAATTCAGGAAAACCAATTAACCTTTTCCCCAGGAAGCACAGCACCAAGGAGTGTGCTAGTCATCAAGATGCAGAACCATTCTCTTCGGGGTTAATAAATAGAACAATTCATTTTTAGAATTTTTTAAAAATACTAATATGGGATCTCATAAAAACGGTCACGGGACTTATTTACAACGACCAATTCTCTCCCTAGCTAATTATATTCTTTCTTCCTTAGGTATATACACTCTAAAACATTACTTCAAATTTAGGATCATATATTGTCTAAATTTGTGTTGAAAATTTCCTCTTGTCTAAAATTACATTGATTTTGTAGTTATTTTATTAAAGAAAACCCCTTTCAAATTAAACATATTTAGTCCATGTGGAAAAAATGTAACATAAAGTATAATACGGCTATGGCTGAATGGTAGATACGTCAGACTATCAGTCAGGAGGTCACGGTTCAAACCTGCACGCAGCCAATCGCTTTTTTTAGTAAAAACATTTTGTTCAAAAACAATGCGTGTGTAATTTTAGGTCGATAATAGTCGGTAAAGTTTTGCCGACTATTATCGACCTAATTTTCAACAAAAGTGTTTTAGAGTGTATAAAGGTACTTTCAGTTAGGACCCAAGTATACTAAGTTGGCGCTCCTTTTTATTTTTGCAGCAACCTGTTAAATTAACTTCACCTCACAAAGGAAGTTTTTGCATGCCTCTTGTGAGCCAGAGTGAAAGCTCTCTCTAACTCTCTTTCTTGCCAAGCTGCATTTATACTCCCCTAACTTAAATAACACAAACTCAAACTTGTCTTCTGAACATTTATAGATATTGTTAAGCACCCTGTATATCCCGAAAAATTGTGTTTGAATGATATTGCAAATATATACTCTTATAAATACAAATTTTAATCTTTAAACTCAAAACTCCCCCATTGTGATGAAACAATCAATAAAATACAATTTTTTGTAAGATTTAAATGCTTCAAAATTTGTAAAATTCAAAGAAACTGAAAAAAATTAATAGAGAGAGGATGAAAAGAAAAAAACAAGTAGACATACAGACGGATTTTTGAAACAAAATATCTATGAATGTATATACAACTATATATGTATGTACATAGGTTTATTATATATGATGGTATACACTTGTATGTAAGTATGTATAGATTAGAGAATGTGTGTTTGTATAAGTTACGTATTGATCATTAAATATGTACATGTATTATAAGATATTACCTGACTTTATACAATTAAATAAGCCTAGCAAGGTAAGAATTGATTGATCGGCTTGTTGGCTCTACCACTTTAATAACCGAATGGCAGACAGCAAAACCGTGCGACAGTTAGACAATCGTTTGAACCGACTATTAATAATGCACAATAAATCGACTCACCTATACCTGTACATAGATACACACAGAAAAAAATAAGAAAGTAAAATCAACATCTCGCAATGTTGATTGGAAAACATTTTAAATTTCTGCACTTTATTTAAAATTACCATTGTTTCATATTAATTTTAAATGAAAAATTACACTATGCAACAAGAAAAATGTCAAGGCAGTCGAAATTTGAAATTCTATGGATATTTTCTTAAAATTTTTTTTTTCTAAAATTTGAGTTTTTTAAGGAGGCTGCTCCACGTTTCTTTATCATAACTTGGAAAGGGTTTGTCCAATTTTATTACAAAAAGCACTCAAAAACTTAGAGTAAAATTACCTTCCAGCTGTTTAACATGGTTTCGGAATTATTCAGACCGGATTGATGAAAGATATATATATTTTTTTGTAAAATTGAAAAAGTTTTATATCGTAAAGATTTATAAAAAATAGAAAGTGGCAAAAAAATACTATTTTTAGGGTTCCGTACACCAAAAGTGTAAAGGAGCCCTATTGTTTTCGCTACGCTGTCTGTCTGTCCATCTGCTTGTCTGTCACAGGCTGTTTTCTCGGGAACCGTAAGAGCTATGGATCTGCAATTTTCATAGAATATATAAAAATTTGGCCGCTACAATATATGACAGTTACAAGTTAAAGGGTGTTCCAAGACGAGCAACGATAAATTTTGAAAGAATAATGTAATTAATATGCAGACACTTTAAATTTTCAAAGTTAGTGTTAATTGGTGTAATCTATAGAATAGACTACACCAATTAACACTAATATTTAAAACAATAACAATTAAAGGGTGTTCTATGTAATTTCGACTACGTAATTTAGACAATTTGCTGCATCTCGCTAACCGTAAGAGGCAAACTCTTGAAATTTTTAAAAAAGCTAAGACTAAAAAATTCCAAATTAAAAAAATTTCAAAACAAAAAATCACCAAAAGAAAAAGCGCTTAAAGAAAAAAAAACACTAAAATTAAAAAAAATTGCAAAAACGCAAAAAATCACACAGAGACTAAAAGGATCGCAAAAACAACTAAAAATCGCCAAAAACTGAAAAAGCCCTCAAAACGAAAAAAGGATTAAAATCTAAAAAAATCGCTAAAACTAAAAATATCGTCAAAAAACGAAAAAAAAAAATCGCCAAAAATGGAAAAAATACTACCAAAACGAATAAAAACGCAAAAAACAAAAAAAAGCGCCAAAACTAGCAAAATCGCCAAAGGAAAAGAGGTGTTAAAACTAAAAAATCGCTAAAACACTCAAATATATCATCAAAAACCGAAAAATCCAAAAAACCGAAAAAAGCGCCAAAACTGAGAAAGCGCTAAAACTAAAATAAAAGCGAAAAAACGTTGAAACAAAAAAAAACGTTAAAGCCAAAAAATCGCCAAATATAACGAAATATCGCATATATACAAAAAAAAATTACAAAAAAACGCAAAACAAACAAAAAATCCCTAAATCAAAAAAATCGCTAAATAAAATAAACGAAAAAATTGCCAAAATGAAAAAAGGGCAAAATCGAAAAGGAATATATGTGTATTTGTACGGAACAGTTCGGGTGCGAGCCAAAGTCGCACAAGAAGGTGCTTTATTCCCTTAGCGATTTTTTTATGCATTTTTTTTAGTTTTTTGGATTTTTTTTTTATATCGGAATTTTTTGTTTTTAGCATTTTTTTAAAATTTGAAGAGTTTGCCTCTTTTAGGGCTTCCAAGATACAGCAAGTTGTCTAAATTACATAGTCAAAATTACATTAACTGATAGAACACCCTTTAATTTTTTTTTCTTTGAATATCAGTGTTAATTGGTGTAGTCTATTCTATAGACTACACCAATTAACACTAACTTGTAAAATTTAAAGTTTCTATATATAAGCGCCTGTATATTACAATAGTATTATAACATGTTTCGTTGCTCGCTTTAGAACACCCTTTAGTTTTTAGCTATCATATATTTTTTGCTATAGCGGCCAGTTTTACATATTTTGTAAAAATTGCAGGTCCGTAGCTTGTACGGTTCGCGAGAAAACAGTCTGTGACGGCCAGACAGACAGACAGACGGACAGGCAGACGGACAGACAGACAAACGGACAGACGGACAGCGTAGTGAAAACAATAGGGTTTCTTTACACTTTTGGTGTACGGAGCCCTAAAAATATACTGGTGAGATCAAAGGTCACGACAAAAGTTTCATTTTGTTGCCTCAAAAATTCGTTGATTTAACATTTTTCACTGTTAAAACAAAATTGTTCAATATTGAATCTGTAAAATCCTGTTTTATAGTAAAATAAATTTTTATCATGTTAAATAAAAGTTGGCTCTAGTTTAGTGAATCAATAATAAATCAACATTACATTTCTCTTTAAATCAATATGACTATAACTTTAATATGAAATAGGATGCTGTTGGCTGAGCGCGTTGACTATAAACCGTGAGGTCTTGAGTTCAAGACTAGTTTGAGGCAAGCCAACAACGTCATGATTTTGGTGTGTTATTGTATTGATTGTTGTTGGACTATTAAGTAATGAAGGCATAGCAGTGATCACTTTAGCAGTACCGGCAGCGATTAATACTGACATAAGTATCCTAGTGCACATCACAGTACCCTCCTTCGTCGGTATTGTAGCAGAATCGTCGGCGAAGTAAACGCACTAATAAAATGGATACACAGCTTAAAACAAATTAATGGCCCTACTGGACACCAGAGGGACTGCAACACTGCTTTAAAAAATTTAATAAAAAAAAAAAAGCGCAATGGCAGCGTTGTAAGTGAGTAAAACTTTCTATCTCTCTCCTACTTCATCACCTGTTCTCACTACACTATCAATTTCACAAAGAAGGTAAGACATTAATTAATTAACTGGTAGGCATTAATTGCCTGATTGTGTTGCTTTTCTTAAAAAAAAAGTTATAGTAAATAATCAATTCAATCATGTTGAATTAAAATGAAATTCATGTTACTTTGACTACCTAGCAAGTGATGATAGATGAGCTCTAGTTAAAATCTTGGCTGGGTTAGCCAACTACAACAAAATTTTTTCTGATGCTAATGCGTATACACATCAAGTAAGTGATTAAATTCGTGCTGTTTCAATTTGAAATAGTTTTGATTCAACACGATTCCTCGTGTTATTTCAGTATCAACTTTATTTTGATTTAAACGTACTGGAATATTAAATAAACATGAAATATAGTTATTTCAAAAGGAAAAAATGTTCTTTGAAAGTTATTGTAAAATCATATTGAATTAACATGAAACACCTATGAAGCAAAATCACTACGGAATAATATAAAATTAGCCAGGTTTTCGACAATTTTAGCATGTAATTTTTCTGTGTGTATACATTTCATACAAATTCTTTGATCACTTGTTTAAGCTCTGGGATTTTTAACTGTCTCTCTTTCCTCTTGTTTCTTTTAAGCCAAGTCAGTGAACTAAACTATACAGCAACAAAAACAACAATAATAATGAAATCTTAAAGAAGAGAATTTTCATTTATAGACACTGTGTGTACTACCACAATAGCAAGAATTTATTATGCACATGTAGTTGTATTTGTTGAAAAGAAAAAATTGAGGGTTGTTGGCAACTTATGCACGTAAAACCCGAAAATCAGGTAAATTTTTTTTTTCTATTTTTTAAAAAAGATTTCAACTTTGCGGCATTTGAATTAACCAACAGCACCAGTATTGGCAACAAACAGCGTCAGCTAAGTCAACACGTTTTAGACATACGATCAGTTTACAAACGGACATTTAAGTGAATAGAGCTCACGGTCCCCAATACCGGTACCACAGCTCACACTCTTTACGATTTTTGATATAATATTAAAATTTTGCTGTTTTGACCAAAAATAAAAAATACTAATACACATGCAGATTTTTGCTTTATTTTTTTTTTTGGTAACAAATACTTAGAAAACATTTTGGAGAAAAAAAAAAACAGCAATACAAACACTAAGAAAAAAATTTCCATCTTAAAGAAGTCATTATTACGAGTATATGTTTTTGTGGTAACTGGAAACGAGACGTTGTGGTCAAAATTTTTTTGAAATTAGTTCAAAAACGTTGGGCTACATTAAAGGAGCTGAAAAACGGTAGCATTAGCAGCAGTCAACTAAAAATATATTTTTTAGCTTGGCTGTAACAATTTTTTTGTTGCAAAATTTCAAAACAGTGTTTTAGTTTAAATAAGTGTGAGTAGTGAAAGAGTGAGTGACAACGTTTTGAAAAAAATTAACGTGGTTAATATGTTAAAAAAATGTATTTTAACGGATTTTTGCTGCCAGAAAGTTAATATAAAAAAAGCAACATTTGTTTGAAAATGAAAAAAAACATTGACTAAAAATTAGAAAAGGAAGAAATTGTAATGTATGAAACTTTTTGTTCAAATATATTTTTGTAAAAATAGGATTTTCGGAATGTCAAACATTTCAAAATTAAAAAAGAAACACACGCACACTTTAAGAAAATAACCTCAAAATTTATAAGACTTTTTTAAAGAAATACTAAAAATTGTTTGATAACGGCAACAAATTTGTTGTTCACATAACCAAAAAATTTAACTTTTAACTTAATTTTTCTTACTGGAGTTTCAACCAGTAAGAAAAATTAAGTTGAAAGGTATGCAGGTTTGAAAGGTGCATAGCAAGACTAATACGGGTTTTACATGAATTTAGTTTAGCTTGAACTTTATGGAGTTTGCGAACGGGGTTAAAAGGCGAACCCAAAAGATATTGATTTTTTGGTCTATAATTTTTGAAGTGGCCTTTTCACCCTATTCTTTCATATACTCTAAAAAAAGTCATGCTAAAAAGTCTTCGTGTGAAGCCTGCATAACATTTACAAACCTGCTTACAAGCAACGTGACTTATAAAAAGTGAATTCTTACTTGAAAGCATTTGCTTTTGAAAAATAAATGTGAAACTAGCAATCTTTCGCCGAAAAAAAATTTACAAGAATTATGTTCAATAAAACCATGTTATTGAAAAAAGTATAAATTTCAATAACATTTTTCATTAGCTTAATACAATATTTCGTTGTATGTATTTCTTTCCCATGCCGGTTATTTCTTTTCTTTTCATACATAATTACTTAAAACAAGTTTTATCTCATAAAAAAATAGCTGGAATATGGCTCAGCTGTAGAGAGTATGCTTTACGTCCGGGAAGCCCGGGTTCGTATCCCAGCCATGTTAAAATTTTTTTAAATTTATATTTTTGTCTTTTGAAATAATTTTGTTATCAATACAGAGGAATTCTTTATCGCAAGAAATTTGAAAAAAATTATTGAATACCGGGATTCTTGTTCTCAAAAAACGAAACTTATTTTTTTTCTGTGTTTGCAAGAACAACCTTGTGTGTTTTGCAGTAACAGCATTAGCGTAGCTACGTATTTTTTTCTGTGGGGTAGAAAACTTTTATATTGCCACCAAAAATTAAATTTTGTCAACCCCTGGGAAAATTATACAGTGAAACTTAAGCAATTCTAGAGATGGCAAGAGCCATTCAAGGGGTAGCACTGTTATCTCCAGAATGCCGTATATATACGCCCATGCACTAAGAGTTAGTGCTAAGAGAATTCGTTAATTATTTGCTTTTAAAAATCTCAAAATTTTTTACTGGATGGCAATAAATTTGTTACATATAGTCTGCACCCAAAAACTTATATCTTGACAAAAGTCAAAGTCGTTAATAAAAACCCATTATTTTTATACTGGCTTCCTTCTATATAAGCAATTTGAAATAGGTGCGAGCAAATCGATAGCTCGTTGTTGTGTTAAATACAATTAAAATATTTATTCTTTTAAATTAATTAAATTTTCAATTTAAACAAACTTTTGTTTGAACTCAACTATTTGAAAATTACCTTAAAATGCTTGAATAACTGCAAAAGTAACTGCTTTGATTCTAATTTAAGGCCCATTGCGATTAGCCCTTTTTAAAATTTATATAAAATTTTATTATTTTAAAACTTATGAATTCCTTTTAAGTTTTTAAAATTTATTTAGTTAGAAATTGTAAAATTTATTTAAAAATATATCTAAAGAAATGTAATTATTTTGGCTTACGTCCATTTTTAATTTAAAATTTCAATTAAATTATATTTTTATTTAGGGATAAATGTGAAGCATGTAGAAAAAGAAAAATTTTTTGATGACTGCATGGAGGGTTGAACTGACATGTTGCGATAGCTCCCGCTATTTTCGTCGGCACTTTGCAGCCAAGAGTTGAATATCAGCTAACTTTAATCAGTTCATACTATCACTCTTAGAGCTGTACATATTTCATTTGATAGTTATTGATATTCACTTTTTTCTTTATGTCTTGTGTTAAGCTTCTTGTTATTTTTCTATCCTAGTATGAATTATCATCGATAATTAGTAGGGCTCGGACTTTCATGCAAATGCATGTTTCTTGTGGTAATAGATAAAGAGGTATTGACTAATTATCTATGCGAATTATCAAATTTTAAGTAGATTGGCATCGATTTGTAGTTGCATATTTTTGCATGTTTTGCATATTTCGGCAATAAATGCATATTTTTGAAGTAATGAAAAATTTTTTAATTCATATTTCTCAAGTTTTGAAAAAAAAACCCAACTGATTGTCAGTTGCTGAAAATTATAGACTGATGGCAACTGGCAACTCAGATCTGTTAATTTTAGTTCTACACTCTAAAACACTTTTGTTGAAAATCAGGTCGATAATAGTCGGCAACACTTTACCGATTATTATCGACCAGAGAAACAAGCCGATTGGCTCAAAGCCGGCTTAAGAGCCACCGCCGGCTTTCAATGTAACTTCAACCCGCCGCCGATCCATTCGGCTAGCCTCGGCTCAAAATTGCAGCCGACTGATTGTTTTTTTAGTTGCAAATTTGTACTACATATTACAAATTATGTGAAAGTCGTCAGATGCTCGAAAAAAGGTGCATTTTTTAGTTGCATGAAAGTCCGAGCCCTGAGAATTACAATTACTAGTGCGTGGATGTTTGTTTCTTCAGTTTTATTTGAACATGTACATCGTTTTGTTAGGTGCCTTTAGAGTTTAACAATTAAGTTATGAGTTAAAGTCGATCTGTATAGTTTATATCCAAAGAAATTTAATTATTTTGGCTTAATTTCGGTTTTCATTTAATTTTTCAATTAAATTATATTTTTATTTAGAGATAAAAGTGAAGCATGTAGAAAAATAAAATTTTTTGACGACTGCACGTAGGGTTTAACTGACATGTTTCGATAGCTCTCGTATCAGATCAACCCTCCGTGCAGTCAAAACAAATTTCTTTACCAGCTTTACATTTATCTCTAAATAAAAATATAGTTTTATTGAAAAATAAAATAAAATCGAAATCAAGCTAAAATAATTAAATTTCTTGGGATACACAGAAAAAAATAAGTTTCGCTTTTGATAACAAAAATCGCGGTATTCAATAATTTTTTTTCAAATTTCCTGTGATAAAGAATTCCGCTATATTGATAACAAAATTACTTCAAAAGGAAAAAAACATAAATTAAAAAAGATTTTGACATGGCTGGGATATGAACTCGGGCTTCCCGGATGTAAAGCATACGCTCTTCAGCTGAGCCATATTCCAGTTATTTTTTATGAAATAAATCTTGTTAACCGGCATGGGAAAGAAATACATACAACTAAGTATTGTATTAAGTTAATGATACATTTTATTGAAATTCATATATTTTTTTCAATAACATGGTGTTATTGAACATAATTATTGTCTATTTTTTCTGTGTATAAACCCATATACATAGTTCTCATAACTTAATTCTTATTTACAATTTTTAAAACTTACTTAACATTTTTAAATATTTATTTGAAGAATTGTGAAATTTCTTTCAGTTGTGCGAAATAATAATATGCACCATTTTTTAAATTTATTTCAAGTTCTTAACATTCGTTTTAAATTTTAAAATTCATTTTTAAAGTTGCAAAATTCCGTCCAGTTATATGAAATAAATTTGCTTAACAAAAAATTATTCTTCTTATATTCATTGAAAACTACCCACAAACTTTTTTTTCCATTTAGACTTGTCTACATCCGGCTAGATGATGATGACGAGATTTGCGTACGCGCGTTTTTTTAATTGTTATCTTCTCTCTTTCATTCTTTCTGTTTTTCTCTCACAAATCTGTCTATTTTTTTATCTATGAGTAAGTGCTGATTTCATTAAAAAATTGTGCAAAAATGTGATATTGGATGTTGTATCGTGGGGTGTTTTTTTTTGAAACGTGTAGATTTGTTCTTTAAAAGGTTATTGATTTATTTTGAATATAAATTTATTTCAACAGATCATCATCTATTGATCCAATCGTTCGCATTTTAAATTAACTGCCTATTTCACAATATCCAAAGAGTTCTTTCTCTCGTTCAATTACATTTAAAAGAGAGATGAAATTTTAGAATTTTTTTGTTTTAAATATAATTGAAAGGCTTAGTGCAATAACTCGGTAAGCCACAAAACATAATAATGAATAAATTGAATTTTTAAGTTTAAATCAAATTTAAATTTGTATGGGTTTCGGAATATTCTACTGTAAACGCCCAGCATAATTATTTGCAAAATACTAGAATTTATCCCAAAACTTCTCTAGGATGCAAAGCTATGATGGGACCTAGAAAGAGAATGATCACATAAAACCAATTTTTGTTTTCATATGGCTTACCGAGTTAATCTGAGTAATTCCATTTACCTGGGTGTGACCACTTTACACATATTTTTTGTTATAAATAAAGAATATAGAATTTTTTTACTTCAAAAAAGGTTGCGACTCGCAAGGCCATTAAGCTTAAAGTCGTTGAATAACGGGTAGACACTGAAAGAACGCGATTCCTGCTCACAATGGTCGTCAGAAAGCTGCGACGGGTGTGACCTTACAGATCTTAGATTTAAATAATTATGACTTTCAGCATAAATTGTGCAAAATTTTTACTATAACGTACACAATAAATTTGGTATAGCTGTCTGTTCAAAGTGTTTTTAGCTGTATTACGTATTTATTGTTTGACAAAAAACGAGTGTTCTTAGCAAAAAACTATTTTTAAAATGTGACGGGTGTGACCGATGGGTGTGACAGACGGGTGTGACCTAATATTTTCATTTTTTTAATATATAAAAAATTCGAAGAAATAAAACTTTTTATTGATTTCATTAATATAAATGCTATAAAGATAGATCATAAGAGAATAATAACACATTAAATTATTTGCTATTCGTTCTATTATAGACAGCAGAATAATCTAGCTGGGTATTTGTTTAAATTCAATAAAAAGCGACAAAAGTATAGTCTTTTCAGAGATAAGGGTTTTTTATTAATAATGAGGAAGGGAAGAAAAGAAAATCTGAAATAAATATTAAACATACAAAGAGGGATAGCAAAATGTTTCGTGGATGATCATTTAAAAGTGCCTAAAATTGCCTAAAAATATTAAATAATGTATTTCTTTTATTTTTTCTATAATTGTCATGCTCTAAAAAACATCAATTGAGAGATTTTTATCAAAAATAAGAAAATAATTTTTTTTCTTGCATAGGGCCGTTTTACTTGGACTCACTCTCTTTCTTTCTTATAATTGAAGGGCTTAGTGTACCTTCAATTATAAGAAAGAAAGAATTCTTTCGATATAGTGAAATGCGAAATAAATTAACAGACGTTCAAGACGTGTTGAACATTTTTCTATATATCACAAAAAAAACGAACTGTGTTTTCATATAAATTTATTTAGGCGAGACGATCGTCTGGGATGTGTAAGGAGCACTTTAAAGGGTGTTTTGAAAAAATTTTTTATATAAAATTCATACCCAACAGACATGAAGACAATCGTTTGAAATATGGTTAGATATTTCTTATTTGGCAAAAAACGAAAATTAAAAATGCCGTTTAAATCTGTGCTGTTCATAAATAACAGCGTAAGTCGACTTACGTTGATTTTGAGTTTTTAATTCCAAATCGCTTTATTTTAAAAGCTTTCCATGACTTTAATATTTTATGAGCTTAAAATTGTTCAAAGTATCATGAACCAATGTCGGTTTTTTAACTGGCAAACAACCATATTTTCCCCAATATAACGACTTATGTCCTACACGAAAGCTGGGCTACGCTGTTATATCTGAGAACACTTTGTAATTTTTTCTTTCACTTTTAAACTTAGTAAAAAGCTGTTGGATGAGTAGTTAACGCGTTTGACTACAAACCCTGAGGTCTTGAGTTCAAGACTAGTTTCAGGCAAGCCAATAAGATCATGCATTTTTCTCATGTGCATTGGTGTGTTATTGGGGTGGTTGTTGTTGGACTGTTCCCAGTAAAAAATTTTCAATGGCAGAGTTGTAAATGAATTAAGCTTTCTATCTCTTTTCCACTTCACCACCTGTGCTCTCTACACTATCCCTTTCCCCAAAAAGGTAACACATGAATTAATTAACTGGTAGGCATTAATTGCCTGATTGTGCTACTTCTCTTTATATATAAAAAAAAACAAATGTCGTCATATAGGTGGCGGCCGTGATATAAACTTTTTACGAAACTGTTGCTCGAAAAAATGTATATCGAGGTCATAATTTCATATAGAATTTGTTTCATTACTCCTGAAAAAATTCAATTTAAGACAAGAGTATCGTTCTTCATGAAAGCCGGAGAAATATAAAATGTTCCTCTCAAAATATTTTCAAACCTTAAAGAAAGGATTCTCTTCATGTTGTTGCAGATACCCCACCCATCTCGACAGAGAAAAAATTAAAACTAAAACTGTTGATTCAATTAATTGTGTTTTTAAAATTCTAATTTTCAATTAATTAACATTTTGTAAAACTTGGTAGAAACGTTTGTTTTTGACCACATGAGTAAACTGCTTCACGAAATTAATTGAAATAAATTTTATGAGTAATTGATTCGATTACAAAATTAATTGAAATATATTTGATTTTTTTGAAGACTTCGAAAAAAGATTGTCAACTTGTCATGTATTTGTTTGTGTGTTCGCCTAAAACTTCTCCAGTTATGAACCGATTTGTGATTTTTTTTCTTTACCTGAATTTACCAGATTGGTCTATGGTCCTGTTGCAACAATGGCCAGGGTTACACCCACACAACGTAAATTCACATTCGTTTTCATTACTTCTAATCAACAAATTTTTATGAAACTTAGCATACACATTAAACTTCCGTTTCAATACCCAATACTACGTCATGATCAGTGATCTCAAAACGTAGGGAAAAGTCGATACACTCTAAAACACTTTTGTTGAAAACTAGGTCGATAATAGTCGGCAACACTTTACCGATTATTATCGACCTAAAATTACACACGCATTATTTTTGAACAAAACGTTTTTAATAAAAAAAGCGATTGGCTACGTGCAGGTTTGAACCGCGACCTTCTGACTGATAGTCTGATATATCTACCATCCAGCCATAGCCGTATTATGCTTTATGTTAAATTTTTTCCACTTGGACTAAATATGTTTAATTTTAAAAGTTTTTTCTTTAATAAAATAACTACAAAATCGATCTAATTTTAGACAAGGAGAAATTTTCAACACAAATTTAGACAGTATATGATCGTATATTTGAAGTAATGTTTTATAGTGTACATGTGGATAATTTTGTCACTGAAATAGGAATGCAGGGAAAATCGAACAGATACATACACATTATATGTTGAATAAAAGGAAATATTAAGCCACCGTCCGCAAATGGTACTTTAAAAAACATCTACTGGCAACACTGGTCATGATGGAAAAAGTGGTTAGTGCCACGCCCATGCATATTAAATATTTTTTTTCAACAACTTCTACTAAACCATTTCTTGTGAAGCTTGCCCAACGATACAATATATGGGCTTTTTTTACGATATGAAAAAAACGACATGACATAATGTGTTGTCATATCGTAAGTTTTCTACGATATGACAGCACTAAGATAGCCATACACGGTGTTATCGTATCTTAAAAATTTACGATATGACAACCATTGATGCCAACTTTGGCTCTTTTTTACGATATAACAAAAAACGATATGACATACTGTATTGTCATATCGTAAGTCTTTTGCATAGCTATCTTAGTGTTGTCATATCGTAAAAAACTTACGATATGACAATACAGTATGTCATATCGTTTTTTGTCATATCGTAAAAAAGAGCCAAAGTTGGCATCAATGATGACAACACAGTATGACAAATCGTTTTTTGTCATATCATAAAAAAAGCCCATAAATAGCATAGCTCAGCTTGACACACCGGTTATCGCGGGAAAACAATATTTCAGCTAGAAAAGTGGACAGTTCCATGCCCATGAAAAGTAAATATTCATTTAAACTACTTCTACTTAACCACGTTTTATGAAACTTCGCACACACAATTAGTTCTCGTGAAAGTACAACATTATGATAAAAAATGTGGGCAGTGCCATGCCTATTTTAATCGTTTTATTTTTGCAAGAATGATAGATAAATAGCTTTTATGGAAAAATTTTTAAGGAAAAAATGTTTCTGTGCAGGAGCTCATAGAATCCATTTAAGAACCGTTGCCTTAACGTACAGGTCGCACCATCTGTTACGTGACTGGTTTCCAAGAACTAGCAAACTTCTCAAGTTTCTCGTTTCGTTTTGTTTTCACAAGACTGCTTTCAAGTTAGAAGAATATGAGCTTTTTTGTACTCAAACGTCTAATTTCCATTTGTGCTGCAGAGTTCCAAGCCGAGGTCTTTTCATCGGCGGCGGCGGCGGCGCTTACAACGATGACTCGGCGGCGGCTTAAATGTCGGCTTGAACGAAAATATACTGAAAAGATTTTTTAAAATAAAAAAATTGAAAAAAAAATTTTTTCGAGCCAAAAAATTTTAATATTTTATAAAAAAGTTGTTTTGTATAGCAAAAGCCAAGCGGTGGCGGCGCGGCTTGGAGAAAAAATGGCGGCGGCGACTAGCCGCCGATTTTGAGCCGATCAGCTTTTAAAGTGTAGTATGCAGCTCTCACTGAAATTCAGGTTTGGAGTTTTGCATTTATTTCTACACGGAAAAATAATCGTGTAGAGTTCTATACAGAATTTTGTTTGCATACACACAAATTTATATATTTTATAATTTACAACACACAAAAACACTAAAAATGAATTACAACGTACGAAAAATTAGAAATGTCAAAAATTTCGTGGCCAAACAATTGTCTGAACATTAATTTTTGTTTCAGTTGACGGAAAAAATTCTCCATTTATTGTTATAACATGCCTGTAATAGACAATAAATGTCAAAATTCCGTGTACTTTTCTTTTGGAACTGCGTACTTGTAAACGGAAATTTCTTTAAGAAATTTACCAACCTGAATTTCAGTTTGTTTTTTTACACATACTTCTTATGGCAGCCTGAATTTCAGGCACAGCTGCATACTACGCTTAACTCTGTTGTGCTGCTTATAGCTCTGTTCAATAACTGAAAATTGTTAACAATTGTTAATAGTTATTACTAGAAGTGTTCGGTACGTGAACACTTTTCAGTGAAAACTATTAACAATTATTAACAATTTTCAGTTATTGAACAGAGCTTATATGAGTTGCATTTCAAGATCAGTGATGTCAACAAAAAGGAAAGCAAAGTGATTTTTTTACCGTTGACTGATCAGACAATCTCTATTGTTATAGGAAATATATTTTGAAGACCTACCTTGAAACTTTGTCAAAATCCAATTAGATATACTTGTTGTTGTGTTGTGTTTTTTTGTTTACCTCCCACATTATTTCTAAAGCTTATAAATAATTTTCACAAGAACTTTGCATTGTTCTCACATATTTTTTTGCTACACGGAAATTATAACAATGAAATAGAAACAAACAATCTAAAATTTATGATATAAACGACTCATAAACTCTTAAAATCACATTTCTTAGCAAACCATCAACTTCTTTAATTAAACAATTTCAAAATAGTAGAAAAAACAAAAAAATAAAACAGTAACAACAACTATAAATTCACCACCTTGGCATGCCAACAACAACAACAAAAAAAGAAAGGCACACAGAAACTTAACAAGTGTATAATTTGACTGACTTCTAGCCGTTTTTTTTCTCTAAAGATTATTGCTGTTGTTTTTTTTTGCGTTCAAACACCCCAATCGAAAATAAGTGAAGCAGAGAAGACATTACAATTTTCTTCTTGCTGTTCGTCTGTCTGTCTTCTTTGGTATGTTGTTCAAGTAATTGTGGGAAATTTTTATAAGAAACTACTTACGATTACAATTTCCTAGATTACTTAAGCTACGAACTAACTATTTTGAATTTATTAAATAAAAATGAAAATAAAATTGAGGGAACAAAAAATATTTCATAAAAATACCAGACTATTTTTTTTCGCTATTCTTAGTTTTTCTTTTTTTAGTTTCTTTAAATATTTGTTGCTGTTTGTGACCGACCATTCACTAAATCACTATTATGATAATGATTGTTGGTAATAGTAGTAATATTGGTTAAAGTTTTGTCTTACCGCGCCTTAAACGTTCCAGTTACAGTCACTTGACCAACCGAAACATTTTTTAAAAGAATTCAAACAACTTGAACAAAGAAAACCCCAAAATCAACCAACCAACTTCCATATGAAAATGATGTAAGCTAAACTTCACTAAAGTAAACTAAAACAAAAAAATTAAAATGTCTAAGAAAATGTTGTAACAATACTCTGGTAACGTAATTTGAATGGATGTGTAACGTTATGAGAACCAACAGTTATTTATACGTAAATCAAAATGTAACTTTTTTTTTCATACAAACAAATTCCAGCCTACAGACAAAATACTTTAGACATGCTTTTTTAAAGCTGTTAAGAAGATTTCATTGATGATTTAAAGGGAAAAATACTTGTTAGAACAAGCACTTAAGAAAGTTAAAAGATAAGGATTAAATTATGTACATATTTTGTGATTGTACAAAAAATAGTTTTGTTCGAAAATGAAAAGAAACTTTATTGAGAACAAAAATTAACCACTTGTTTTTATTATGATAACACCTGTAGTCGTCGTTAAAATGCTAGTTTTATGAATATTTTGTGACATTACATATAGCTGGGACATTGATAACGATCGATATATAGTACATACATATATCTACACAGAAAAAAATATCATCAAACTGCAACTAACAATTTCAATTGTTAATATGTAATTTCAATTCAAACATATATTTTGTTAATATAACAAATTGAGTTGTTGATACGACAAACACCGAAATGATTTTCAACAAACTGAACTAACAAAATTTTTTATTACGTATTGTGAAAAAAATGAACAGTCATCATTGTTGATATAACAAATGAATGCACACACGTAAATGAAACAAAGCAAATCAAGAGATTTTTTTCAAAAAACTGAACTAACCAAATTTTTTGTTATGTATTTTGAAAAAAATTAACGATCACCATTGTTGATATAACAAATGAATGCACACACGTAGATGAAACAAAGCAAATCACGTTTCGTGTGTATTCATTATTTGCAAATATTTAATAACGAATTGCTCTGTAGTTTAGAGGTAAGAACGTTAGTCTATTAGTCCAGAGGTCGCCAGTTCGATTCGCCCCTAAGACATTTAGTGTTTTTCGCAGACAAGCAAAAAGTCCCTTCGAGGATTGTGATTGTATAAAAAATATTGTTAATACAACAATTATGATAGTTAAAATTTGTTCGGAAAATCAAAAATTCACATTGTTGATATAACAATAATCTTAATTGAAATAAATTTGAATTAAAAAAAAATTTTATAATTTTTTTTTGATTTTCCTTAAACTTACAATTTCGTAATTGTATTTACAAAAATCGTTGTAGGTTCAAAATCAATTAATTATTTAATTGCTATAACAAAAATATTAATTGTATTTACCACATTTTTTTTCTGTGTATATAGGTAAAATATAGTGAGTGATATTGGATATATAATATTTTAAGACTTTTGTACAAAGTTTTATTGAGAACAAAAATTGATTGACTTTTCATCTCTATCAGCTTGGAAATTTTATCAACATTTCATCGTACAACAAGGCTTTAGTTTTAAAAACTGGTATGCAAATCAGCCAATCATGCATTCAGTTCGCTAATGTTTTACCTCCTTCAGCTTCCGTTTATTTTTATTTTGCGGCTTTAGGAGCCACTTTAAAACTTTCTTACCGCTCCGCTACGAAATGGGTGTATGGGACATTATTTTTGAAGCGGACAACCCAAAACCTTTTTTTTTTTGCCGAATTTCCTTGATATTTGCCATAGCTATCGTTCAAGGAGGTATTTTACCTCTGTAGCAAATTTTGTTTTATTCTGTGCAGTGAAATGACTACCTCCCACACATTCTTTTTTCAAAAAATTAAATATTAGCTGCATTTATGATTAGAATGCACTAAAAATTAAAAAAATCTAGCTAAAATTATGCGTTTTAGCTCTGTTGTCTATTTTGTTTCATTAGGTGGCAGGCACTTTTAAATGATCATGCAAGAAACCTTTTGCTCTATTAATGTCTTATTATTTTCTTATGAGTTTATCTTTATATTATTTATATTAATTAAATAAATAAACAGTTTTATTTCTTCGAATTTTTAAAATTTTTGTTCTACGTCACAGCCGTCGGTCACATCCGTCTCATTTTAAAAATAGTTTTTTATAAGAAAAATAATTTTCTGTCAAACAGTAAATACACAATACAATTAAAAACACTTTCAGCCGATATATATACCAAAATTATTGTGTACCTTATAGTCAAAATTTTACAGAATTTATACTGAAACTCATAATTCTTTAAAACTAAGATTTGTAAAGTCACACCCGTCGCAGCTTTCTGACGACCATTCTGAACGAAAATCGTGTTCTATCAGTATATACCCGTTATTCAACGACTTTAAGCTTAAATAATGTCCTTGCAAACCGCAACGTTCTTTTAAGTAAAAAATTTTATATTCTTGATTTAAGCCAAAAACTGTGTGTAAAATGGTCACACCCGGCTAAATGGAATTACGCAAATGTGGCTTTATGATCAGTTAATAAAAATGATAAGTTTAAAAAATTTTTGGTTTTTTATAAATTTTCAAAAAAAAATTTTTTTTATCATGGCGGTCTGAATAATTCCGAAAACATTGAGTGTTTCAAAAATTAATATTAGAACGGCTTAAAGGTAATTTTATTCCAAGTTTTTTCGTGTTATTTTTGTAATGAAATCGGTGTAGCAAAAACTCTGTCAAATACACAGGAATCTTGTCAAAACGGAATTTTATTGATTGTACTTGAATGCTTGTGCATAACAGGCAGAGACGTAAACCAACACAGGCCCGAAACTAAATCGACGGCAGTAGCTTCAAAATGCTCTCATATTATTCTTTATTCTCTTTTGTGTTTACTTTTCGTATGAAAAATATATGAAATTTTATTAAAAGACGGCAATATTGTTGAGAGTGAGTGAGAATGAGAGATTAAAACTGAGAGCATGAGAAAAAACGTTCTCAAAATAAATGACGAAACAGAACTAAGTCTTCAACTTCAGTCAAAAACACTGTCAAATAAACAGGCCCGAACTAAGTCGACGGCAGTAGCCATTGATGCCAACTTTGGCTCTTTTTTACGATATAACAAAAAACGATATGACATATTGTATTGTCATATCGTAAGTTTTTTACGGTATGACAACGCTGCGATATGACAACACCGTGTATGGCTATCTTAGTGTTGTCATATCGTAAAATACTTACGATATGACAATACAGTATGTCATATCGTTTTTTGTAATATCGTAAAAAAGAGCCAAAGTTGGCATCAATGGCAGTAGCTTCAAAATGCTCTCTTATTATTGTTTATTTTCTTTTGTTTTTATTTTTCGTATGAAAAATACATGAAATTTTATTAAAAGACGGCAATATTGTTGAGAGTGAGTGAGAATGAGAGATTAAAACTGAGAGCATGATTAAAAACGTTCTCAAAATAAATTACGAAACAGAACTAAGTCTTCAACTTCAGTCAAAAACGCTGTCAAATAAATAGGCCCGAACTAAATCGACGGCATCAGATTCAAAATGCTCTCTTATTATTGTATATTTTCTTTTGTTTTTATTTTTCGTATGAAAAATATATGAAATTTTATTAAAACGCGGCAGAATTGTTGAGAGAGTGAGTGGTTAAAAGTGAGATCATAAGAAAAAACGTTCTCAAAATAAAATAGATTCTCATGACTGCTTTTTGCGGCGTATGATTAATATCAATTTGTATGGAACAACTCGTCAAGATCCAGTTCTGTTTCATCATTTAATGATGAAACAGAACTGGTGCTAGACGAGTTTTTCCATACAAATTGACAGTAATCATACGCAGTAAAAAGCAGTCATGAGATAGAATCTATTTTATTTTTTTCTCATTCTCTCAGTTTTAGCCACTAATTCTCTCAACAATGTTGCCGTGTTTCAATAAAATTGCATACATTTTTCATACGAAATATAAGAACAAAAGAAAATAAACAATAATATGAGAGAATTTTGAAGCTACTGCCGTCGATTTAGTTTTAGCCTTCTTTATTTGGCAGCTTTTTTTCCTGAAGCTGTAGACTTAGTTCTGTTTCATCAATTAGTTGTTGTAACAGCTTCCCTACTGTCTAAAGTTCTTTCCTGCAAGTAAAATGAGATTAATTATTTTTGTTAACTAAATGTAATTGGGTGGAAGGTGGATAAACAATCCCAGGTGAAGGGATGTGGTATTATTGGGAGTTTAAGGAAATGTGCGGCTTCTTGAGGGCCTTAAGAATAATCAGAAAATCTATTTAAGGTACCGATAATTATCCGTTCTTAGTAGTATGTAGTTGAGTACACTGCCACAGCCCGGCTCTTAATTGTAACAGAATTCGGCGGGATTAACTGGGTAATAGTTGCTCACTGAACTTGCCCACCGGTAAGAGTCACATTACGATTTCTTCCAAGTTTTCTGTATTTATTATAGCCGGCAATCCAAGGACTTTGTTTATGTGTTCTTGTAGGTTCTACCATATCTGTGTTTTAACTCTGCTTCCTTCCAGCATCATCTCGATGTCATACTCTCGAATAGTTCCACCTTTATGGGAAGAATTATCGTCTCTCATTAGTGATTTCCTTGCTGTACCAGTTAACAGTTTTTCTAATAAGCAAATGATATTTGTTTAATAAGTATTTTTTTGGCAATCTTAGAAAGTTGTAACTTCAGAAATTGATGCTTATCTTAGACTTAATTCATCCCACTTTAATTTTGAAAATACTGCATTTACATTCAAACTGGTGTTTCTTTGGAAGCAAAAACAAAAATTGAATACGAGAATTAAATCACTTTCAAGTTAATATTAAACTGTACTTTCCCAGCGTTGCCATCGGTTTATTTCAAAGCATTGAAAAAAGCCCGCAATGATGACAATGCCTGTTATTACAATGATGCGCTGACGTTCACGTAAATTGTATGTGGGCCTACAAAATGCTTGATTGTGTTTATTAATTAATTTCCGATGCAGTTCACGATTTTTCTTTTCTTTTAAGTAGTTTTTAAACGTTTGCCATGATATTTTACCATTTTTGTGATAAATTGGTTTAATTTTAAATTCGTTTTTTTATTTCTTTTTATTGTAACATTTTTCTTTTATTTGCAGTTAAACGCTGCATGAATATTTTATTACTTCTCAGCTTTTTTTAAATGGTTTTGATGTTTTTGTTAAGTGCATTTTGGTCAATGTTTTTACGTTTTTTAAATTTTAATTAAATACAATTAACACATTTTATGTTTTTAGTATATTTAATATTTGTAATGTGTGAACTATTATTATTGTTAAGCGTGTGTATTTGTGTTTTTATAATGGAAAAAAGTGCTAAAAAGTGTCAAATGTATACCAAATAAATATATAAATTTTTTCTCTTAAAGATGAATTAAATGATGATGATGATATGCATGCATACAGGGTGTTATGTTCTCTTTGGTTATCTAGCTGTATGAGTGATATTAAAAGCGTCATAAAGCTAGCTTACCGAAGTTAATATTAATACTTGAACAACAATGAAAAAAATAACGAATATGGTTTTAAACCAAACGTGTATTAACTGTTATATAATACTTTTATATAATAAAACTGTTATATAATATAACAGAATTTGTGTAACATACGATAGATAATTCTTTGGAAATTTCCCTTCTATTGTTAGGACAGGTTCATTCAACATTTGTCTCCATTGCCTGAACGTTTTGGCATTATGTGAGATTAAGCTATCTGAGGATGCTGATCCACAGGATTTCCACATTTTCCTGGGTATCACCTTCTTTGGATTTTCAATTTTCATTGGAGCTTTGTATTGTACATACGCAATAAAGTTGTGTACCAGTGCCTGCAATCATTAGGCGCAACCACACACCAGGCCACGCTATTTCGGTTTTCTTTGCAGAAGTCAAAACGCGAGAGGGGATGAAACTCAATGCGGCTTGTCCGAACAGTGAAATTGTTGTTGCTGGTGATTTCAATGTTCACAATTCAGCTAGACTTCGCGATTAGAGCCACACAACTCCATAAGGACAATATGCTGAGTTATTCGTTGGTCACAATCACCTTACGGAATTATTTAATGAACCAACAAGGACACTAAAATAATACTCTAGACGTTTTTCTTACTTCACGCACGTAACAAGCATGAAGTGAGTTTTAATGCACCTCTCGCTAACTCGGGTCATAGCACCATTTCCGCCTCCTTTTCGTTCTCAGAACTTCGTAATGCTTTAAAGACAGCTACGAAACGTTTAAAATATATAGCAACGAAAAGGCTAGTTGGGGTAAGCTTAACGATTTTTTTCTCGAAATTTTAGCTTGAAACTGAGTTTCCTTGACAATAATGTCAATACCATGGCAGAAATGGTCGTAAAGACTGAAAACTTTCATTACATCAAAGCAAGTTCCGACTAAACTAAGAACGACAAAGTCTTAGTTTAATCAGACTTGCAAAAATGCAATTAGAACCAGAGAGGAGACAGTCAGTATCTGGTGTAGTAACAAAAACGCAGATACGGATTTGCTGCGCAGGGAAGAAGTTCGTGTTCCAGAGCACTAAGGCGTGAAAAAGCTTTGTATGAGCAACGTTTTCGTACTAAAGCTCCTGCTACCAACACGGGTGTAGCCGGAGTAAAAGAGTAAAGAATAACACTAGTTCCTCAGTTCCGGCTCTTTTAAAGGATGACCAACTATTCAATGACCCGGATGATAAAGCTAACCTTCTGGCTGAACTATTCCCAGCAAAAAATATCATATTTCTGGAAGCATTAAAAAACTTTCATGCCTTCCACATGCGATCTGTTGAAGCGCTTCCGAGGATGCTCAAAAAGAAGGCAGAGATCTCTCAGTGTTTATAATATGTATATTACGAAGTTAGTCAGCATTTTACATTTCTTCAACACGAACTCCAAAATAAAGAAAATCATATTCAGTAGCATTGCAGCTTTCAACAATATAGGTTCTAAAGAATTGTCAAATAAACGCTAACACATTTGAAAGCTCAAAACCCATTTAAAGTATGCTCTCTTTCTAAATATCCCACCTATTGCATAGAAGAGAGAAATTTATAAGAAAACACGATTTGTTTTGTCTGTATTTTAACGATGATAAAATGAGCCATGATTTTAGGGCATTTTCGATGCTTCGAAAGAAGCCCTGTTTTATATAAAAAACAAGAGCTCCAAAGTGGGACATCGCGAACCAAAATTATGCATGTTCGAAGCGTTTTTCGAAACAGTAGAAACAATAAAACTAGCTTCTCTCGCTTATAACCCTTCTTCGGCCGAAGCAGTAGTGTTTGTAGGGATTTGTAGTTAATTCTAGCTTTCTTGAGAAATTAACCACTGCGCACGCTGGATAGAGTATATGTTAAGTTATGTCAGGTTGAAAAGGTCAGTCTCTAACCTTAGTCCCTTTGTGATGCCTGAAATGGATACAAATAGATTTGAAGAAAATTTCCTAATTATCCTAGAAGATGGGTAAATTTTAAACCAATTCGAGTGTCCAATAAATTAATTTATTCTCTCTATAGTTCGGAAAATGACGAGTATCTCAGGTTTGGCGCCCTATTTCTAGACACATGGACATTGGCAGAAGAAGCGTTTGACAGTTTCTTCCTCCACATTCTGACAGCTTCGGCAGAAGTCATTGCAAGGAAGATTTAATGAACTAGCATGAGCAGCGATAAAATAGTGCCCCGTTATGACCGCCACGAGTAAGCGTAGCTGTTGGCGAGGAATCTCAAATAAGGTTGCAGATCTTGCGAAGTTATACTGGGGCCAAGTTGATTTTGGAAACCTTACATCTGATTTAATAAGTCCATATGGCTCGCACTTCCCCAAATTGTTGTTTCTAAATTTGTATTGTGCAGCTTTTCAGGCGGACCTCTACTAACAAGTCTATGTCCCTTTCTTGTAGCTCATCCACAATAAATATTACCAGGCATATCTGCATTGCCTGATACTCAGAAAAGATCCAGGTAGGAATGTCTTGGCATCTTATTTAGGGATGTTTGGCATTCTCTATTCAACTCCGACGTTGTGTAAACATCAGATAGAGCATGTAATGCAGCTTTACTATCGTAACATATACGGATACTCTAATCGAATATTATATTATACCTTGACCGGTTGACCGCTCTTTCGATTGCCAATATTTCAGATTGATGCTACATTGTATAATACGTTGCAAGAATGGAATAAAGAAGCCCCGACCTACTGCAATACCCGACTGGTATACGTCGGTATAAATCTCCAGAACATCCTCACGTTGATTAATGTTATTTGTTTGAGAGAACTCCACTTCGAATCTTTTGTCGTGTAAGAGAGCAGGCGAATAATAGTCAGTGTGGTCGGGAAAATTTAATCTATGCTCCAATATCGTCGCATGGCCCACATTACTTTGTTGCCATGCATCCGATGCATTTAGTCTAACCGCCGAATTCATGGCCAGTTGTTTGATCAAGAGAATGGCGAGAAGCCAATGCAGTAAAGTGAACAGTACTATATATGGTGTAGTCGAGGTGTTTAGTAATCATCAAAGCAGATGTTCGAAGAACTTTTTGAACTATTTTGGAGTATGTGAGTTTATTTAAGGAAGTCCACCAGACGACAACCCCATAAATTAGTATGGGCTCTACCACCATTTCAAAAAAAGCACAGTTGACATGCGTGCAGTTAGCGGATCTCAACCTAAATAAGTCTCCTACGCTAAATGGTATTCAAATTAGTCTTGAAGCTGTGCCCTTCGACCCTAGCACATCCATTGGCAATCCTTTTCAGAACTTTGTACCATGCTGGTCGGATACTGGAGCCATGAGGAAAAACATGAATGATACACTCAATAACGATCTTCTAACAAACTCCGAATGAGGTCGTGCATAGACGTTTGACCGAACTTGCTGCTCCATCTATAATTATAGATGGTATAAGTATTAGGGAACCAGAAGCTCTTGATGTTCTTCCTGACTAGAAATTTTCCCAATGCTCATATTGGGGCCCACTTCGGAACGCATGTGGCAAACACAAAAGGGTTATCTCGTTCGGGATCCAACCGGGAACTTGTTGGGATAGCCCATCAACAAGTTAGTGATTCGACATAAGTTCTTCCCAAGTGGGAAACTATAGAGAACTCGTTGGGAAAATCTAACACAGATTTTTAATCATAGTTTTTGGTCTTCTTCGATAGAGGTGATTGTTGCTTACTTTTGTTCCTTGGACAGACTTAGCAATTTTTGATCAACATTAAAATTTGCAATTTTTCCGACTTTAGCAGGTTTTTGTGAGTTTTCGATATTTCACCACAGAAAACCGATGGGGTCCCAAATACGTTTCTGCGTTGCATCCTCATTTGGGATCCTTAATGGGTTTGCATGAAAGTTACTAGTCGGGTTGACATGAAAATCTAGAGAACTGAGTACATTTTTCTTGTCTCAAAAAAAAGCATTCAAGTGCCTCGGTTCCTTAAGGCGGTGTAAGAGATTCTTCACTTTATCTATCTATTTATACCACTTATATCCGACCAAAAACGGATTTGGTATTCCATAGAACGCTGAAGATTGAATATAGCCAAAACCAGTCTGTTTATCAAAAAAATTTTACGTGGAATGACGGCAATTCGTTCCAAATTCGAATACAACTCTCATGTATGGACTCGTGCTTATTTTGAAGTAACTCGACCGCGTGAAAGATTGCCAACACTATTAATTAGCTGGAGCATCGACGCAATGTGGTTTGTGTTTCAGTATTTTATCGATAGTGTAATGGAATGTTTTCTAATGAAATCATAGAACTTGTTCCCGAAACCCGCTATTTTTTGCGAACAACATGTTCTTCGTTACCAGCGCATCTCATGTACGCGGTCGAGTAACTTCAAAATAGTCTTTGAAGCACTGGCCCATACATGAGAGTTGTATTCCATTTTCGGTCGGATATAGTTGGTATAAATATTAAGGAGATCAGATGAAGTTTGCAACTTGAAAAATGTGATCATTCCATCGAACATCACATTGGATTTTCAAGCCAAGAATATAAAGAGCTTTTGTTGGCCGCCATATTGAATTTTGACTACTGTCATATCTTTAGTGACACTCCCCGGATTAAGACGAATCGATTGACGCAAGAATCGTCAAAATCGGTCTACGCGTTCGGTTTATATAGTGCCGCAAAGGAGCACACATACATACATACATAGGCTGATAAACACAATACCCTTCTTTGCGTCGCGCAGTCGGGTAAAAATATCTTACTGCCAATTGCAGGGAAAATATGCCTTTAAGAACGACTGCAGACATTGATAGATCTATCTCTATGAAGCAAACCTGAATTAAGATGATCAAAATTTTACTTCAATGAATCGGCAGGTAAGATACTCGTATAAAATTTATTTTGCAGATGTAGAACAGCTTTTGTCTGAAGAAAGAAGAGTTCGAAAAAAGTGGCAGCGCTGGAGATCTCTCAGTTAAAAAGTAGGCTGAAGGTTGGTAAATTCTTTAAGAAGTGTATCTCTACAAACATTTCTGCATGAATTCGATGCATCATTACATTAAAAGATCGTTGATATGTAAGCATTCGATGCGAAGTTCGGGCAAGAACTATTGCTGAAAACAGATACTATATTTGTTAACCACTTGCAAGAGGTATTTTCCCGAAGCACATCTGCTGATATAGTTAAGCTGCCACCAGTTGTCGCCGAAGCAGCCGTTTCCATGAGATTCAATATTCGGGAGATTCCAAAACCCGAGGTGCTTTTAGAGCTAACCTATATTGCTAAAAGAATTATTATTTTAATTATTAATACTTTTTTACTTCTAATACACCATCCCATAGAATGGAAGATTTCATAGATTGCCATGATCCGAAGCTCCGGAAAACATCATAGTAAGCATCTTATAGGCCAATAAGCTTATTATCCAACATGTTAAAGTTTTTTGAGAAACTACTTATGAGTATACTGACCTCCATATTGATGCATTCCATTCTATGGTTAGGACATGTCCATGAATCCATCCATCAAACTTACTACTTACGAATAAAAATAAAATAATATAGGTTGGATTAGGTTGCTCCTCCTGTGGCGAGTTCACTCAGTGGTTTGATGATTACTTTTGGAGAAAATTTTCAAACTACTTTTATTTTGGAAACCATTTACTTGTATCTATAAATTTGAGGAGGTTACTTCGAGTTATTTTGCTAGTTGCGTGAGGTCTTAAAATTGGCTCTTCCCTAAGAGGGATTATCTAACTTCCTGAAGTCTTGGACATGTACATAGTAAGTGATCAACGATCTAAACATTGCCTACATTAGCCTACGTGTGGTATTCCCAGATATGCGGCCATTTGCCCTATCGCATAGTGCCCCGTCAGAGCTCCCGTAGAATAGAATAGAGGAAAGATCTAGTCCAAAGACTGGCACTGCAGCACCTAGTAAGGATGAATGAATGAATTAATTAAACTAAACTGGAAACACAGGATACTGCGACCGAAGTAGATCTATTGTATTCCTTGCCAGGTGCTAGAGCACCTCATCTAGACCTACTCTCCTGAGGAATCTCAAGATTGCCAGTGGGTGTAATGTTTCCAATTCCCAATAGGTGCTTGCCAAATTAGCTATATCTTCTGTGGCATAACGCTTCACAGTTCTTCAGAATATGCTCTGGAGTTTCAATGTCATAATCACAGAATCTGCACAGGCTGTTACTCTCAATGCCAAGTCTGTTGAGGTGTTTTCTCAGTCTGCAATGGCCTGAGAGAAATTCTGTGAGTATTCTTAGATTTTTTTACTCAGGGACATGAGAGTTATGAAACGATTTTGGTTATACGTTCCAATCATTAGCTTTGCATGTGTCAATTCATGGAGATTGAACCAGAGATTTTCTCTAGTACTCATGATCTCCATCGATATATCTTCGCGGATTTTGTCCAATCCAAGTCCGAAAAACGGTTCTGCTCCGACCATGGGTGTGCTACCCCGGAGGGTCCAGGAACCCAGCAGAGTGTGACATATTCATGCTGTTTAGCTGATTTAGCTTAATGAGGCATTCCCAAGCTAGCTTAGAGGTAAACTCATATGAGCTCAGTTCTTTGGTGGCAGCCTGACTATCCGAGTAGATGGCTATTTCTCTCCCTCGGTAGCCCCTGTCAAGATTAAACTGTGCGCATCTCTCAATGGCATAAACTTCCGATTGAAAAATGGTAGGAGCTTTTCCAAAGGACTCGTAGAAGTTAGTTCTTGGTCCTACAACTCCCATACCAGAGCCTGCTGGCATTTTCGAGCCACCTGTGTACCAGTGTACCACCTGATGGTGCCAGTTCCAAAGGAATATGAGGGTGCTATTTCCCTCATTCCCTGCTGTTGGCCAGAACAGTTTCAAACCTCTTGTCGAAGTCATACACTTTATTCATTACATCAGAGGGTTGCGCAAGTAGGGGAAATCGTGTTGCCAGGGATGATTGCTCCCATTAGCTAATTAGACAGTCCCTGCTTGTGCTTTTTCGCACGGTGATGATTACTTTTTGCCTGGCAGCAGTCTCTATCACAATCGTCAGAGGTGTGAGTTCAATGAGGACTTCCATAGCCGCCGTAGGACACGTCCGCATAGCTCCTGCTATACAGAGGCATGCTAGCCTCTGTAATTTCTCTACGCGATCTCTGGTCGTAGCCAGCCTGATCCTGTCCGACCAGGCAACAGCACCACAAGTGATGATAGGTCTCACTATCATGGTGTATATCCATCTTAAGATTTTGGGTGTGCAACCCCTCTTTTGTTGCCTTGTCAACAGTCGCCTCTAAATGCTGTCTCCATAACAGCTTTGAGTCTAATATCACTCCCAGATACTTGGCGGCCTCCGATGAGCTTGCTATTTGCACGCTATCTACTAGGATGTGTTGTCAGCGTGGAAGTGTCCTCCTCCTTGTGAAAGGAACAATGGTAGTATTTGCAGGGTTGATATTCAATCCTACAGATAGACACCATTCCTTCATAATCTTTAATCCGTTTTGTATTATATCATACAATGTCTCTTCAAATTTTCCTCTTGCAATGATAACGATGTCATCGGCATATGCTTGACATTCTATGCCATTGCTCGTTAGTATGTGCAAGAGTTCGTCAACTACAAGGCTCCATAAAAGTCGATGCACTACATCACCTTGGTGGCATCCCCTGGTCGTCCTTACTGCAAGATATTCTATTCTATTATCCGTAAGGATGCTCAATGACCCTTTGCCGAAAGTTCAGTCGTTCTCTTCTGCCTTATTATGTGTATTGATTCCCACCTCAATTCCAATTCCATGTTTGCCACGTCTTCTATGTAATTCAAAAGTTCAACAAATAGCGTACACACGTTGGAGGTTTCAGGAGTGCCACTACTTCTGAGTCTGACCCAGTACATTAATGTGCCATTTTGTTGCCAAGAATATTACTATGTCCTGGCAGAGTAGACACTCGACTGTGTCTCCATCTCCATCTTGGTGCCGTCGGTGTAGGTTGAGATTTCATCTTCCGTAATAACAGAGTCTGATGTCCGTCCATTCATCTCAACTGGATATATATGTCTTGAAAGTTTTTATCTTATTGATTTGCGCTGCTAGCTTGTCTGCGGCTTGTTCTAGCTTTACAATGTTGTCTACTGTTTTCTCAGAATGGTACTGCGTCCCAGCGTGTTGCTTCTAAGCATACCAACTTCACTTAGGCGTAGTGCTACGTTGCTGCGCAAATTCTCGCATAGACATCTATGGGTAGCAAGTTCATTATCGCCTCCAGCCCTGCTTGAGATGCTGACCTCAGTGCTACAGTGAAGCAGACACAGACCAGTCTTTGGATTTTCGCCTGGCTGGATGGGCATATACTCTTGTTCATAGCGTTCCACCATACCAATAGCCAGTACATCATTCATAATTTTTGGTTTAATGTCCCATTTCTTAGCGAACATTCTCCTACAACTATAAAAGCCATATAGTGCCTTCTTCCCTTCGTATTCATATTCATATTTGGGGTCAATGGTGTTTCACCTCCTTTAATAGCTGAACGATATCTCCGTTTAGGTTGGAAGGTCTAAACACTAGAATTTGATATCTTCTGATAAAGAAAACTAATTCTGTCTTCCTTGGGTTAGAAACTAACCAAATTCGTCTTGGCTTATGCGACCATTTTTTTTTACCACATCAGGTGAAATCCAATAGGGCTTTGTTTATCGCTAAGTTCCACAGCATCGGTGATATCACTCCTGCCTATGCTATACCCCTTCACCTAAAGACGAATTTATTGCTCTGCTCTTTAATGGCAGGTTGAACAGCGGTGTGGCTTACAGCGATGATGATCGATCATATTTTTTTACTTTATTAAAGACACCTTCTTCCAAACGAAGGCTTTCAAAGTGTATTCTTTATACTGAATGTAGTTCTCGACGGAACGACCAATTTCGTGTAGGGTTGTAGCCTCCTTCAAAAACTGATTATTGCATAGAAAGTCGGATTCCTAAAAATACTTTTCATTATTTTAGGGACTCCAACGAAAGTCAACTATTCGGACACAAGTATTTCCTGTTGTTGAAAACTTTAAAATTTCAGATTTATTTCTCTTTACAGTTGAAAACTTTCTTCTAACTAGTTTAAAAAATAAAAGAAGTATGTAAGTTCAAACATGCTTATAAATTATAAAATAAAAAAGAACTAGAGTTTTACATTATTTTTATATAAATCTTTACAAATTATCTATTCCTTTTTTTCCTGTTTGCCGTGAATTTCATTGTATCTCTTGTGCCAGTCGAGATTTTGTTTTGCTACGGTTTCACCACGTTTGGCAGCCTCTTTGCCACTGTAAACCATAATACCGCAACCGACAATGGTCAGAACGATCATAATATTGGCTAGACGTATACGCACTGTGTTGCGGCATCGTTCCATAACCTCAGCGCTATAATAAAAAAAGAATGTATGAGACACGAAATAGTTATAAAATACTAGATCCTTTTATAAATAATGCCTTGTGAATGAGTGTCAATGAAATAATTGATTACAAAGGGAATAGAATTAACATAACAAATGTGATGGTTGTTAATAAAACTTTTTTTAATATATTACGCGACAGATGAAAGCTTTTGGAAAAACTCACGGACTGGAAAGTACAGGTTTGATTCTAACTACTAGCAAAGGGTAGTAAAACCCTATAACCACCCTGCGGAAAATTTGTGTCAATTGTTCCAAATGTACTTGTCCCATGATATGTGAATATAGTACCAGTGAAGATAGGAGGGTACTGTGACCGCTTAAAACAGAAACTATTACTTAACCGGTATAAATATTCCAAAAATGTGTAAACATTTATAAAATTATCTTGTTTTTATTTACAAAAAGTTTTTATTGGATCCTACGTCCAGTCAGTTTATAAATAATTGCATAGGGACTAGGATCGAGACCAGTATTGTAGAAACTGTAACCGGCAGTATTCTTTAGATCGGTTTAGTGACCCATCACAAAGTGTCTAAAAGGTATTAATTGCTCCCTCCTATGACAAAGCCATATTAAAGTGATAGGTCCCATTCATGCAAAGTGTTAGAACTCGAACCGGTCCCCATCCCCAAAGGACTAGTCACGTTACATATTCTGTGTCAGTTCCCTTCCCCCTAGGGCAGTTTGGCAAATTTGGTGAAGCATTTTTTTATGGGCCTCCAAAGTTTCTGAAAATCAGTGGGCCCTCAAAAAAAGGTGTCATCAATTTTTGGCCTAAATCTAATTCAGACTTGGTGATACCGCTTAACTACGAGTATATATGGCAATAATGTGGCTAAGAGTCCGCTAAACAAATCTTTTTATTATTTTGTGTTAAAAAATAATTGTTTCGTATACTTTTTTTTAAATAGGGAAGAAAATGGCGCTGTTGTCCATATCTATTTCATTCTATATTATTCTTTACATATGGGTAATTCCATGTCAAATCGACCAACAGCTAGAAACGTCCCCTTTCGATTTTGATGAAATTTGGTAAGATGTTGTCTTTCATCCTCAAACGAATTTATGCCAAAGGAAAAAAAATTAAAAAAGCTTAAAGTAGTTGAACATGCTAAGAAAAGACAGTTAGTGAAGTTCCGAACATTTAGAAAAAGTTCATTAATAGGTGCGACTCGCCGCGAGATGGCGACACTCTGTTAATTGAGCTTACAAAAATGAGTAGGATTTTCGTTACAGTGTTGTTGCTACTGTCGCTGGTAGAGTAGGAAAAGCGCTCTGATGAATAAACTGTGGTGGTCTCGAAACAGCTGTCAGATCAACCTTCCGTACATCCAAATTTTTCTTTGAATGTTAAGTATTTAGAATTCTTTCTTAAATAAAAAATAAATTGATCGAAAGAATAAATTGAAAATGAACTTAAGCCAAACTAATTAAATAACTTTAGATAAAAGCCATACAGATCGACTAAAAATTCATAACTCAATTACTAAAATTAAAAATGTTTATTTCAAAAGATATGATATATTTAAAATGTCATTATTTCACCAAATCTACCGGGTGTGTTGAGGCTAGTTTCGAAAACTATTTTATGAACAAAGATGCTTTGTACGTCATTTTAAAGAGGATATTTGGGGCTAAATATCCTCGAACATCGAGGTTCGAATGTTAAATTCGTATTATGAGTTGGCAGCACTATCGAAAATTTCGTTGTATAACAAATTTTCAATCGAACACAATTTTGCTTTTCAATTTTTTCTTTTATAAATTTGTAAACAATCAATATTTATGATAGTGCCAGCTGAAAAATACGTGTTATTGTGAACAATCCCAATAAGAAAAAAATCACAATAGCGTTATTTCAATCGAATGTGCGCCATATAATACCAAATGAAAACTCGTTCGATAAGTTAATTCGACCACAATTGAATATCGAAAGTTGCTCATAATACGAGCCCCGACCATTATTAATTCGTACGGCAAGCATTTTTACGCGTATGCAATGTTTAACAGATGATATTTTCAATACTAAAGTAGACAACACATGCAAACCTATTTTTTCTGAAAGATCATTTTATTCTCTTAATTCTAGAAAAACAAATTTTTGTTGTACTTCAACAACAACAACAACAACAACATTTATTTATTTGAATGCTTTGCTTAACTGATAAGAAAAATTTGACCAGTATTAATTCGTACGGTGCGTTAGCTTAGCTTAGAATTGAAACAAGATCAAAACAAACGCAAAAGTAGAAACAGTTATGCAATGCAGAATGTCAGAAGTGTGTTATTGCTTCAAATTATTCAAAGTTTACCAACCATGGCACGTGGTAAGCCGATTTGCAAAGAAATAAGAAGTTTAGTTCTAGATTATTATAAATCTGGGAACACTTTTGGTTAAGTCGTCCATTCAAGGAATAGTAAACAATTTTAAGAAAAATGGCAATATTGAAAATAATATCGCAAATAGAGGCCGAACTTCGGCAATAACAGCTCGTGATAAAAGAGCCCTGGCCACGATTGTGAAGGCTGATCGTCGCCAAAGTTTGAGAAATTTAGCATCAGAATGGTCTGATAAAATCGGAAAAAGTGTTAAGCGTGAGTGGACGCGCCTGCAATTGCGTGATATTGGATATAAGTTCTATAAGGTATATATAGGGATTATCTACGTTACATACTCAATATCTTAAATTACTAGGCCAAGGAAAAACCATTGCTTACGATTCGCCAAAAGAAGAAGCGTTTACAATGGTGTCGGGAACGGATGTCTTGGACTCAAAGGCAATGGAACTCCATCATATTTAGCGATGAATCTAAATTTGATGTGAGTGTCGGTGATGCGCGAAGGAGAGTTATCCGCAACAAAACTGAAGCGTACCATAAAGACTGCCTTAAAAGGACAGTTAAGTTCCCAGCAAGCATAATGGTGTGGGGTTGTATGTCTGCCAAAGGGGTAGGACAACTGCACTTTATTGATGGGATGGTCAACGCTGAAAAATACGTTAACATACTAGAAGAAAGTTTGCTGCCATCAATACCAAAACTGGCTGACTGTGGTGAATACACGTTTCAACAGGATGGAGCATCATCTCATACTGCCAAACGAACCAAATCATGGCTGCAGTCTAAAGAAATTGGGGTCTTATTTTGGCCATCAAATAGGCCGGACCTAAGCCCAATCGAGAATATATGGGGAATAATGAAAAGAAACCTAAAAAATTAGCCTCAAAGAACCCTTTCTGATTTAAAAACAAAATTGCAAGAGATGTGGGACTCTATTTCAACAGAACAATGCCAGAATTTATTAAAATCTATGCCAAACCGTTGTAAATGTGTTATAAAGGCAAAAGGCGATGTTACCCAATATTAATGTTTAAAAAAATTACATGTTTGATAAAATAGTAAATATTTAACGCACCGTACGAATTAATACTGGTCAAATTTTTCTTATCAGTTAAGCAAAGCATTCAAATAAATAAATGTTGTTGTTGAAGTACAAGAAAAATTTGTTTTTCTAAAATTAAGAGAATAAAATGATCTTTCAGAAAAAATAGGTTTGCATGTGTTGTCTACTTTAGTATTGAAACTATCATCTGTTAAACATTGCATACGCGTAAAAATGGTTGCCGTACGAATTAATAGTGGTCGGGGCTCGTAGGCACCTATGACATTTTGAATATGTCATAACTTTAAAAAAAAAACAAAGCATTTTTAATTTTTTTCCTTTGGCATAAATTCGTTATAGGATGAATGAAAGCATCTGACCAAAGGTGTCGTCTCTAACTGTTGGTCGATTTGACATGGATTTACCCATATATTGAGATAAGATTTCCTATCCCAACATATGTAGATACACTCCATAATTTTCAACCCTACCATCATAACACTTTTTGGGAAGTACGAGGCAGCAATACGTCTGTACGAGCTACTTGTCTTATAGGTCGGTTGTGGATGACAACCAAACATTAGTTGGGATGCCAGTTCCTAAAAACGATAGTACTGCAGGCAGTAAGCAACCAAGAGTTTCCAATTTCCAATTGAAGTTTGGTTGATATCCTTAAGCGGACCAACCGATTCCAATAAAATTCTGTGACTGTGTATGGTTGGTTCCAGCTCGTGCAGATGGTATATTTTTGAATTAGATTACCACTATTTAATGCTATCTGTGTCAGGACAACGTTCAGGATGTCAGCTGCTCTCTCTCTCTCTCTCTCTATGCCGATGCCTGATCTGCAACTATCAACACCTTTCTTGCTAGAAACTATCATTTGACTAGAAAGTCAAAAAACCAAAGCATATCTATATCAATTCGATCAGTATAACTCAATTGAAGAACTCCAACGTTGAATATATTGTGAATAGGAAATTGTTATGGGTTTATTCCTTATGTAAGTATGTATGTTGTCTAACAATTAAATTTATATATGTACATAATGTAATTCTATCGTTTAGAGCACCTGTAGAACTGCAACTTTGTGTCGGAGTCGGGGAGAGTTCTTCGTATTCGAGCCAGTAATGTGTGTGGACAAGTTTGACGGTCAAACTTTGACCTCATTTTTCCTTTACATACATACAGCACAACATCCCTTACAAGCTTTAAAATAAAAACAGTTTTGAGAAATGTTTAGACTGGCTCTCACGTTTTGTATCTTCTTCCAAGAGATATTCACCTCTCTTTCTTGGAGCGTCTATCATCCAATGCCAAAAATTCTAAATGTCTATTCAAATGACTTCAGTAGGTGAACAAGAGTCGGTGGTGGCATATACATATATATTTACGTCGAGGTGTTTCTTATTAAAATGTCTTTTTGATTACAGAACTATGCAAAAGAGGACGAGGATATTGATACTTTATTGAAGTGTATCCATTATACCTATTGCGGATGGTGCATATTAGGTGGAAGACTAGGGTAATCTGTCTTGCAGCGAGGACCCGCACCTTAGTCCCAAGAATATAACTACGGACACACATATGGCTACGCCCGTTGTGCACTGCAGATTTCTAGCGCATCCCAAAATACTGGTTTTCCTCTACTACTACAGAGCTTGTCAGGATGAAGAAGAAATAACAAAACAACTTCTATGCCTCCATTTTTGACTTCTTCTACGAAAGGTGATTCAAGAACATAATGAAATAAGTTTCATTATATTCTTCATTATTTTCAGCTGTCTGGTTTAAATTTCTCTCTACTCATTCTGTTCTTTTCTTCTCTTTCAACAGGTGAAACCGTCTACGCAATAAAACATCAAAGCAATGAGTTTCATGAGCGATAGTGGAACCACTTGGAAATGTTTCTTTCTTTTTTTGATAAGGATGCGATTTTCCGTACTAGCTCCTCAGAAAAAAAAACAAAAAAATACATTCGCGATTCTCGATCAGAATAGATTGTAAATAAATATACATCAGTTTTTTTTTGTGCAAGACTGTTCACTATGCGTTAAAAACGAAAAACAAAAATACTATTTTTCTCCTCTTCATACAAAATGGTGTGTCCGTAATACATACATGCTGTTGATTTTCCACATTAAGAAACTATGAATTTTTTCAAAAACGTTAACCTTTTTTTTTAATTGTTGGTGTTCAGAGTCATGTGTATTGAGCGTTACGAGTTTTTAGTACGCTTCATTACTCAGTTTAATTATGAAAATTGCATTAATAGCTTACACTAAAATAACAGCGTAGATTTGTACTTCTTAATATTTAAAACTTTTGTGAACTTTGTTAAAAGGTATTATACAGCAAAACGTTTCATCAATCAATCATCGCTTGTATCCAAAAAAATGTATTGAGTGTTATCCATATTTTTATTATTATTGTTGAACTTCTTTAGTGAATACCTAAGAAGGTTATGTTAAACTACATTGAAGACTATACATCTGAATTGTATTGAATTCAAAATAAAGTATGTGTTCTAAACAAAATATTGACTTCGTGCAAAAATGTATTGAGGGTTACGTAACAAAAATTTTTAAACATAATTTATCTATAAATTTTAGGACGTTAAAAAAAGTTAATAGCAGCTGAAGGGTAGAAACGATGTATAAAACTGGTATATCTATTAAACTGATTACAAACTAGTATATGATTTGTATGTAAAAACAAGTTATAAAGAAGAAAACATAACTGTTTATCGACATAAGCTAATTATACAGCCATATTACAGTATACCATTCCGATCGAAAGTGTTTTCAATGCCGTAAGTTACTTCTTCAGAAAACGAAAATTTTCTTGGTAATCAAACTTCTATTAAATTTCAAAATGAAATTGGCTAAGACTTTTCTACTAATTTCATTTGCAGTAAATACTAAAAAACGTGCATACTTTTAGGAGCTACAAATAAATATTTGGCCACAACCTTTCCATATTAATAAAGAGCTTAATGTGAGCTTTGCTTCTAAAAACAGGAGTAAACAAACGCCTCAAGGTATAAAAACTTTCATTACAAAAACGAAATACAAAATAAACGGAATCTAAAGCACTAAAAATGAACTATTTCGGAATAACAACTACTTAATCAAAACTCATCCGAACAGAATCTGTGACACGGCTGATACCATGTTTATGGCGTAGATATAAATGCACTATTACTATTAAAAATTATTTCAGTAAAAGCCACAATAAGTTTATATCTTACTAAAAATATCAATAAGAGTCAAAGGGACATCATGAACAAAATTAAATTTTCTTAATATGTTAGATGATAGGAACTCTTACGTTCATTTTCATACTTCTTATAAGCAGAAAGTTTCACTTTTAATTTTTTTAAAATAAAATTTTTTAAACGCACATTTAGTTTTATTTTAGTAGTAAAGTTTTAAACATTATTCTAAAAAATAATAAACACCTAAAGAAAAAATATATGTATGTATAAATCAAACATAAGAGAATATAAGTAAAGCTATAAATAATAATAAAAGGAAAAAATGCAGGAATTTCTGATATATATCAACAGTTAAACAGTATGTATGAGTGGTGCATTATTTATTGCTTAGGATCCTTGGTCGCATTGAGTTCATTATATCTTTTGTGCCATTCAAGATTTTGTTTAGTTACACTCTCGCCCTGTTTGGCCGCTTGTTTGCCACTGTAAATCATAATAGCACAACCGATAGCTGTTAGTCCAATCATAATGTTAGCAATTCGAATACGCATTTTATTACGGGAACGTTCCATAACTTCAGCACTATTACAAAAAACAAATTGAATGGGATACACAAGAATTTTAGTTGTTGGAGAAATGGTATGACATATGTACATATAGGAGATGGGATGGATGGTACTATAGACAAGATGAGTATATATAAATAAAACGGAGAAAAAGGTGTGTCAACTTGGTTTCTAATTGAAATATTTAAAAAAATCGTATTAGACCTCATTTGCATCCTAACTATATTATAAGTTCCTCATTTATCGCTTAAAGGGTCCAATAAACTCGCATACAAGGCGAATTCATACCAGGTGGCCGCAAAAGCCCATCTGTTTACGTAAATATTTACACATTTGGCCTGTCAACAGTGTTAATGTATCAGCTTTTTTGACAGCCCAAATGTAAATTCTCCACGGCGAATTCTCTTGCGACTACCTGGTGTTGATCTACCTTGCTCGCATACATGTATGACATACATGAAAACTGACAAACATTGGTATTTGTCAGTTTTTCTCCTCACACTGTTCATGGAAACTGACAAACATTTATTTAAAATTTTTTCAAAAGAAAACTGAAAAATGTTTTCAATTTTCAATCATATTTAAACTAGATTAAATTGCGACAAAACCAATTGTGATTTCAAATTTGAATTTAAATATATAAATAATTTAAAAAAATATGTCGCTGCATTTGAGAAAAATCTAAATTTTGTACGTTTCCCTTTGATCATGATACAATAAAAACATGTAGAACTGTCCCTACAACAATAAAAACTAACAGGCATTTTGTTAGTGTAAAATGTTTCCTAAATATCAAAAACAGAAAAATTTTTCATAAACTTTTTTCTCTGATAAAGCGAATTTGACATTCGTGAAATATAAACCCACAACTACAGCTGCGCTGACAGTTTTACCTTGTATTATTGTATCATGCCCTTTGATATTAACATTCAAGTATTATGAAACGTGTGAGCAAAGAAGAAATTATTAAAACTTTTTAATATTCGTCCAACATGTATGTCATTCAAAAAATTTAACCATACACAGCCAGTGAATCCGTCCAATATGGCATGTATGTATGTCATACATGTATGTGAGTATAGGGTACCCTTAAGATATACTATACATGTCATGGACATGTTTACACGTGGTTGATAATATATATATCAAAAGTATATTATCAGGTATGTGATGGAAATCGATTGAGTTGAAAATCATTGTTGAATCAATCTAAAATTAATCTGTCATTTATTGTATCCTACTGCTATTTTTATGATCATCATTGCATTTCAAGTTTGAAACTCCAATAAGTTGTTCAACTTCTATACCAAAAACTATGTTTATTTGAAGTTAAATCTCAAACAACTTTTAAAACAAATATCTTGTTTGTTTTTTGCAATAAACTACATTTAAATAATTTTTTTTCTTTCCTTCAAGGAGAAACAGTTTATATATTTAATTGATTTGATTTTATTTTTTAAGATTGATGTGATCATCACTGCCAGATTTGATTTAGTTTTTTTTACGGGGGAGCAGAGGTGTTGAATGCAATTTGAGTTTAATTGTTAATAATTATTTTTGTTTTCTTTCCGCTAAGTAACTCTTATTTAGGTAAATATTTATTTGTAGCAAAGTTTAATTGATTTAAATTAAGGCAGCAAATAAAAAAGTAAAAATATTTAAAAACAAAGAAATTAATAAGCTTGATCTAAAAAAAGATATAAATCATATTATTATTTCGTATGATCATACATATATACATATCACACTTGTTTAACAATACTGTATTAACGCAAAATTTTCATTTTATTACTTTTTATCGAATATGTGCATTATTTAGTCATATCTACTAACTGTGAAAATTTTGTATTTTTCTGACCACAGTTCACCACAAAAAAAACGAGTTGTGATCTTTTTGGTAAAAATAAAGTACAAAAACAGGTAGTAAGTATTTTGAGTTGTGACTTTTTTCATGCTTTTAATGTTTGACTTTATTCATTCAGTCATGTCACAGATTCCATTCGGATTAGTTTTGATTCCGTAGTTGTCATTCCGAAGAAGTATATTTTTGGTGCTTTAGATTCCGTTTATTTTGATAAATGATAAAGTTTTTATACCTTGAGGCGTTTGTTTATTCTTGTTTTTAGATACAAAGCTCACATTAAGCTTTTTATTAACATGGAAAGCTCATGACCAAATATTTATTTGACGCTCCTAAAAGTATGCATGTTATTTTAGTATTTACTCCAAATGAAGTCAGTAGAAAAGTGTTTTTCAATTCCACTTTGAAATTTAAAAGTGGTTTGATTACGAAGAAAATTTTCGTTTTTCGTTTTCTGAAGAAGCAACTTACAGAATTTAAACCACTTCCGATCGGAATGGTGTTCTGTGACATGGCTGAATGTTTTCAAAATCTATGGTAATAACTCAAAATAACACCTGATTAACAAAAAAAGAATGAAAACCAGTATATTATACTAATTTCTACTTTTCTTAAAAATGCTATATTTATTTTATCGACATTTTCTTTATATAATAATATAAAATTAAGTTGATGTTAATTTTTCCCTTGTTCCTTGGAATATTAATCATGCCCAATTCTTTCTGAATATAACGTTACGAGCCTTAGCCTAATAAATCAATTTGGATTCACAAAGCAAATACGTTCGAAATAATAATATTAATAAGTAGTTTTTTGTCTCTACTGAAAATGTTTAAATTTTAAGTTATTACACTATTGTTATACAAGAGCGATATGTATATAGTATACATATTATCATCATCTTAGAATATTGTGGAATTTACTTATGATAGAGATAATTTTTTTAGTATACAACGTACAACAAAACGGACATTCTAGGGATTCTTGAACAAAAATTTAAAGGAAAGATTTTTAATGTTGGGTTTTACAATACAATTTCGCATTCCTCATGAACGAAAAACTACAATCTTAGCCACCGAATAGAAATTGAGAGGTACACAAGAATAAAATATTAAAAAATGACTTGCTAGTGGGTTTTTATTGTATTTAAAGTTTTTTGCATTTACAATAGCATATTTTATTGGAACTTGCAATAGTGTATTTGACATCTTCTGATTTACAGAACAGGGCCGATAGTGATTAATTACAAATAGCACAATATTGACCCTTATCGAGAAAACCAGTTCACGTAAAATGTTTTTCCTTTCCCTAAAATTGTAATCGCCAATTTCGTGTTGTTGTTGTATTAGTGTACTATTTTGTAGGTCTTTCCATAATTTTTTTGTTCATGGGAAATATTTGACGCGAACAAACTGTCCGCCATTTATTTCTGATTATTCACATTAATGCTAGTTCTTTTCTCTTCACTGTCTGATCTCATATATGCATGTGTCTAGGCAGCCAACTGCGGCGTATGTTTATACAGTCATCATGCCAAAGCTTTGGCATCTCGGGGCAATAGTTACCAAATCATAAATAGTACCAGTTAATAATCCAGTTAATAAAGTCCTAATTATTGTTATAAGCCTAGAATTATAGCTTCCTTCCTTTCTTAATAAATTTTTTTTAAGCAACTAATGGCCACCACCTGATGTGTTACCTACACCAGTTGGTAAATTGATAGAAAAAAGCACAATTGTTTAAAAATTTTGCACACCTTTTTTTTACAACATTGTTAATTTTTACAATATTTTTCGCATTACATTTTAATTATTTTACGTTTAATAAACTTTTTTCTGTTGACCATTTTAAGTAGATTGAGGGAGCATTGTATTTATATTTTAGCACTCTAAATATCCTTGAGGAATAGAAAGGAATGTCATTGTAAACAATTAGCTGGTCTTGCACTGTATACTATTCCATGCTAAACTCCCAACTTAGATTGGAACCCGGGCTCTTAAAACAAGAATAATAAATTGCTTTATAATTAATGCAACGAGCCACTTTTTCTTATACATATGATGTATGTATAGTTGAAAACCTCATCGACTTCTAGGCTTACTGACTGATGAGCTAAGTTCGTTTCAACGGGTTGCTTTTATGTGCTAAATATTGTATGTGTATATATCGCAGCTAATTATCACAAAATTCGTAATCATATTGTGTATGTAAACTATTTGCGTCGACTATTTGTATATACGTGCACTTATTCACACAAATATAGAGAGCATAAAAACATAACATGATCAAGTGATTGATATTAAATATGACACAGCAATAAGTACCATTAAAAAAAGTTTATGAAAAGCTTTGTATTAAATCTTTACCTTACGAAATTAGGTATCTCCTCTACGGACTTATACTTTCCAGTCCACACCAAAAATTTCTTTTCCAAACCATTTGGCGTATAGCTGTTCACTTGACCTTTCACGGGAGATTGGTTTACACCGCGTCTGACCATTACAGAAGGCAATAAGCGGCTAGCGTTAAGAACTTGTTTAAACATCTTTAAGTTCAGCAGAAGGAAAAATAAAAATTGTTAAATTACCAAAGAATTATATTGTTATTGTTAATATTCAAAGTTAAGAAAAATTACCTTATATGCGTTAATCGCAGGAAAATTATACAACAAATAAATAAAAAACCGCTCTGCAACGTAAAAGAAAACAAAAACCAGCTGATTATAACAGTATAACAGCTAGAGACATTCACGGCTGAATGGAAACAAAAGTATTTTAGTAAAATCTAAATAGCTTTTATTTGTTATTATTGTTAAATTTAAACTAAAAATGTTTCAAATTTGTTTAATAGTGTGACTTAATTGATATTAAATGTGAAAAATGATTAAACTGTACTGTGCATTTGAAACAACATCTATTAACCACTAGTGTTTGAAAACCAGGCGCGTAAGTAATTGTGCGTACACGAGGACACACTAATATGATTTAATGAACGTTAAAGTGATCATGACTTGGGGCACGTTTGCCGTAAACCAAAGCAACAAATTAAAGAACGCACATAATTTTGAATGAAGCGAAAGGCAATATGTGAATACATATACATATGTATAATGAAGACTACCTACCTTATTATAATAAAATGTAATTTTAAATATTTTCTGCGCAATAAATTGGTGGCACATCGGAAATATGTCGATCATCGATTGGTTTCCATAATGAGAAGTTTATGCCAATGTTCGACGATGCTACTTTAAAAAACATAAATGTAGAGTACATATTGATCAAGAAATCATTCCCAAAAAGTTTTTCAATTTGACGGCAAATATATGAAATATAGCAGCGAAAGAAGTAATTGTAGCAAAGTCATAATCAATATAAAACCAAAAGGTATTTATGAACAAATTATATACATATGTAAGCATTTATGTACGAAGCTTAAACAATTTTACAAGCTTTAAAAACCAAGAACTAGCTAAAAAGCTTAGTGGCAGACCTCGTAACGCAGAATGATTTTGAGTTGATAGGAATGGTGTCAGGTCAGACGCCCGAATGGAGTTTAGTCTTAAAAATTATAAAGTACGCATAGGGAAGAAATAAGCGCATTCCTTGTAATACTAAAAAATATACATCTGTGCATCACCTTCTTAAAGGATTGAGTGGGGAAAATTTTAGATATACAGACATGCGTCACCTTATCGGAGCGTTGGGGAGGGAAACTTCCATTTTCTTAAAATGTTTCATAGCTTATATGCAATTCCTACCCTACATACTGAATTTCAGTCATCTAAGCAGTACAGTTTTTATATAAAAACTTTACAGATACGCATCCTTGAAGTAGAAAAGTTTCTGTTTTATTAAATTTCGACTGCCTAATATTAAATTTGTAGCTTATATACTTTATTGAAGTCTTTTAGGATTTCAGGAAGTACATTTTCCTTATGTACAGAACATACAAATAAGCAACCCCTTGCGAAGGGGTTTATATGCAATTCGTAGCCTACTTCCCAAATTCGATTCTTCTAGGGTTTCCTGAATTACCCAAGAATTTTGATCACATTTTTTATTTTTGAATTCATGATTTTAATCCTAGTATGAAATCGATTCTTTTAATCAAAATACATCTTTCCTCAAAATTTTACTCGTATATACGTGTTGTCCGCGTGGGTTTTCGAAGGTTGATTCCAAAATGTGCCTACTAAGAATTCAATACATACATACATGCAGTAGTAACTCGATTCTTGCACAGCTCAATAGTTGCGCATCTTCGATTGTTGCGTCGGCCTAAAATATTACATTACAACTTCAGTAGTTACAACATTGTCAAAACGCTTGTTTGAAATCATCGATTGCAATCAATCTGATTGCAATCAAATTTTGTTGAAATCATTTAAGTCCAACAAAATTGTAAAAAACGTACCAAAACGTAGGTTAGTTAGCCATTTTATGCAGTTTTTTTTAAAATTATCAGAGTAAGCTTTATTTCTAGTAAAATGAGTATCATTTGAAGATAACGATGATTTTGATTCTGATTTCATTTTGATTGCAATCACTGGATTTGTTTGCAATCAATTAATGTAGAAATTAATTTAAACAAATTGATTGCAATCATTTTTATTGAAATGATTTCATGATTTCAAATTGAAATCATGAAATCAAATTTACGATTTTGATTGCAATCATTAACATGAAATCATGTTATTGCAATCAAATTGGTTGCAATCTTTCACAGCTCTGGTATCTATGTATATAAAAATGTATTAAATAATGAATTTTATCAAAAAATTTAAATTACAGTGAATAAAAGATATTTTATTGCTATGAAATAAAAGAATTCGGTACTTGCGACATCCTCGAAACTTGTACAAAGCTTGGTTTTCATTATGACCGATAATCGAGTTACTACCCTACAAGAAATGTATGACCGAAACTAACACATACGCATTTTTTATACTAACACATTTGCAAGAATTTTGTATGAAATTTTTGATAACAACGTTGCCATTGTTAAGTTTTATTACCGACAAAGTACAGTATACTGTACTTTGAAATTTATACATATTTTTGCTTTTCTTAAGCATTATAAAGTATACAGCCCTTTCGGATTTAGGTTGCGATATACATACATATTTATTAATCTCATACCGTTCGTTCAATGAGACCTTTTTATATGTAATATAAATAATTGCATTTTTTTAACAATTTTTTATCGTAATAATCATCATATTTTACTAAAATGAGCGACTTTTTGCAAAAAAAACAGTTCAATAAAAATTTAAATAAATCTAGTGTAAACGATGTTAACTATATATTATAGCAAATAATTAACCACTAGCGTCTATATGCGTTTCGTTTATGCAATAATGTTTTTTCATGTTTGATTTATTTAAGTACATGTTTTAAAAATTAAAAAAGAAACGTTTATTTTATAGCAACAATCATTGTCTTTAAAAAATATCTGGCTACACCACAGCACTGGCAATGTTGTCACTGCTTAGTGCATGAAACCAATTTATTATTAAAATGTTATACTTAAGTGCAGGGCTGGAAGCACTAGTAATCATTTAACGGTTTTTGGTTTTTTAAACTCTCATTTCAAATGCTTTTTTCGTGTCCGTTGAAAGTATGTATAGTAAAATATTTCATAAAATAAACGCGTAAGTTTTAAAATGAAAACTGCTTTTGCATGATTTAATAGATTATAAATAAATGTAAATAAGTTTTTTTTTTGTGTAAGACTGTCCATTATGTGTTATAAACGAAAAACAAAAATATTGGCGCATATTCATAGTCATAAACAAAGTATACTTTAGTGATGAAACAGAACAAGACTGTAACGACTAACGAAAATCAGCCACAGAGCAACAAACCCCATAATGAAAACGACAACCGAAACGACAAATTGCTCATTAATTTTATTAAAATTTTTCTTTTCGTTTTATTTTTCTTCACTCAAATCATATGTTTTGTTTAAAAATATAATGAAAGTTTATGAAAATATGGTACTTTGTTTTGACTATGAATATGCGGCAATGTTTTTCCCTCTTCATACAAAATGCCGTGTCCATAATGCATGCTGTTGACTTTCCGCATTAAAACACTATGAATTTGTCTAAAAACGAGATTATATTTATAACGGTTTTAGAATATTTGCATATGCTTCTCTTATTTCACACATCAAATTTTTGAAAAATATAAGAAATCATACTTTTTTTTAAATTGTTGTTTTCCGCAGTCATGTGGATTGAGCGTTACGCTTTTTAGTACGCTTCATTACTCGGTTTAATTATTAAAATTGCATTAACATCATACACTAAAATAACAGCGTAGGTTTGTTCTTCTAAATATTTAAAAGTTTTGTGAACTTTGTTAAATAGTATTATATTGCAAAACGTTTCATCAATCACACATGGTTTATATCTAAAAAAATGTATTGAGTGTTATCCATATTTTTTTAATTTAATTAAAATTTTTAGAGAATAACTAAGGAATTTATATTAAAATACATCGAAGATTATACATCTGAGTTGTATTAATATTAATTAAAAATTACGATCCTGTTCTGTAAACCGAATCCGAGTAAATTTCTCGATTTCCGAAAATCGATATCCAAAAATTTATGTATTTTAAATCGTATATAGTAAGTTAATTTCAGATATGATATATTAAGCTCTAAAATATATAAAACTGCAAAAAAATCTGAAAAATATTGAATTCGTATAAAAATGTATTGAACGTTACGTAAAAAATTTTTAAATATAATTATCTATAAATTTTAAGACGTTAAAGAACATTATCTGCTTACAAATTTCTGATTTTCTTTTGAAAAAGTCGATTTCGATTGTAGTTGAAAATCGATTTTCAATGCCAAAAAACGAGTTTTTTGTAATCGATTTTAGTTGTCAACTTTATAATGAAGTCGACTTTTGGCTCCGAAATCGAAATAGAAAAACGAGCAAACAGTAAAGTTTAGAAAGAAAGGTTTTATGAACCATATACATTTCTATGGCTCAATATAGAAGTTTCTCGAGTTTTAGTTATTTTACAGGAAAAAGTAAATAAAAATCCATTTTTGGATGGCTGGTAAATTTTCTTTACTCCATTTGCTTTTTCACACTTGCAATTAAGAAGCAAATAAAAAAGTTGTAACAAATATTTCATCGTGTAAATTTAGTATTAGAAATAAAACGAAAAAAATGAATAGCAAATTTACGCTATGAAATAGCTATTTCATGAAATTTTCTTCATAAAACTTTTCTTAGTTGCTTATTGCAAGCGCGGCAAAGCAAATGGGGTGAAGAACATTGACAAAAACCACATGAATTTTATTTCCTACCACTTTTTCAACCCAACTTGTTTTCAAGTCCATCCTATTAGCAAATAAGGAAAGTTTCATGCCACAAATTTCATGAAACATTTCATCGTGCAAATTTAGTCTAATTAAAAAAAAAATACAAATAAATAAAAATCGACTAGAAACAATAGCTTTTTACCTACGATTAATCGGCTAATTAATCGGAATGGAAAATGCTTGATCGAAAAGTCAAAAATTGATTTCTTGCTTCGTTTACCATTCACTAGCGGGTTGTTTGTTATATTTGCGAAGAATGTACATTAGGTTGGGTCAATTGTTTTTGTCAACTGGTGTCTAGCAATAACTATGCAAAATTGCAAGAAAATTACCCTAAGAAACTATGGGTCTAAAATCAAATCCCGCCGAGAGACATCAAAATTCAAGTTTTTCATTAGGTAAAAACACTTATAACCAAACAATATCAGTAAAATCTTAGGCCTACCCTTTCCGATTTTGATAAAATTTTATAAGAATGATACCTCTAGCACAACTAGCATTAATGGAAAATCTTGACTCACTATATATTCTGGTTCGCGAAATAAAGCGACTTGAGTTATGGTAGTTATGCCAGCGATATCACTCGTACTAAATTTTATGAAAATTGGAAGGGGTAGAGTCCAAAATTTTACTATATTGTTTGGTTATATATGTTTTTACCCAATAAAAAGCTTGAATTTTGATGTCTCTCGGCGGGATCTAGGTTTTGATTTTAGACGCCTACTTTCTTAGGGTAATTTTCTTAAAATTAACCTTATTTGAAAGAAGAGTTAGCGTACTTTTCACTCATCTATAAATGTTTGTAAATAATTATTTTAAAAGATACACATTTTTAGAGAGTAAATATATGCCCTCTCGGGGATTGCGACCTTGTCGTGGTGAGAGGGCTTAGTAGGTGCAACGATCCTGAGAGCGATGCCCACGGTAGCATTGCTACTGGCAGGGCCTCCCTTGCCGGTAAGATCAATGGAGAGCATCTGAAGCTAACAGCAATCCAAAATATTAGGCGACTTATCCGGCTGGTCTCCTACCAACTAGACTTCCCGTAATGTAGGCAAGAATCCAACTTCAATAATCTTCGCTTAGAAGCCCGCCGATCTCAGACTTATATTTCTGAAGGCCAGACTGGTGGCTACAATTGGCAGCCCCAGTACCAGTCTGGGATGCTATGGGCTAATCACCCGTACTTCCAAATTATATTCAGTGATTAATGAAACCGAAAGAAATAATATCCAACGGAACTCTACGGCGACGACTATAGGCATGAAAACACGGAAACGATTTGGAACCTGGAACATTCGAACTCTATCAGAAACTTCAAGATTAGCTCAACTCGAACAGAAATTTCTGCGTCTCAAACTTCTCTTCCTAGGGCTCAGCGAAGTCAGATGGAAAAATTGCGGCGAGCACGAAACTGCCTCCGGTTTAACGCTTCTTTACTCCGGCAAGCCATCAAATCAACGGAGAGAGAGCGGTGTAGGATTCCTCTTATCGAAGGAAGCTAATCAAGCGCTCATAGAATGGCAACCGCATAGCGACTGTATAATTGTTGCTAAGTTTAAAACTAAGGCAAGAACGCTTACGTGCATACAATGCTAAGCTCCCACCGAACTTGCTGACCCACAAGACAAAGAGAATTTTCACGATCTGCTGTACTTAGTTCTAAACAGCTGTCCCCATGGTGAAATTAAACTTGTTTTGGGAGATTTCAATGTGCAAATTGGATCTAACAACATAGGTAGGGAGCAAGTAATGGGAAAGCGTGCTATCGGCTCAATGAACGACAATGGGGATCGCTTTTTCGAACTTTGCAACACCACGCGTCTTACAATAGGCGGCAGCCTCTTCCCACACAAGAGTATCCACAAGGTCACCTGGGTATCTGCTGATCACGTCACCCAAAACTAGATTGACCATATTGCCATCAGCAAAATGTGGAGACACTCGCTCTGTGATGTCCGAAATAAAAGAAGTGCAGATATGGCTAGCGATCACTACCTGCTAATTGGTTATTTGCAAATAAAATTAGCAGCAGTCAACAGAACAGCGGTGAATAAAAGACCACGCTACGATCTCGCCAAACTTGCCGACCCATCAACGCTCAACCAATACCAAGCCCTCCTTGCTGCTAAAACTGCTAATCTACCATCAGTCGGAGAAAATTTCGACCCACATGCATATTGGAACCAAGTGAAGTCTGCCTTCACTGACGCAGCACAGCAAAGTGTCGGGACATACCAACGTCCACAAAGTCCCTGGATCTCCGAGCACACCTGGGATCTTATGAAAGCTCGTAGAGATGAAAAAGAGAACGTCAACAGCGCAAGAACAAGACACGAGAAACAACGCGCACAAGCCAACTACAGCATAGCCAACCGTAGAGTAAAACGCAGCGCCAGAGAAGACAAGAGAACGTGGTTAGATAATCTTACTGCAGAAGCCCAAAGAGCCAGCGAAACGCACCGGCAGAAAGATCTATACCGTATCGCCAAAACTATTGCTGGACGCGCACACGCCAACAACATGCCCATCAAAAATTGCAATGGCGAAATAGTGCACTCAACCGAAGAACAACTAAAGGTGTGGGAAGATCACTATAAGAAACTCCTGGCGTGCAATAAGACTACCCCAGTACAGGAATTGTGCAGAAGACATAGCCAGCACGTTCCTCGGAATGACGTCGGCTTAAACAGACCCTGTATTGCTGAAATCGAAGCAGCAGCTGGACAGCTCAAAGTGAAAAAAACCGCGTGGCCAAACAATATTGCCCCTGAGTTGTTCAAAGCCGACAAAAGCCTGACTGCTCGGATCCTGCAACCAATTATCGGCTAATTTTGGGAAAACGAAACCCTACCAAACAGCATAAAGGACGGTATTATTATTAACCTTCCAAACAAAGGCAATTTAATGGAATGCGCAAATTGGAGAGGGATAACTCTATTAAATGCAGTAAACAAAGTCATTGCTCAGATTCTGCATAACCGAATAGCTGCCGCAGTTGAGCCTGGCTTACGAAGTGAGCAAGCTGGCTTCAGGCCACATCGGTCTTGCGTCGACCATATCAGCAGCCCCCGAATTATCGTTGAGCAATCAAGCGAATGGCGAGCTCCCCTCTACCTGATCTTTGTCGATTTCAAACGCGCCTTTGACACTCTTTCTCCACCCTGCCATTTGGAACTGCTTAGTATGTAAGGGTATTCCAAGAAAACTTATAAACTTGGTGAAGCAGTTATACTCCGACGCGCACTGCTCTGTGCTGCACGGGGGCTGCACCAGTGGGCAAATTAAAATCAAGTCGGGCGTTCGACAAGGCTGCATCCTATCGCCATTGCTTTTTAATATAGTCCTTGATGTAGTTATGTCTGAATCCGTAAGTGCAGAACAAGGCATCACATTTGGTCTGTAAAACAAGCTTAGTGATCTTGATTATGCGGACGACATTTGCCTGTTATCGCATACCTTCTCTCAGATGCAGGAGTTGCTGCGTAATATCGCATCGCACTCTCGTTAAGCGGATCTCTCGATAAACATCGACAAAACCAAATCTATGCGCCTGAACACCACCTGCACTACTAATTTTTCATTAGAAGACGCCAGCATAGAAGAAGTTCAAAGCCTTTGCTATCTGGGTAGTTACATATCAAATAACGGCGGTAGCCATCAAGATGTACAACACAGACTTACCAAAGCAAAACAAGCATTTGGCACACTCAGCAAAATTTGGAGATCGGCGAATATTTCACTTCGAACGAAAATGCGCCTGTTTAACTCTAATGTAAAGTCAACTCTGCTGTATGGTTGGTATGGCTGTGAAAGTTGGAACCTTTCCACTAGCGACTCACAAAGGCTTCAGGTTTTCGTAAACCACTGTCTCCGGCGCATTCTTCGTGTATTTTGGCCAGAAACAATATCTAATAGCGACCTGTGGTTCCGAGCCGCCCAGCCGCCTATAGCCGAAGACATCATGTGCCGGAAATATAGATGGCTTGGCCACACGTTAAGAAAGCCAGCAGACGACATCACAAGGAAAACCGTCGACTTTAACCCATAAGGCAATAGAAGATCTGGACGTCCACGCAACACTTGGAAGAGGCAGATTATTGCCGAGCTAAGAAGCTGCGGAAGAAGTTGGAGCGAATGTAAACGTCTAGCTTTAGATAGAGCTCAATGGAATTTGTTTATTACGGCCCTATGTTCCTCCTAGGAATTAAAGGATTAAATATATATAAATATGTAGTGCTTTCAAACTCTGTACTCATTTTTTGGTGTATTTTTTTCGCAAAAAATCATTCCCAAAAGAGCCGCGAAATGTAACGCACAGTACCAAAAATGTTAAAAAGTTGAAAAATATAATTTTATTTCACGGTCCATTCAATGATATGAATATACTAATATGAATCCTACCTTCTCATATTTCATTTAGTTTACATTAGTAAACGAAAAACAAAAACACAAATTGTACGTTTAGAATGAGAATCACCCATATACTATATACATATGTACATATGTATGTAGTTACACACTTTATTGTAATAACAAAATTTTCCATAATAAGCAATAATAATCTTAATTTTCTATTAATTAGAATTAAACACTTTTGGAACTAACGTGTAAATATCACAGCAAAATTATAGATAAACTTAAACTAATTATTTCAAAATGTTCAATTATTTTGAAATATCACAGATTCCATCCACGATATATATTTGCTAACACGTGTATATATGCCAGGTAGACCGGGACGGGCACAACCAATACCCGTAGAAACTACACCAATAAGGTAATTATCTTTGGACATCAAAGGTCCGCCAGAATCAGCCTAGGAAAAAATAAAGAAAATGTTAAATAAATTTGAGAAAGTTTTTAAATATATCATAAACATATTTTAAACAGAGTTGTATCCTAACATAATTACCTACAAATCGTATAAAATGCAACTCTGTTGTAATATAAAAAAACTGATAACTTTACCCAACAAGAATCAATGCCGCCATTTTCATAACCGGCACATAATTGTGTATCACTAATGATACTATTTGGTCTACCATTCAAATGATATGATCTTTCGCAAGCATTATTATTCCAAACACGTACAGAAGCTTTATGCAATATATCGGCACGGTCGCCTAAAGCTTGATTCTCCTGAGTCCAACCCCAGCCGGCAACAGTGGCAACTTCATTTTCATGATTTCTTAAAGCAGTGGCCGATGATAGGCAACTCGGTTGTATGTGGCGGGAAAATCGCATGGGCTGTATCAGTTCCAGCAAAGCTTTAATAAAACAATAAAAACGACAAGAAAAAGAAACAATTATTATTTAACAGTAGAAAAACTTTCAAAATATGTAATTTTATTTTAACTTTTTTTAAGTACCAATATCATTTATAGTATTTTCACATTTGTAGTTTGGATGTGGCACAATATTTTTGAAATTCACTTTCACCGGAGTCTCACCAGCGCGCCCATTGCCAATTCCATTCAAATATTGTGATATACTGTGTAGACCCATAACACCCTGTATCTGTGAGGGTTTCATAACATTATTCAGTCCATTGCATATACAGTGCCCCGCTGTCAAGACCCATTTCTCATTTATTATTGTTGCCCCACAAAAATGTCCACCTCGACGTGTTAAACTCACCATAGACGGCATTTCGTGTGGATTGGCCTCTAGGCCGCCAACAATTTTCGGATTACGTTGTGTACACGATGAAGAGGTAACTAAAGAAATTTGGAAGGGATTCTAAAAAAAGACTTCTAACTTTGGCAAAAGGTTTGAGCGATTTTTTGAAAAGATGCCGAAGTATGTTTGCTCAGCTTAAAGCTGTAACATTAATTAAATTTGAAATGTACTAAAAAGCATTTGACGCAGCTTATACACAAAACTTCTAGCGCCAAAAAATAAACACCTGCCCTCGTGCTGCCACCAGTAAACTTATTACACCACGATTACAAAACAACTGACATTTTCTTTGCCAATCACAATTGGCGACGATCAAATAATTGCTCATCAAATTAAAATATCAAAACTTTTTGATTTTCATCAATCCGAGCCGACGCGTACGTGTAGCTGAAAAAGCACGACCGCACGCACACACTTAGAACGTTGACGTGATTATTTGACCGTCGCCAGAGACCTTTAGATAATACCAAGGCAGATCAACAAGGTATAGTCAGCGGCGAATTGATACAACAAAGCAACTTTTTTTGTTCAAGCAGTTGTCAAAACAAATTAAAAATTTAAATTAAAAATTTTTCAATTTATTTAAATAAAAAAATTTATAAGGAAAGTTTGGCAGTTCCTTGAACAATCAGCTGTGCTGATAACGCCAGCTGTTATGAATTCGCCTTGGATAATACTATTTTATTTTCGAAACGGAAATTAGTTTCGAAAGGTTTTGATTTTCGAGTCGAAATACATAATAACCCCCCAGTGCAAGTAAATATATTTCAGTACGAGATTTTACTTATAAGTCCATTAATTTTACACGTTTAAAAGAGAAAGGTACACATCTCAAATATCAAAATTTATAAAATTATGTGTACTTTTCACTAGTGTATTCAGATGTTAATAATTTAAAACTTTTTGCAACACAAGGGGAACAATTTTGTTATGTACGATTGAACAAACACATAGACTCGTGAACGTGGTTAGAAAAACCTTCGAAGAAAAGAAATATTGTTCTGCGCTCTTCATCGATGTTTCTCAGGCATTTGATGAAGTATGGCACGAAGGCTTAATACATAAACTAAAGCAAAACCTACCCGAAAACATCCTTAAACTTTTAGAAAGCTACTTAACTGAACGAAAATTTGTTGTTAAAGAAGACAATTTTCAAAGCCCTCCGCAACCCATTGAAGCCGGAGTTCCTCAAGGCAGCATCCTCGGTCCTGTATTATATCTTATATATGCCTCTGACTTGCCGGTAAGCAGTAACATACACATATCAACATTCGCTGATGATACAGCTTTTCTAAGTGTTCACAAAAGCCATCAAGAAGCCACCCGCAATTTGCTAGATTATATACCCCAGTTGGAACAATGGCTAAAACAATGGCGGATAAAAATTAACGAACAAAAATGTCTACACATTACTTTTACATTGTGCATAGAAACCTGCCCACCTATACAAATAAATAACCAAACTATACCTCAGCACACTGAAGTAAAATATCTCGGTGTTCATCTTGATCGTCGTCTAACATGGAAGTCCCACATAGATGCAAAGGTGACCCAAATGAAATTAAAAGCATCTCAAATGAATTGGCTCATTGGAAAGAACTCTACTGTAAGCCTAGATTGTAAATTTCTTCTATACAACTCCATTATAAAACCAATATGGTCCTACGGAATCCAGTTATGGGGCACTGCCTCGGCATCAAATGTAGAAAAAATTCAAAGGCAACAAAATAAAATACTCCGTACGATTACAGCAGCCCCATGGTATGTCAGAAACAAGCGTATTCATAAAGACCTAGATGTGCCGCCGGTTAAGATAGTGTTTTCTAAACACGTGACAAGATACATAAAAAGACTTGAGTTGCACCCAAATCCCCTAGCCCAAAACATCATTAACTTTAGAGGCCACACTCGGCTGAGAAGGAGGGACACTCTTGCTCTCAGCCGAACACGAGAGACGTAAACAACAAAGCAACCAACCGCTGACACAAATATTTTTGTCTGGCACTGGCTGGAATTAAAAATTAAAATTTTAGAGTTAAGATTTGATTACTTATTGTTAGTTTAATTTTATTGAAGATACAATAAATAAATATAACCGAAAAAAAGAAAATGGTAATTTGGTAATACGAGCGCTAACTTCGAAAAATGCTAACACCATTGAATTCAGCGTAGTCGAATTAACTTCACCAGTAGGGCGCCTTTGATCAATTTTGCGACTAGCATAGTGCTATTGATATTTTCGAATGAAATGCTGCAGTTTTATAGGAATTTATGTACTAAATACCATGAAAGAAAACAATTTTTAGGAAAGTTTCAAAAAATACAATTTTGGAGAGTTTTGCACATAGCGTCCATACTTGGTCCAAGGCCTATTTAAGACTTTGGCAAACAAAAGCGTAGATTTAGGATTTTAAGAATTGTTTTTGAATCTCAGCTTCGGGATTTTAGAACATGTGGACTAAAGTAAAAATTTTGTTTTAAATTAGGAAATTTAATTATTATTTTTTTTTACCCTCGATTAATGTATATAGTTTTGTATAACTTTACTGGTCCAAAAGAAATAAACTTTATCACTTGGTTTCTCTTTTTGAACTGCTCTTTTTATTTATTTCAAAACTTAAACTAACTTACGGCTAAAATTGAATTTGCTTACAATGCAAATTCAAGTAGAAAAAAAACGTAATTAAAGATCTGTGTGTGAATTGCTTGCCTAAGCAAATTCATGGTACGAGTTACGAGTACCTCATATATGACTCCTCCACCCTCAGTTTCAGCAGTCCCTGCTGAAATCTTATTTAATCTTAATTAATGCTTAGTACAAATGTACATATATATATTTTTTTAATTCTACATGCCAAATTAGGCCAACATAAATAAAGTACACATTTTAAAAGATTCAGCCCTGCGATTATAATCTTAAATACACATTAAGGTCAAATCTGAAATCTATATTATGCTTGGACCAACGGTCCCTGAGTTACTTCCTCATTTCGCATTCTGGTACTACCAGTCGTAGAAGCCATCTCAAGCTCAACTCTAACTTTAGGTTCATCCCTTCTACACCCATATCTTAGTAGAAATACCGTCAACAGACATATAACAACATTCCTATGATATTTTAATTCCTTAATTTCTTTAATGTTTTCAAAGTGTGGCAATGAAATATTTTCAAAATAAATATCATCGGCAATATAGTCAGGTTGATATTACTTGTTGGATAGAAATAAGTATTTCTTATTTCGCTTTTCTTGTTGTAGAAAACACTGTCGCCTATAATTATCTTGCAGTTTGCAAACGTCAAGATGTAGTCAGCTACTTAATTATTTTGAACACGGCAGCTACATCGTAACCAGCTGACATGTTGTTCTTGGAGTACATATTTCAGTGGTGCCACTTTAAAAGTTTTACTTGTATAAAAAAATCGCTTATTCAAAATGTTCTTACATCTCGCAACATGTAAAAACAAATCAATTTATTTCTTTAAAACCTATTGATTGTTATGGCACTTTTCATACTTACATTTTTTGATGTTTTTTTTCTGTTTAATAAAATAAAATATTGACTTAAATCAATAATACCAGGATCGTTGAAAATTAAAAAAAACTCATTATGAGACAGTAGCTTTTTTTAACCTTATAATTTTAGTGTAATTTTATTTGGTCTCTTTTGGATCCGAAGTTAATGGGTTCAAAACTTTTATTTTTTATTACCCATAACTCCTAGAATATAGAACGGATATAAGCCATATGGATATCACCTTAAACTTCTCTAAAATGCCTTTCTACTGGTATGCACATTTTTTAAAACAATAAATTTTTTTACCTGACTTTTCACGCAGAAACTCCGTTATCGTAAAAACTGGTCGATACAACGGTACATATGCATGTGTATAGTTGTATAGAGAACTTTTCATGCTTTTATTGGTGTATAGTTGAAAGCTGTCACCAATGAAATACGTAGGTTATGGTACTTTAAAGATGAGTTTAAGAGTTAAATGAGTTAATTTATTTTCAAAGTGCCATAACTGATGAATTTCATCGATGGTGACTTTCAAGTATACATCAAATGAAAGCTTGGAATGCTTTCTATTAAACTAAATACATATTTAAGTACGATTGTATCGGCCAATTTTTAAGATAATGGTGCTTTTAAGTGAGAAGTCATATAAAAAATGTTTTAAATTGCATTTTGCTCGCAATGTGTTAATGGATTTAAAAATTGTATATACCAGTAGAAAGGTATTTTAAAGCATTTTGAAATGATAACTATTACTACGTTTATACGCGGACTATTTGCATATAAAAATATTTGCAAATAAGTTAGTTCACTGTATATATGGCATATTAAAATACAAAAACTTGGTAGCACTTTTATAGAAGACGTTTGTATTTTACAAAAAAAAAAAAAATAGTTGAAATGTATAAAGGAACAAACAATTATTTGTTTTAATTGTCATTATTTTCTTCTATCAATATTTTTCGCGAAATATTTTTCTATTTATTGCCTTTTTTGCCAAAGCGGGGCAGCCAGCACCAATCATTTTATTTGCAAATAGTGCGTTAATCCTGAATAGTTTTCGTAAGTTAATAAGTCGCAATAAAACAATTATATGGCAACAATTTACAGTTTTATTTGCATATAACCCGTGCGTATAAACGTAGTATATATTGTTTAAATCCGTTCTGTATTGTAGGACTTATGATCAAAAATATACTAAAGTTTTGAACCCCGTAACTCTGGAATCAGGAGAGAGCACCGAAATAAATTATACTAAAATTTTTATGTTAAAAAGGGCTATTACCCTGTGATCTTTTTTAATTTTCAATGAAGTTGGTATTTTTGACTTAAGTCAATATTCTATATAACAAAACAAATAGATTTATTTATTTAAAAAATCTTGATGCATATATATTTTCTAACATTTAAGTTTTGTAATTTTCTTTTTTATTTTTCAATAAAAAATATTTCTAATCACTAATTTGCTTTACATATTTTGTTATACTGTCAACACTGTTTTTGTTTTGTAGCCAACAAAAATAGAAATTAGTTTAATTTGACTACACGTCAGAAGAAGCATGGGCAACAACCTGCAGTCGTGTAGCCGTGCAGTCGTGAAAATAATCATTTTCATATACACACATGTACTCTATTTTTGACAGGTTGTAGTCGGTAGCCTGCTCTGGCGAATGTGTTTAATGCATAAGAGTTCTATTGCCACAGTCTTGATTTACTTTTAATGAGATTGCAATCACAATCGATTTGTATTCATCCAACATTACTACCACTCTAAATAATTTCAACTTCACAAAATCTATTTCGTATTGTTCGATTTCTTTAGAAGACAAAATACTTGGATGTGTGTGTTTGTAGATTTTTTTAAAATTATCATTATTTGAGACTAAATAGTTTCCGTGCGAGTTAAAACCCTGAATTTTCTTGTATTTCGGTTGAGTTTGCTTACTCTATTATTGTCTACAAATTTATTAGAAAAACTATCAACTTGAATTCTTCTTTGGTTTAATAATTCAATCCTTTTTTCTTTCATTTCGTGTTGTTTCCTAGCGAACGTCTCCAAGTCGTCTGTTGAGAGTCTGTTATTAAGAAAGTCAGTTGGCTTGTATCCTGTCGTTGTATGAATAGTATCGTTGTAGGTAACTGTAGCGTTTGTGATGTTGTTTTTCAAATCTTTTTCAGCATTGGGGTCAGCATTAAGCCATCTAATATGTTTGTTGAGTGTGGAGTGCAATCATTCAAGATCGGCGTTCCCAGTTTTAAGGTATCTAGTGGTCAGATGAAAATCTATTCCCTTATCTTTAAGAAATTGTTTAATATTTACTGTGTCAAATTCGTTATCCATCACGATCAACCTTGGTTTGCCCAAGTATTGGAATCGGTTATTCATTCCATCAATAATATAAATCCAAGTTCTGTCTTTAAGTTTTTCAGCTGTAGCATATTTTGTAAGTTTATCTATGCTCGTAAGATACATTTCATTTCTTCGGGGGTACCATAAGTCTATGTGAACTATAGGGCTGTCTCTGACATTAAATGCGTGTTTAATAGGGGTTTTATCAAATTTTGCAAGATTGCAAACTTCACAGTTGTTTATATATTTTTGAATTTCCTTTTGCAGATTGGGGTAATAACATGTCTTTTTTAAATTATTGAATACTTCATTTATTCCGCGATAATTGTTTCTAAGGTGTTCAGTTTCAAACCTTTTAAGTATAATTTCTTTGTCTGTAATGCCTTCCAACCATGATTTGGACCTTAAAATTATTAGATTCTTGTTATTTACAAAATACATTCTATAATAATCCTGAAATTTCATAAAAAGTCTGTCATTCGCACAAAAGATTGCAACAAGTCCCTTTTCTGGGAGACACTCTCGCATTGTATTCTTTAAGTCCGTTTCCTTTGTTACCGTTGTAATGTTTCTTATTTTGTTTCTGCGAATAATTTTTAATTTCTTCGATTCCCTAGTTGCGTAATCCAGAATAATCTGGCTCTTGAACAAATTAATGTGTTTCTCCGTAATTGATATACAATTTGTAACATCAGTTTCTATATCATTACTGGCATTGGCCTCATCAGAGTTAAACAATTCATTAAGGTTAATAAAAAGTGTTGACTCCGCAACCGCATCACTTGGCATCGTATTTCTCTTAGAGTCATATCTCATTCTGCCTAAACCATCTGCCACTATATTTTCGTTGCCCCTTATATAGTCGACTAGAAAATCAAACTCGTTTAATCTTATCTTCCATCACTGTTGTAATTTCGAATTTGGTTCCTTCATATTTTTTTTTGCCAGACTAGTGGTCTGTGGTCAGTTCTAACTGTAAACCTACGGCCATACAGATAAGGGCGAAAATATTTCGTTGCCCAAACTATAGCAAGAAGTTCCTTTTCGATCGTGCTATATCGTTGCTCGTGACCGTTCAGAGAGCGACTTGCATAAGCGATGGGCTTATTATTTTGTGTCATCACTGCACCTAGTGCAAAATTGCTCGCATCGGTTGTTAATGTGAAATGTTTTTGGAAATCTGGGTGGGCAAGTATGCGGTAATTTTTTTAACAATGTCTTAAGTTTATTAAATGCTTCTACGTATTCTGGGTCATTTATATTTATTTTCGAGTTCTTTTTTAAATGCTTTATAAGATGATGAGCTATTTTGGAATAGTCTTTGATAAAGCTCCTGTAATACCCAGTTATCCCCAGAAATGATTTAATCTGCCTCCGACTTTTAGGTAGTTGAATGTCGTTAATGGCTTCGATTTTTTTCGGGTTAGCTTTGATCCCATCTGGTGTAATTATGTGACCTAAGAACTCCGTTTGTTTCCCTTGATAAAAATTTACATTTATCCGATTGAATTCTAAGTTTAGCATTCTCTAAACATTTTAGGACCTTTTCTAACGATTCTATATGTTCTTCTATACTTGTAGAACAAAAACCAGGATATCGCCTAAATAGACTAGGCATATTTTCCCGATGAATTCTCTTAGTATACCATTATTGAGACGTTGAAATGTGGCGGGTGCATTCCGAAGTCCAAACGGCATTCTCAAAAACTCGTAATGATCACTGGCTGTTTTGTGAATATCATGAGGATGCATCTCAATCTGGTGGAAACCCTTTGCCAAGTCTATTGGTGAAAAATATTGGCAATTTCCTAGCTTATCGAAGATATCGTCTATATTAGGTATAGGGAAGCGATCCTCTATTGTAATATCGTTTAGCTTTCTGTAGTCTATGACTATTCTCCATTTCTGTACATAGTCAGGACCTATCTTTTTGGGTACGACCCAAATCGGGCTATTGTATGGACTATTTGATTCCCTGGTAATATTATCTTTAAGCATTTCTTGGATTTGTCGATCAACTTCTACTCTATGAACATCTGGGTAACGGTACATTTTAGAATATATTGGAATGTAATGTTTCGTATTTATTTTATGTTTTATGTCATTCGTAAACGATAGTTATTCTTTTGATTGGTAAAACACCTCCTTGTATTTTAGCAGGGTTGGTCTTAATTTAGCTATCTCTCGCTCATTCAAGTGACTTACTTACTTACTTAGATGGCTATAAACAACCGCTTAGGTCAGTAGCCTGATTCAGAATATTTTTCCATGCGCGTCGATCTAATGCGCTTCGTCTCCAGTTTCTAGTACCAAGTTTTACGAGATCTTCCTCAGCTTGATCTTTCCACCGGAGTTTGGGTCTTCCCCTTCTACGTCTTCCTTCGGGATCGAAATCGAATGTTTTCCTCGCCGGAGCATTATCATCCATACGTATGACATGCCCCAGCCAGCGCAACCGTTGTACTTTGATGAGCTTAACAATGTTAATATCTTCGTACAACTCATATAGCTCGTGATTTATTCGATGTCGATACTCTCCGTTGACGCAGACAGGTCCATATATTTTGCGCAGAATCTTTCTCTCAAACATCCCAAGAACAGCTTCATCTGCTTGCGTAAGAACCCACGCTTCAGCACCATATAGTAGCACGGGTAGTATAAGCGTTCTATAGAGTGACATTTTTGTTCGTCGAGAGAGCGCTTTGTTTCTAAACTGCTTGCCTAGCCCAAAATAGCATCTATTATGCTGACTTTAGACGACATGTTTTCTACATATGGCTTGTTAGGTGTGTGAGACATATGTAACTTCGCATGTTTGTCAAAATTGTCAATTTACAGACGGTTTATAATATTTGCTTTCACACGTACATGTGCAATTATATCTGACATAACCTCTGAGTGTTCACAACAGCTGAGTTTTTGCACAATTTTCGTAAATATATAAAGCGCTCTTTGCTTTTTAATGTTTTTTCAGCCAAACCACACTTTTGATAATTTAATACAGCTGATGTCAGGTGCCTTGTCAGATGAAAATAGAACACGCTCTAATTGAAAATTTTTCATCTGACTTTGCTTCTGTAAATGTCATCTGACAATGTTTCATATGTTTCACACGGCATGTATCACTTTTGCAGTGGGAAATTTGACAAGTCAGATGTAAAATACATGTCGTCTAAAGTCAGCATTAGCAAGAATTGTTCTGCGTTTTATTTCCAAACTGATGTTATTTTTTTGGTTTCTGGCGGTACCGAGATAAATAAAGTTGTTCACTACCTCGAAGTTATAGCCAACAACGTTCACATATTGACCCAGTATTGTTACTTCTTTGTTCGTTGATACCATTAATTTGGTTTTATCGTTATTTACTATTAGACCCACTTTCGCCGACTCCTTTTCGATACTCGAGAATGTTGCAGTTACCTCTCGCACAGTCCGCCCCATGATATCAATATCATCGGCGTAAGCGAGTAGCATGTGTTTTTTGTTGTAAATTGTGCCTGCTCTATTAACTGCAGCATCCCGCAGGATTTTTTCCAACAAAATGTTGAATAGATCACAAGATAGACTATCACCTTGTCTAAAACCTCGCTTGGTATTAAACGTCTCGGAGAGGTCTTTTCCAATTTTAACTGATGATCTTGTGTCAGTTAACGTCATTCTGCATAAGCGTATTAGCCTTGGATGTATACCAAACTCAGACATGGCTTTATATACCTTTGCTCGTATCGGGCTGTCAAAAGCAGCTTTATAGTCGACGAACAGATGATAAGTGTCGATTTGTTTTTCTTGGGTCCTCTCCAGGATTTGGCGCAATGTAAATATCTGGTCGGTGGTCGATTTACCAGGTCTAAAGCCGCATTGGTAGGGTCCTATTATTTCGCTGACTTTCGGTTTCAATCGTTCACATAGCACACTCGATAGAATTTTGTATGCAATAGGAAGGAGACTAATACCTCTATAGTTGGCGCATACGGTTTTGTCTCCTTTCTTATGCACAGGACATAGCACGCTGAGGTTCCAGTCATCGGGTATGCGTTCTTCTAGCCAAATGGTTTTAACAAGTCGGTGCATACTCCTTAACAACTCGTCGCCTCCGGCTTTAAAAAGTTCTGCCGGCAGACCATCAGCACCTGCAGCTTTGTTGTTCTTCAGCCGGGATATTGCTTTTTCAATCTCATTTTGGTTAGGTGGTGTACATTCGACACCGTCGTCAATGATTGGTTCAATGGTATCTTCGTTATCGCTATCATCTGATACCAACAGCATGGAAAAATGTTGTTTCCATGTCCTCAGCACATTTTCAGTATCTGTCGCCAGGTTTCCGTCTTTATCTTTACAGGAGAAACTACCAGTACCAAAGCCCTCTGTTTGGTGTTTTACTTTTTGGTAGAATTTTCGGACTTCGTTTCTACTGCTGTACATCTCGAACTCCTCACACTCGCGCCTTTCCATTTCTCTTTTCTTGCGGCGGAACAGGCGTTTCTCCTCTCTCCTTTTCTCCCGGTACCTCTCCCGTGCTGACTGCACTGTTGCCAAGTATGCAGCGTTTTTCTCTGCAGTTACATTGTGACACTCCTGGTCGTACCATGGATTTTTTGGGGGAGGCTTTTGAAACCCAAGTACGGATTTAGCCGCTGTTTCCATGGAGTGTGCAATACGTTGCCATTCTGCGCATATATTATCGGGACAAGGAGTGCTCTCTAGTAGCATTTGGGTTAGATGTGTGGAATAGGCGGTAACATGTTGTTGTGCGTGCAGCTTTTTGACGTCCAGCTTCCTCTGTTGGATTATTTGAGTGTTTCTCGCTAGATTTAGACGGTTGCGAACCTTAGCTGCAGCAAGGTACGCTTCTTGCAATGTTTCTGGGTTTCTTGCAAATATTATTGTTTTAGTTGGTTCCGGCAGATGATCTTTAAACGCCTGCAAGGAAATCCTATTGATTTCTCTCGTAGTAAATCCTTCTTCTGGATGAGTTAATCGCCTATTATGAAGGTGGTTTGTAATTTTATTAATATTAAGGTAGTGTTTTTCAATTTTTATTTTATTTTTCAATTGTCCATTAACTCGTTGCAAGTCTGTCTCTCGCCAAAACTACTAAGGAGTACACTTTTTATTTCTGACCAAGCATGTACTGTCCCATGCCTATGGAGTGCTTCTCTTGTTTAGCCGGTGCATTTGGTTTTTACGTAGCCTAATAATATTGTTTTGTTTGGCTTCTACCTGTGCCAGAAAGTCTGGTAATTGACAGGGGTCGGTACCGTCAAATGTCGGAATTTCCCTTATACAATTTAAACCAAGATTAAATTGGTGTATAACATTAACTTCCATTTTAATTAAAACTTCACTACACTCCTAAACAAATAAATACAAAGACCGCTCTTGAAGTATGTCCGTCTTTTCCTTAGGTCAATAAAACAGTTCTGTGCACACAGAAAATAGATCGCAAAACTTCAAAAACTGCACAATTATTTATATTGGACCGTCTTTTTCTTTTAAATAGCCAAGCAAACAAAATCTTCTTATTTGCTTTATAATTCCGTACAAATAAACGTAGGAAACTACTGTATGTTTTTTTTTGTGTTACAAAAATTCCAAAGGAATATTATTTATTTTTGTATAATTGAGTTTGCTTTGTAAGATTTATTTTATAAAAGAAAAATGGAAAGTCAAGAAGGCAATTGTGTTACTTAAAGAATCTTGAATAACATTTATGTAAAGTATCTACACACAGAAAATTTCCATGTAAAATCGTCGAAAACCAGGTTAACTTAGTGATTTTAAGTAGTGATTTTGCTTCATAGGTGTTTCATGTTAAATCAACATGATTTACAATAATCTATAAAGAAAATTTTTCCTTTTGAATTAACTATATTTCATGTTGATTTAATATTCCAGTACAGTTAAATCAAAATGAAGTTGATACTGAAATAATACGAAAAATCATATTGAATCAAAGTAATTTCGAGTTGAAACAACGTGAATTTGATATTAGAACAACACGAAGAATCATGTTGAATCAAAGTTATTGCAAGTTGAAACAACGTGAATTTGATATTGGAACAACACGAAGAATCATGTTGAATCAAAGTTATTTCAAGTTGAAACAACGTGAATTTGATATTGGAACATCACGAAGAATCATGTTGAATTAAAATTATATCAAGCTGGAAACAACATGACTTTAATGTAGCTATTTTATTAATTATTTTGCTTACGTGATAGTCATCAGAAAACTTTTCGTTGTAGCTGACTTGCCCTAGCCAAGATTTGAACTCGTGCCACCTGCATGATAGTCCACGCGCTAACCACTGCAGCCACAACAGCTTCAAAGTTTTCTTTACTTATACACTAAATAAATACCATCGTATGTAAAATGCATTTCATTTTAATTCAACATGATTTAAATGATTATTTAACATAAAACTTATTTGAAATTAAAGTTATAGTCATGTCGATTGAAAATGAAACTTAACATTTATAACAAAATTGTTTTAACGGTGATTTAAGGTTAGATTAATTATTTTCCGTTTAAAATTAATATGAAACAATTGTAATTTTAAACCAGCAGCAGTAAATATTCGCCGGTAATTCGTTTTTTGTCGTCTACATAGACGACACATGTAAGAATAAACAACAACAAGTCGCACAACTAAGCAGAACAGTGAATTGTAGCAATGAACAAAGCAAGTAAAAACTAACACACTCAAACGACAAATTATTTCTTGTAAATTTAATATGATTTGCAATGAATTGCAAATGAATTGCGGCATGTGGATTTTACATTCATTTTTTTTCTGTGTGTAGAAATAAATTTACAGGTATTTGTGAAAATAGTACATTTTATAGACCTATTTTGTTTAATGCTTAAATTTTATTTACCTTCTTTTTTTATATGTATTAATTTACGTTTCTTAATTAGCGTTGATTTTTACGTTGCTGATTTGATGTTGAAGGAGTTTTTCCCCCGGTGAGGAGTCTCTTCTGTAGTTTTCGGCTTCACTATTTCCAACACTTCTTCGAAGCTGTTTTTTGTCAGTTTTTAGTGCAAATCTCAATGATTTTCCACTTTTTCCATTCTATTGTTGGTTTTAGGAATATTTTTTGTATTCGTGTTTACTGAAACATTAGCTAGTTAAGATCATTTCGTTTTCTTTATATTGTTGTTGCTTGTTTAAATGCTTGCCATGTAATATTCGCACAATGACAAACAGAATTTATAAATCTTTATTCTTGCTCTTTTTGTATGATTTCATAAGATTATCAAAATTTGTTCAAGGCACAAAGCGGCGTTGCAGATCTTTGAACGTGTATTTTTTTGTTTTATTAAATTGCAACCACCGAGTACAGTTTTAGTTTTCGTTGCGTTTTATTTTGCATAATGTTTTAAATAGGGATGTAACGATACGCCGTTTTGCCTATCCGATACCGATACCGATACTTAAAAATAAATATCGCCGATACCGATTCCAGTATAAAAAATTGGAAGTATTTTTTAAGGAGCTACACTTTCTTTGCTTCCAAAAATCTATATTAAAAATATGCAGATAACACAGTGCAACAGTCCAAAAAACACACGGACTTGACAGTATAGATTCGATTGTACTACCACGGGGTAGTACACTTAGCTTGGCGACTAATTCCGTTTTATGGACCTCCAAAGTTTTGGAAAATCTGCGGGCCCTCAAAAAAAGGTGTCATCAACTTTTGGCCAACAGAAAATTCAAACTTGGTGATACCGCTTAACTATATATGGCAATAATGTAGCTAAGAGTTCGCTAAACAGATGTTATTACCATTTTATGCCAAAAAAAATTTTTTTCGTGCACTTTTTTTTCCAGAATAACTTAAAGGGACTCGTAATTTTTTATTAACAATATTTGGCAAAGTTGTAGCTACGATAAAGCTGAACAACTTTTGTGAACATGTCAATACAATCTGAATGTATCTCGGCACCCTAAACAGCCCAGAAAAAAGTAATTTCTACCTTAAAAGTTTTCGTTTTTTACGAGTTAGGCTATATGTAGTTTTATTGCATTTTTTGCTTTCTTTGTTATTGTTCCACTTCTTATGTTGCTGATTTTAGTATTTACTATTTTTTATTGTTTATTGTTGTCTTGCCAAATAATGGTAATGAAAAATTTGTAGTCCTTATAAGTTATACTGAAAAAAGTGAATAATATAATTTTTTTAAATTTTTTTTCAAAAAAAGTACAGGAACATATTATTTTTCTGGGCACAAAATGTTAGTGAATCACAGCAGAGAAGTATGCACTTGAATATACTATTTTCAAAAAACAATATTTGTTTGGCATAAAAAAATAGTGAAAAACTACAATTTTTAAGGTAAAAAGTGGTCTGTGTGAGCTATTAGAGCGACTAGATACGTGCAGATTGTATTGATATGTTCACAAAAGTTGTTCAGTTCTACCGTAACTATAAGTTTGCCAAATATTGTTAGTTAAAAATTACAAGTCCCTGTAAGTTATTCTGAAAAAAGTGAAAAAAAATTTTTTTTTCCTTAATTTTGTCAACAAAAAGCTCATGAAAAAAACTTTTTGGCATGAAATGTTTAAAAAAATCAGTTAAACAGACTCTTAGCTACATTATTACTATATATAGTTAAGCGGTATTATAAAGTTTGAATTAGCTGTTGGCCAAATACTGATGACTCCGTTTTTTGAGGCCCCACTGATTTTCAGAAACTTTGGAGGTCCATAAAAAAAATTTTTCACTAAATTCGCCAAACTGAGTAAAGGGTTTTACTACCCCATTGTGGGACAATCGAACTTGTGCTGTCCAGTTCTTGTGTTTTTCCAAAAGTCTTTATTTGTCGCATAGTGTAATTAATAGAAAAGCCAGAAAAAAATTTTAATTCCCTTATAATTTTAAAAAATGAGGAAAAATCATTATAGAACACCGAAAAAGAAATTTGTCCGAGCATCGCTTCCAATTCGGTGATTGGTAATCGAAAAACAGAACTTCTTGCAATGGCAAGGATATTTAAAACTAATTAGAAATGATCCAAATTTGAAATACTTCCGGATCGCGAATTCTACATTTTCATGACTTCTTTGGAGTGTCTTTTTTTGCTGGAATAAGATTTAAAAAACAACGAACTGAATTTGAATTCATGGTAAAATTAAGCAAAAATAAATAATTTTTTTACAAAATAATAATATAAAATATTATTAATTTTTAAAATTGATATTAATAAGATTTAAAAAAATAACGAAATGAGTTTAGTTCATGGTAAAATTAACCAAAAATAAATAATTTGTCAGAAAAAAACTCTGAAAAAATTTTTAAAAGTATCGTCGTATCGACAGTAAAATATCGCTGATACCGATGTATCGGAAAATCTGAAGTATCGCCGATATATCGGTATCGGTATTCGTTACATCCCTAGTTTTAAATAAATAATCTGGTAGAGCAGACACTTTTGTCATAGAGTATTTTAACAATTTAATGGAAATAACTGTTTTTTTTATTAAATACTTATTAGTCTTTATAATAGCATTTATAGAAAAATTTTCTGAATCTTTATAAAACTATGCACTTTTTGTTTGTTTTTTTTTTGTCCTCGTCGCCAGTTTTGTATAACTTTACTGGTCCAAAAGAAATAAACTTTATCACTTGGTTTCTCTTTTTGAACTGCTCTTTTTATTTATTTCAAAACTTAAACTAACTTACGGCTAAAATTTAATTTGCTTACAATGCAAATTCAAGTAGAAAAAAATGTAATTAAAGATCTGTGTGGAAATTGCTTGCCTAATGCCAGCCATACACTACGCAAGTTCATTGCTCAAGTCTGGCACAGCGTAAACGAAACTTGTGATACACACTATACAAGTAAACTGCGCAGTTTTTTCTTTTAAAGCTACAGCGATGAAGACAACATGTGCAAATACAGCGCTATTTTATTGCTTGCTATATAAATAAAAAGAAAACAAAGACAAAAAATTGGTTTTTAAATTAACTTTTCGTAGACTTCGAATTTTATGATTCTCTTGCTGTAATCGGTGCTTTCAATATGCCATAATGCAAACGATTCTCTGTATAATTCTACAAACTTTGTCCAGAACATGTTTTCTGCGCTCATTTTTTGTTTTTAACTCTTCAAAAATCGCGACACAACTGAGCGTTTGCAACATACACTACACAAGTTCACTGTACAGTTTTACAAACTTGTGCAAATATCAAAATCGTTTTGATATTTACTCAGTTCACTGCGTAAATAGCCCAACCACCCTCATACACTACACAAACGCACTGTACAGTGCCAGACTTGCGCAGTGAACTTGTGTAGTGTATGGCCGGCAAATTCACACACAGCAAATTCACACACAGTCCGAATAAAATATGAGATACAGTATTAAATATAAAATAGTAGGGTGGTACGAGTTACGAGTACCTCATATATGACTATATACATTTTGAAAATCTTTTAACCCATTGCGAGTAAAATGCAATTTAAAAATTTTATTATCTGCGTTTTAATGTAAAAATACCATTATGTTAAAAAGTGTTCGATGCAATGATACTTAAGCTTGTATATAGTTTTACAGAGAACCTTCCAAGCTTTAATTTCGTATATATTTGACAGCCGTTATCGATGAAATACGTGAGCTTTGGCTCTTTGAAAATGAGGTTATGAGTTAATTAATTTTTGAAATCTCATTTTCATAACTCACGTATTTCATCGACAACGGCTATCAAATATATATAGCAAATGAAAGATACGAAGGTTCTCTACAAAACTGTATACAAGCTAAAGTATCGTTGCATCGGACACTTTTTAAGATAATGGTATTTTTAACATGAAAACTCAGATAGTAAAATTTTAAAATTGCATTTCCCTCGCAATGGCTTAAAAGATTTTATATTCAAAATTTATATACCAATAGAAAGGCATTTTAGAGCACTTTGAAATGATACCAATATCGTTTATATGCATTCTATATTCTACGAGTTATAACCAATTAAAAATAAAAGTTTTGAGCCCGGTAACTCCAGAGCTAAGAGAAAGCGCCGAAAAAAATTACACAATCATTTTTATTTTTGAAAGTGCTATTACCTTATCTTTTTTTTCACCAATTTGCATATTCTTGACCAGGGGCTAGATTCCGCAACGATGAATTTTTTACCAGTGAACACTTAAATACAAAAAACTCACCGCACTTTTTCCAGTGAAAAAAATTTAGACTCTAGTGTTCACTATAACCATCAAAATAATACATTCTCACCGTTGTGGGTGCACAAATCAAAAGTGAACAATGAAATTGGTGAACACTTCAAAATTCATCTTTGCGGAATCTGGCCCCAGTTTGAAAAAATGTTTAATCGTTTATTTATTTCACATTATTGTCGCCAATCAAAATAGAAATTAGGCTAAGTTGGCGATAGCTACAGCGGTGGTCGTGTAGTCGTGTAGCTGTGAAGTCGTCAAAATAATCGTTTTCATTTAAATGTGTGTATTTTAATTTTGACAGATTGTAGTCGGTAACCTGCTGTCGTCTAAGTGTTTATAGCTTAACATACATTTTGTTATTCTTTACAATTTTACTGACTTCTTCTATAAAGTTAGAGATTTCTAATGAATATGAGTTTTTTGAGGTTTCTAATCAATGCTAATGCTTGTTTCCGATGGTGAAACTTCTCGCAAAGCGAGAAAGGTCGCGACCCACCGGCTGAAAACCACTGCTCTAGGATAAGGAAACATTTTTTCTAAAAGTAATAATAATATATCAGAGAAATAAAATAAATTAAATGTTTTCTTTTTTTTACTGCCAAAAAGAAACCATTACAGTTTTGTGTATCAGGAAAATAGAAAAACTGTTTTGTTTATTATATTGTTTGGTTTTTTGTGCGGCCCAGATGTGTACTGAAGCGGATTAAGGCTACACTAAAGCCAATTATTCCGCTCGCTGAGAGGTTATATACTTCACTTGGAGTCATCAGTACTCCTCCAAAAAACTTTATTCTATGAGCAATTACAGCCGGGTGATTGCGAAGGATCCGGCATTTCTTCTTGAGTTTCTTGGAGTCTCAGAGTTAGCAATAACAAATTGTTGTCGTCTGAGACCACTGTGTCCGGCTAGTGGTTTGAAGTAATTTTTGCTCATTAACAATAAATGGCGATCAAACACCACCTAATCTTCTCGTTCAATTTTGAAAAGTCACTAGTTTAAATTTGGCTCGAAACTAATTGTCAAAATCGTTCGGAATTCATTATACATTTTCATAACAATCGTATTGAAATTATTTTGAAAACGATCATTTTCCATCACCTACCTGAATATTAATTAATTTCAGTTATTTTATTTTTGTAACGATTTACATTATAATATTGTGTGCGTTTGCTGAAAAATAATACAAAATTAGGTACGTGATATTAATATATTGTCCCTACAATGTCCATTTAATTCAATCCTTATGAGAAATTCAGCATTTGAAGGACCATCGCATCTTTTAAGCCTTTCTTTTGCTAAATACATATTGTAAGCAAATTTCTTTAACTTCTTTTAATACAAAAATGATAACAGTTCTCATTCCTCTGAACATCCAATACCAACATCAATTTCATCCTAGTGTCTGCACACACGTTCAATTTACATCGCGATGCATTCAAAAAATGAAATTTATCAGTTGAAAGACTATTTTAAAATAATCGAAATGCAAGTGGAAAAAATTGAGGGGATGAAAAGCAAATGGGTACAAGTACCAAAAGTAAAAAAATTGAGTTATATGCAGGAATCAACACTTAATACCAATATCTATTAGAAACCAAAAATATTACGTATGAAAATATATGAGAACTCAGAATTTTCTTGTTTGCAGTTGTACCCATTTGCTTTTAAGCCCCTCAATTAATGTTTATTTTAAAGTGCTTATAATGAAAAATCCCCAAATCCCTCCCCACGAAAATCTGTCCCCAAATAGAAGTTGAAATCCCCAATTCGGGGACAAATTCTCTCATCTGGCTACACTGCCTTTAAAAACCTTTCTTACCGATCCAGAAAAAATTCAAATTAAAATTCTTCGTAGTCAAGGCTGCTCTAACAGCGAAATCGCAACCAAAATTGACCGTTCGGAAGGAGTTATCCGTAGCTTCCTTAAGAAAGGGCAGAAATATGGAGTTAAAAAAAAACTGTGACACAAATCGAAATTGTTCTCGAAGCTTTCCCAGGAAACATTTTTATGGCAAAGTAATGAGTTAAAATGCTAATAAACATACCCTTCACTACTTCTACTTTGGCATTTTACCCAATTACTTTAACATGGCGATGTCACTGGAGGCAAGTACTTACCACATAAATTTGAATACTGAGAAGGCATTGAATACACAAAACACAATAAAAATTAAATGTCTCTGCTAATCATTGAACTCGTGCCATTTTCAGTTATTGTGATATTTTATGCCAAGTGTTTTACTCACTTAGCTACTGCACAACTATTTTGTTACGGGCTTAAAATTTGTTTTCACAAACATGAACACAATTAAAATAAATTAATTTTGCTTCCTCAAGGGTTGAACAGTTTATCGTCTGTATGATAAGTAAGAAGTAAAAAAATTGCTTCCAATAAAGCAGGTTTCTACTATTATGGAATAAAAATAGCGCTGACAAACCTGGTGATATCACTGCTGATTTTTGTATGGAGATTGGGGTACCCGGATTGGAGTACTACATTTTTGCTCATAAAAGCGCTTTTGAAGCGCTAAAAATCATCAACACTTTCAGCACTAGAACTGAAAATATATGAAAAAAATGGTTCGATGTGGATTGGCGTCGTTAAGGCCATTTTATATTTTTCTTATTTCGTTACTTTATTTATTTTTAATAATTTCGTATTATTACTCAATGTTTGTTATTCTAACTTCAACTAGTATCGAACTAAGAACCTTCAGGTTTGAAGTCCAACGTACCAATCACTCGACCAAAAACACTGTTGCAAAACGGCACCAAGAAACTCAAATAAACTTACTCTTTATTCTCGCTTAAAAACCTACTTTGGATCAGCACCATAAAATCAGCTTTTTTGTATAGCTTGTGCACGAAGCTTTTGTATAAGTAAAATGCAAATACTTTTCTCGCTTCAAAACCTGCATTGGTGTGACGCTATGAAATCAGCTTCTGAACAAGCTCATATTTTAAAGCGGACTATGAAGCGCTTTATTTCTTTAGTGCTTCAAAAAACATGCAAATTTTTTTACACTAGTACTCTGCCAATAAGAGAATGAATGGATTGTTTAATTACTAGTAAGTAATTGTTCAACTACTGTAAAGTAATTCAGATGATATGTTGTTTGTGGTTGAAAAGTATGTTTTTCTGTAATGACAACTCATTACCAAGTTTTTGCTGGGTTAGTTGATATTTTGTAGGAATGAATATTAATTTATTTCGTAAAGAACAACAAAAAAAATAGTTCTAGCAAAGAAACAGAGGGATGGATAGAAGTAAACTAATGTTTGCTCAAATAGTTGTAATACTATAGCAATTCATATATATCTGTGGTAATATGAAATAACCGCTTAAGTCGACTTAATGTAATTTTAGCTTTAATACCGTTTTCTGCCTTAAATACTATTGCATTCATTGTAGGTAAAACACTGTTGCTTTGATTAATAGCAAATATATTTTATTCCTTTCAATCTCACACCTGTGTATTGCCAAAGTTAGAAATTTTTAATAAAAATTAAAAGAATTAAATATAAATTAAGATTTGTTAGACATTTCAAATTAATTTACATATTTTAATAAAAATTAAAAGAATTAAATATAAATTAAGATTTGTTAGACATTTCAAATTAATTTACATAAAAATGTAAATGTTGCTGGGCGTATACGTGATGTACACATTTACTTATTAATTATACGCCATGTATGTTCGTTAATTTTATTTTTCGCACACTATGAGATGTTTATTGTTAGAATTTTGTAGTATAACTACAATTTAAAATATTTATGAAAAAATACACTTTAATTTAGAACACTTTGTTTATTTTTATTTTGTGATTTGTTTTGAGAACTCACATCCAATTTGTGCTTGTGCTTGTTGCATTATTAACACTAAAAACCAAAATAACTTAAACATATTTGAATTTTTCTTTTAAAATTTGAAATTTTAAGTTAAAATTTTTTTTTAAATTTTATAATTTTTTTAAGTTTAAATTTGTTAAAAGTTTTGTTCTATATTTTTTAAATTAATTAATTGAAATTAAATAAGCCATGTGGTACGAATTTACAGTTGGCTAACAAACTGTTGCTGCATTAGTGAAGTTTTAATTTATATAGGAAATTTGTTTAAAGATCAATAATAAATATTATAAAAGTTCTAAAATTCTGTTGTTGTACATGTGTGGTAAAAAATTTAGCACATACCACATTTTGCTGCTAATTAGTTCTTTGTGAAAAAAAAGAAACCATTTTAATTGCTGTTTTCTCTTAAAAATTATACACGATTGTGAGCTGATAAGAAGAGTACAATTTTTTATTTCATGTTTTAAGATGGTTAACAATAGAATTTATTTAAAGTTTTAAATGACTCAGTTTAATAATTATAACATAAATGCAAACAAACATACACACACACACACACTCATTAAAAATGAAGAGCAAAATAAATAGTACAGACACAGTTTTAAATACAAAGAAGAAAAAAAATATATAACAAGAACACTAATAGATAATAAACACGAGTGTTAACAACGAGAGTCGGAAGTAATCTAAGTTCCCAACAGAACCCAATACTTGTTGAATGCGTTTTATCAGTCACACGCATTCACACACACACACACATATTCACACATGCATGTCATGCCATCTATACAGATAGAGAATTTAATAGCAATAAAAACAAAATCTCATTTATGGTCAGAGTTGCCAAAGTCTTCTGACTTAAATGCACATGAAACAATACACATGAGGCGAGAAAATTTTTTTTTTGAAAATTCTGTAACTACAAACGAATTTAAATTATTGAGGGTCAAATTTACAGTCTTTAGTTAACTAATCATGGTGGTTTAACCAATGATGTTTATAGGACAAATCGTTAGTTAAACCACTGGCGCTAGTTAACTACAGACCTAAGTGGCTTAAGCCCGTCTAAATGCCTGCATTTCATATGTGCTTATGCCATCTTATCGGTAAAACTTCAACCATTATGTTTGAAAAGCTTTCAACTTCGCATGATATACAAACTCTTAAAGAATAAATGAGAATTACAAAAATACAAACATATAATAGGACCTAGGCTAACAACCTTTACAAACAACTTATAGTTTACATGCATCGAAACCCAAATAAAAAAATCAGGATCAATCTGAAAGTCTATTCTTATTAAAAAGAACGACCGGTGTCGTGATACAGTGGGTAGCAACGAAGTTCCTTTCGGCTTACTTACATGACATTTACATATTGTTTACAAGAAACTTAATTATTAACCGACTTCAAAAAAGGAGGAGGTTATCAATTCGTGTGTATGGTTTTTTTTTACTTTTTTATGTTTGTACACGCATAACTCTGTCATTTTTGAACTGATTTTCAAAATTCGTTTTTTAAAAAGGCTTGCATGCAGACTGGTCCCAAAAATTTTTTTTTCGAAAATCGGATGGGAAATTTCCCAAAATATTGATTATTGCATAACTGCTCCATTTTTTTGGAAGCCTTTGCTAGCGCTTTGGACCCATAATGTTTTTTCGAAAATCGGGGGGAAATTCCCCCCCGAAGTATTGATTATCGCATAACTCTTCCATTTACGCACCAATTCTTAAAATTCTTTTTTTGTTTGGAAGGCTGCTTGGGAAAAAGAAATCGTCAAAACAAAAAACCCTCTAACGAAAAAAAAAACGCTAAAATTAAAAAATCGCCGAAAGCAAACAAAAATCGCCAAAACGAAAAAGGGTCTACGGTATTTGTATGGGACCCTTCGTGTTCGAGTCAAAGTTGCACCTTACTGAGCTTTTCGTTTTGACAATTTACATATTCTTTTTAAGCGATTTTTTTTATTTTCGCGATTGTTTTCTTTTTTCGTGAAATTTTTCAGTTTTTTTAGTTTTTTTTCCCGTTTGAGCATTTTGTACATTTTCGGAATTTATTTTCTTTTCAAGGATTTTCATTCGTGTGGTCGACTATTTTTTGTTTAAACTGTTTTTTTCTTTTATAAATTTTTTCTAGTTTTGAGAATTTTTTCGGTTTAGCGATTTTCCCCGTTTTGACGATTTGTTTTTCTTTTTGGCGAATCATTTGACAATTTGTTTCTAGTTCTGTGATTTTTTTCCGTTTTGGCGATATTTCTCGATTTTTGGTCTATTAAGCGTTTTTTTACCCTGTGCCAACTTTTTTCCGGCAACTTTTTTTTGGCAACTTTTTCCATTTAAGCGTTTTTCCTTGTTTTGTTTTAGTGGTTTTTGCAAGTTTTGGTAATATTTTGCCGCTATGGCGACTTTTTTTATTTTAGCCATTTTTACAGTTTTGGTGATTTTTCAGTTGACATTTTTTTTCAGTTCTTGTGATTGTTTTCATTTTGGCAACGTTTTCCTCTTTTAAAACTTTTGTTCTGGCTACTTATATATTTCTTAACCATTTTTTCCGATATGGTGATTTTTGGTTTTGGCGACTTATTTCAGTATTAAAGTTTTTTTTTTCGTTCGGGCGATTTGTTTCCGTTTTGGCGATATATTTTTTCCTTATCATTAAAATACTGTGATAGAGTACCTAAAGATGTGTGCAGAGTTTCATAAGAATCGGTTGAGTAGTAGGTGAAAAATAATCATTGATTTCTGGGAGGGGCTTAAGTCCCCCACAGAATCGCTTTAGTCCCCTCGCAGAAATTCAATATATTAGAATACTTTTTAACATTTACTTTGTATGGGCGTGGAAGTACGTACCCACTTTCATAATCAATAACTTGTATTATCGGGGAAACTCAATGTTTGTGCAATGTATCGAAACAGTCGCTTTAGTGGAAGTAGCTTGTATGGGCGTAGTGCTGACCACTTTTTAATCGATAAAATATTTTAACAGACAGACGAGTGTGTGCAAAGTTTTATAAGAATTATTTAAGTAGAAGTATATAAATAAGAATATTTTAAACTTATAGGCGTGGTATTGTCCACTTTACATATCATTAAATTATGTTCTCATGGGAACTCAAATGTATGCAAAGTTTCATAAAAATCTGTTTTGAAGAAAATTTTTGAATTTCCTGTGATAAAGATTTTTGTACACTGCTCTGTGGAAATGTGTTGATTCAATAAAATATATTTTTGAATTTTCTGTGATAAAGATATTTTCTATATTTGATTAAAAATATTTTTATTTTTCCCTAATGATTTAAAAAAAATGTATTTTCAACAAACATTATATTTGAATCAAGTACAGGTTTTATTGAATTTCATTTTATTTTCAAAAATTACTGTTTTTAAATATTTACTTTTTTCTGTGTAGCTAAGAAATACAATTTACACAGTCTGGGTAATAATTCATGAAATGGCAACACTGCTTATGGGAGTTCTATACATGGGCGCTATTACTATTTACTATTGTATTCGTGTCTATGTAACACATTCTCATTAAGAGTTCCTGTGCACATGCAAAGCTTATAAAGCTCTTCTATTCAAAAAGGGAATTCTAAATAAATTGAGTAAAATCATCATGTTCAAAACAAAAGGTGCAACAAGACCGAAAAATGAAACGAATAGAAGAGAATAAAACTTACAAACGAATACAACTAAGCCACTGGGTGAATGGGTTAATAGAGACAATAGTTAAAATCCCATTAAATATTACAAACACAAACAAATAACATTACATTAATTATATACTTGTTAACAACAATGCTTATTTATCCCACCAAAATGCGAGTTTATTAACTTTTCCATGCGGGCCGTTTTAAATATTAAACAACAAAAAATATTATAAACAGCACCTAACAATTCTTATTATGCACTCTGATAGCAGTTTTGTCTAGGAAGACTTGAAAAAATTATGTAAACGTGACGACCGTACAATAAACAATTCCACAAACTCTTACTCAACTTTGCAGTTGACATTGAAATTTAAAATTTTAAAATAAAATAAAGTGCTGTCTGTCATCGGTCGTTGTACTTTATTGTTTTGTTAGCATTTTCAGTTTGTTACTTTTTTGGTGCTAGTGTCTGCAGAAAAAGAAACATGTTGTCGTATAGCACAAAAAAATTAAAATATGTAGTTGAAGCAGAGGTTCACAAACTATTTTAAATATGTGAAGAGACTTAGAGCTCCTCAGAAGCACCCATACAGAAAAAACTAGTTTACATAATTTCTATGAATGACAATCATTGACTTAAATTCATAAATTTTTTGCAAAAGTACGTTGATTCAATGTACGCATACATTGTTTCAATGAAAATATTCATTGAAGTTCAATGAAAAGCGGTTCATTAAAACCATTCGTTGTTGTTATTCTTTAACAAAATTAATGAACAAGTTCATTGATTTAACGTACTAGTACATAAGGTCAAAACTAATGAACAATTCGTTGAAACAATGAACTTTTTCCTTGAACTTATGTACCTTTTTGGTTTAGTGAATTATTACTTTGATTTCCCTCAAATGAAACTCAGCCCTAAACTTTTAAAACGCCGATACACGTGAATACTTTTTGTCCTCTGTCACAATCAGTTGGTAGAACCTGGGTATTTTTTTTGTGTTGAACTGTGTAATACATATGTATATATGTGTTCTTGCATAGTTTTGTCTGTCGACATATAGAGTTACCTTTTCGCTCCCACCTTCATAGATACACCAGCGTCCGTGCCTACGCCAATTTTTGAATCATCTTAAAAGGCTGCAAAACTCGCTTTGAGCCTACCAAAAGGTCCTTATCCAGTGTTACTACTGAGAGTTTCCTATGAAAATCCATTTCACTGCCTTTAAAATGGTTAAATCGAAGTGTATTTTGCACCGGGGCATGATGGCATTCAGCGGAACGAAATGGCTGATGAATGCATAAGACCAGGCTGGCCCATACATTGATATTTCCTTAGCTCAGCTGCCAAATGAAATTGAGGAGTGGGCGCTAAGAAAGATGGTACTTAGTTGGTCTACTATTAACACTTGTAGAGTTTCTAAAGCACTGAGCGATTTAATGCATTTCGGAACGTTTACTCTTTCCCTATGATGGTCAGAGCAGGAGCTGCTTCGACGAAGAAGAAGTGTAAGTCCAATATCTTCTTTGTAACTTCACGGCTCTGCAGGAGCGCAGGCTTTGCCATCTAGGCAATTGACTCCTGCAGGACCTGGACTGTCTCAGAGACGCAGCGCTGGCATTATGAAAAGTTCCATGTGGTTCTCAGGAGCCGAAATACCAGAACTTCGTAGGAATATGTAAGGTGTAGTTCTCTGGTCATCATAATGAGGGCCTAATGGGCTCCGAGTGTACTCGCTAGTATAAGGCCAGCTAACCTAACCCATATCAGTTGATGCAGGGCTATGGAGATATTATCATTGAAATTGATTTCATTGCTTGTGTGACCCGATCATCTTTGCCTCCATAAACCTGACTCGAAAAGTATCCGCAAACTTCTTACCGCTGTCCTGGAAAAGTCTCAATGACAAGTGGATACAGAATGAAACTTAAGGACTGCGATGATAAGTGTAAGGTATACCTCTGAACCTGGGCTAGAGGTTGCCTATGACCCTCCTTACTCAATTCCTTCAACCCTACAGCACAACTAGAGAACTAGCAGCGCTCAGCTCTTGCCTTTAGAGTTATTTCATATATTGTAGGTAGTAAGTCCTTTTTTATTCCCTGCTTGTTTCTCTTCTATGAAAGCTTGCTATCTAAGTGAATAAGGAGGTACTTACCCTTCATCGTTAGAAGCTCAGAAAGATTACTAATTTTGCTGATGAGGATAAGAATTATCCACCCAAGCAGAAAGTTTTAAGTGTTGACAACATCCAGTGACTTCCTAATAGCCTCTATACTAATGTGCCTTCTAAAGCTCCCGCAATGTCCAAGAACACGGCTAAACAAAAAATCTTCCGTTAATAACAATATAAGCAACATGATATTCTTTATAATTGTCTATTTAAAAAATGTTTAAGAAACTCTGGCCAGGAAACATAACAAAGATAAGAAAAATTCACTACGTAATAGATGTAGTACTCGTATCGTTCCTGTTTCAATGTATCTACAAGCACATAAACGACCTTCACATTGAAGTAAATAAAAAGAAATTATTTTGGTGCAATACACTTCGCTAAACTTTGATGTCAGTTGAGTTTGTTATGTGGTAAGTTGTGGAGTCTTATTATAAGAACAAGCAGAAAACCAGACTTAGAAGAGCTAATGAATGCTTCGGCTTGGTATATAAAAAAAAAAGAATAAATAAAAACAAGTATGATGTGCCATATAGTTTGCGGAAAACGATTCCGATTCGATGCGGATCACGCCAAAATTTCAGAAGCTGAGCCAAAAGAAGGAGCTTTGTACAGCTGTCGAGAAGATGTCCAATGACCACGATATATTGAGGAGGTGGACACTATTCCGGAAGGGTAGAACCGGCAAATGGCTTTAAGGGCGACAGAGGGAAAAGTTCTGAACCACCTCTACTGCGATCGTATACCGTAAAGCTGGTTAGCCAAGACGTAACGGTGATGGTAAACCAGTTCAATATAAATCCTACAATGACTACCCGGTGCTAAAGCTGATTCCATGTAAGCTTTAGTAGCTGATATGAAAGAGGAATCGACTTAAAGATGGTATTTGAATGAAGGTAATATAAAGAGATGGATCACAATACTTTGCAATAGCGCGAGTAAGTTAATTTCTAAATTGATTCCAGAGCGTGCGCCTGTCAATAAAATGTTGTATAGGCTTGAAATATTGACTAGCAGGGGTGCGGCCATAGACGATCTGGCAAAGAGGTGTGCCCTATATGGGACTTTACTATCGACAATCTCTGTGTCCTCTCGATCTCTTCCTGCTGGAAAAGTTTTAATGTCGATCTGCTAACTAGCAAGAACCTCCTACAACCGCATTGGCAATAATTGAACTAAGCGACCCCTGAGTTTTACAATATTGCATTTGTGGAACCTCATGGCTACCATTAAGAGAGTACTGCACTTTTGGCATCCATGCTAATTCGATGGGCCTGCCCTACAACGACTTTTGCTTTAGTTCTCATGACGGGAAAGAAGAAGAAAACCATCACTAACTTTGTATATCTCTGTTTAGGTCTGGATGGTTTTTGATGGCAATCGAACTAGCAACATTCGAAATGACATGACACTCATATTGCAAAATTATACACCCAAAATAAAATATTGGTAAAGCTAATTGGTAAACCTTTAAGAAATTTATTATTCGACATATTGTCATAATTATATTTTAAATGAAATTTATTTGTTGATGGTTATTAAGCAATTGTCTATATGCATTTCATTGGCGCTTTTACCAATCTAATACTAATCGTCAGTAGACTTCAACCACAACTTTGAACAGTTACAAACCTCCTATTTTATGCACAGACTTTCAAAAACCATTTGAGAATTTACAAACGATAATATTTTTGAAAATCACAAAAGAATAAAATAAGTGCAGTAGGCTTAGAAACTTATACAAAACCCAACAAATATTTTATATTCGATATGAATCTATTTTATTTTTCTACACCTGTATACAATTAGAAATCCATTGGATTTATTTTATTTATTTTATTCTTTTGTGATTTTCAAAAATATTATCGTTTGTAAATTCTCAAATGGTTTTTGAAAGTAGTCTAGTGGATAGTGGGCTAAACTACTAACCGGAAGGTCGCAGGTTCGATACCTGCGAAGGCTTAAGCAGCACTGTACTTTTGGAAGCCATGCTAATTCGATGGGCCTGCCCTAAAACGACTTTTGTTTTAGTTCTCATACCGGGAAAGAAGAAGAAAACATCACACATCTTGTGTGCCTCTGTTCAGCTCTGGAAGGTTTTTAATGGGAATCGAACTAAGAACATACGAAATGACATGACACTTATAATGAAAAATTATACAGCCTAATTAAAATATTGGTAAATCTAATCAATTTCATAGATTAGAATTGCACTAACCCATAAAATACAGGAAAAACAATAAATGGAATTGTAGTATAGTTGATAGTGTGCTAAACTACTAACCGGAAGGTCGCAGGTTCGATACCTGCCAAGGTTTAAGCAGCAAGCGTGTTTGTTTAAACATTTTATATATTGTTTTTAATTTTTTGGTCTTGAACTTAGGTTCTCATGTTTCTAAACCAGACGTCTTTACCATCTAAGTCATCTTGTTAAATAACGATAGCACAAAGTATACATAGAAATTTGGTGACTTGCTTCATTTATATAAAGTAATTTTTGTTGTTATTATTTTAAATTAATTAATTTTAACCAAAAAATTGGTAATTCGTGATGCCGAGGCAGTGCCCTATAACTGGATTCCGTAGGACAATGTAAAAGTAATGTGTAGACATTTTTGTTCGTTAATTTTTATCCGTCATTGTTCCAACTGGGGTATATAATCTTGCAGTTTGCGGGAAGCTTCTTGATGGCTTTTGTGAACACTTAGAAAAGCTGAGCTGTATCATCAGCGAATGTTGATATGTGAATGTTACTGCTTACCGGCAAGTCAGAGGCATATATCAGATATAATACAGGACCGAGGATGCTGCCTTGAGGAAAATTACCTTCTTTAACAACAAAGTTTTGCTCAATTAAGTAGCTTTCTAAAATTTTAAGGATGTTTTCGGGTAGGTTTTGCTTTAGTTTATGTATTAAACCTTGTGCTATGCTTTATCAAATGCCTGAGAAACATCAATGAAGAGCGCAGGACAATATTTCTTTTCTTCGAAGGTTTTTCTAACCACGTTCACGAGCTTATGTGTTTGTTCAATCGTGCTACACAGAAAAAATAAGTTTCGTTTTTGATAACAAAAATCCCGGTATTCAATAATTTTTTTTTCAAATTTCCTGTGATAAAGAATTCCCCTATATTGATAACAAAATTATTTCAAAATAAAAATATATATATAAATTAAAAAATGTTGACATGGCTGGAATACGAATCCGGGCTTTCCGGACGTAAAGCATACACTCCATAGCTGAGCCATTTCCCATTTATTTTTTTATGGGCTACAACTTGTTTTAAGTACTTATGTATAAAAAGAAAAGAAATAACCGGCATGGAAAAGAAATACTTACAACGAAATATTTTATTATGTTAAAGATAAGTGTTATTGAAATTCATATTTTGTTTTAATAACATGGTTTTATTGAATAAGTCGTATTATACTTTATGTTAAATTTTTTCCACTTGGACTAAATATCTTTAATTTGAAAGGTTTTTTCTTTAATAAAATAACTACAAAATCGATGTAATTTTGAACAAGAAGAAATTTTCAACACAAAATTTAGAGAATATATGATCCTAAATTTGAAGTAATGTTTTAGAGTGTAGGTGCCTTTAGGGGCTTAACAATTAATTTATGAATTTTAGTCGAACTGTATGGGTTTATATCCATAGAAATCTTATTATTTTGTCTTGAGTTCGGTTTTAATTTAATTTACAATTAAATTATATTTTTATTTAGAGATAAATCTGAAGAATGTAAAAAAAAAATTGACTGCGTGGAGGTTTGAACTGACATGTTTCGAGAGCTCCCGCTCTTCTCCTCAGAGCTCTTTGCCGCGTAGACCACTCGACAAAAGTCGCTGTATTGCAGTCAAGGGCTGAGTATCATTTACCATTAATATATTCATAACTTAATTGACAAATATTTAAAGGTAAAACATATTCGACTTGTCTCCAACCGTTTCACCTTAAAAATTCTATTTTTTTTTTTGTGTATGACCATAAAAATATTGTGCTCATTTTCTTGTCAAAATAAAGGAAATAACTAAATGAAACCCCCTAATAAATGTGACTATATGAACATGATCGTTCATATGCCAATGTACTTCTTTTTATCATCGACAATAGTTTAACTTGAACAGGTTAGTAACCGGTAATAGAAAATAAAAGTAACAATTGTATTGATGTTTGTGTTTAATGCAAAGAGTTTGGGGGTAAATGAACGTTAAGAATCAAATTGATTAACCGGTTAATAGCATTTGACTTCTATGAATCAGAAAAACAAAAAAAAAAAAAGACGTTATTCACTAATGCGCTTCTAAGTGTGAAAACAAATTTAAAATTTTTAAATATTCAAATAGTTTTTTTTTTCTTTGTTTGTGTTAATCATGTGTTGTGACTTGTCATTATATTCATATGAGTGATAAAGTTGCTAAATAACTAATTTTTTTTGCACAAGTCAATGAACTACAAGCAAATTATTTTTAAACTAATATTTGAAATGAAAACAAAAGTGTTAATTTTTCGTTTTTAAATATTGATTTGATTCAATTCCTGCAATAAAATCTTGTGCTTGTAGTTTTTGTTATGTTTGAAAAACAGTCTTTAAACAAGTTTTTTTTATCTCTAATACTTCAGTTTTGTTCGAAATTCATTAGAATACTTTAATATCATTAATAAATATTGATGTTTATAATTTAAATGTCACTCACTGCTATAGTTTTTTTTTTTTTTTTACCGATTTTGATGCAAACAAACGAACATTTATTTCCTTCCTTATTCAAATTATTGACAGCTTGTTGGATATTTTAAGAACTCGATATCAATTACTCTCCCAGATAATGAAAGTCGTGTTTGTTAGTATATTTCGTAGACAACTGCTGCTTAAATAGACTTCTTATTTACAAGAGGCCCTCATGGAGGAAATACTATGAGGAGATCGATTATGTCAATGAGCTATCGAGGTTTTGGCGAATACTGTCCAATGGCCCTAGGGCGCCTGGTCACATTCAAAGATTGGATGACTCATGGACGGAATCCACCCCCGAGACCCTACCTGTGCTTATGGACAAACACTTTCCCGGCTGTGTACCGAAAGGCTGGCGAGACGTTAGGGTCATCTTTATATCCAAGGCGGGAAAAGTGAGCCACTCAAAGTCGAAGGTTTTCAGGCCGATCAGTCTTTCGTCTTTTCTTCCGAAAATACGATTGCAGTAGAGTTATCAACTCGAGTATAGGAGGCGAAAACCTGAGGAAAATGGTGACTCGACGCACGGCACAGGGACGAGTTCTATCATCTTTATTGTGGTGGCTGGGGATGAACGTAGCTCTTAAGCTTTTTGACAGGAGCGGCCGGAAAATAGTCGCTTATGCGGACGACGTGGTTTTAATGGTAACGGGAAAAAGGAACACTCAGGAAAGGCTGAGGAAAGGGCTTATCGCCTACTACTTATGCATGCAGGAATTCGATTGGAAGGAAATGGGGTCTCCAAACGAAGTAGGTAAATTGGATTTATTCATCTGTTGTCAGACCGGTTGTTTCCTGCGGTTGTGTGGTATGGTAGGAGGAATTGAAGAAGGAGAGTCATAGGAGATTACTTGTTAAAGTCCAGAGGTGTGCCTCGCTGAGTATCACTGGTGCTCAGAGAAGCATACCTCAGGCTGCCTTGGACGTCATTCTTCACCTGCTTCCCATAGAGGATTTTGTGGTCAGAATAGCAGCAAGGGGTCTCCTCACACAGTTAGAGGCAGGTTTATTGAGGACAGGATTAACAGGTCACACAGCAATCTTAAATGAGATCGGGGGGTCTCCGTAACTTCCGCGTTCACGGACTCTAAGGTCGTTGAAATTGATTTTAGAAGGACACCCTCATTGGTAATACCGGATAGGGACTTTTGGGTTCATCTGATAGGCTCTAAGATGGTTGCGCGATCTTTACGGACGGATCAAAGATGGACATAGGCCCGGGCGCTGCTGTCAATATTTTGGGGACGGACATTCGTAGGTCTTTCAGACTACCGAACGTATGTAGCATTTTCCAGGATGAGATCCTGGCGATCCTTATGGCGACAAAACTGGTAGTCAGAAATGTAGATGAAGGTGAGGAGGTAATCAGCTACGTACACAGTCAGGCGACGCTAAAAGCTTTTGAAGGGACACAGTCTCAAATCGAAACTACATAGTTAGGGACTGTAAGAGAGCCCTCAACTTGCTTATGGACAAATATAGTGTCAGACTATGTAGGGTTCCTGTCCACTGTAATGTTGAGGGAAATGAAACTGCCGATGAGCTCGTAAGAATAGGGTTGGCGTTAGACGAGGAAATGTGTGACAGATCGGTTAAACTACCAATCGGTTATTACTATAGGGTACTCAGTAATTGGGTGTTGAGCAGGGCCAACCGTTCATGGTGAGTGCGGAAGATTGCAGAGTCTCGAGGGCCATGTGGCCAAGATCCGTGGTACTGCTGGGAATTAATAGGAAGGATATAGCGATCTTAATAGGCGCACTGACTGCTCACTGCTCGGTCAGAGCGAGGACCAGCATTTCGGAGATTGGCACTCCAGATTTCTGTGGGTTGTGCGAGGATGAAAAGGAACCAGAAACTATTGACCATATTATCTGTCATTGCCCGAGATTGCAACGTCACAGGCTTAGGTGGCTGAGCAGGAGTTTTTATGAGAGCATTAGTGATATTGCGAAGTGAAAACTGGAAGCCATCAGGGGCTTCATCATGGGAATAAGGTGGCTTAATGACAGATAGTAGGCTTGTTTCTGGGGTTCGCAGCGGGTATATATGTATATAGAAGGGAATCACAATGGATCTAATTAGGTCTCCGAGTGGATGTGTGGTATGCACTACCCTTCCTAACATAACCTAACCTAACCTAACCTACAAGAGCTATTAACCCTATTTGAGATATTCTCAGAAATGAATTATTTGAAAAATTGTTATTTGTTGTGGACAGTGTGACCATTAGAGTGATCCTGAAAAGACCCCAAATCGATGGGTATTTATAAAAAATAACTTTAAAAAATTTCAGGTCAATCAGTTAAGATTAAGGCGCACGTCCACCAAAGTTAAGACACCATAAATAAATACCACCATAAATAAGTAACATGAATTTTATTTTAATTCAATATGATTTAATCCATGATTTAGCACAACATTTATTTCAAATTAATGTTATAGTCATGTTGATTTAAAATTAAATGTAACGCTGATAACAATGTTATTTTAGCAGTGAAAACATTACACATAAGGTAAGTAAAATAACTAATAAAAGATCTGCATTAAATTCATGTTGTTTCAACTTGAAATAACTTTGATTCAACATTATTTTTTGTGTTGTTTCAATATCAAATTTATGCTGTTTCAACTTGAAGTAGCTTTGATTCAACAGAATTCTTCGTGTTAGTTCAGTATCAAATTTACATTCTTTCAACTTGAAATAACTTTGATTTAACTTAATTCTTCGTATTCAGTACCACCTTCATTTTGATTTAACTGTACTGGAACATTAAATCAACATAAAATATAATTATATCAATTGAGTTATGAATTTTTTTAGTCGAACTATGGTTTTTATCCAAAGTTATTTAACTAGTTTGGCTTAAGTTCGTTTTTAATTTAATATTTCGATTAAATTATTTTTATTTAGAAAGAAATTCTAAAGCATGTATGTATTGAACATCATAATGATGCATTGACTGCCAGCTGATCTCATGGTCAGGCAACTGGCAATGTGTCCAGAAATATTGCTGCGGACGAACTAGCCAAATCCGGGGCTCGAATGCACACCCGCTAAACTGCTGCAAATCTCATATTCAGCAGGAACTATTTGGGATCGCGCAGACCAGATGGTCAAACGAGGTCACCTGCTCGACTTCGAGGTTAATATGGCCCCAATACGATTGTAGTAGATCTGCAATCCTGGAGGGGACCCCCCGTGGGCAAATACGCACACTTGCGGCGGTAATTACAGGACACTGTTTTATTGGTGCGCATGCTAGGAGATTGAATCTACCGTATAATGACTTTTGTAGAAGTTGTCATAATGAGGAGGAGAAAGAAAATGTAGAACACCTCCTCTGTCTATGCCCTGCTCGCTCTGAGCAAAGGGTGGCTTCACTGGGCAGCCCGTTGCTTCAGCATCTAGCAGCCTTATCAAACTACGATATTAGACGGATAAATTCTTTCATTCGATCGTCGGGTTGGTTCAACGCTGATCCGAATAGGGAAACGTAGAGGGGGGTTTTACCTATCTTCACGTTCTCGCTTCAGGTGTCACAACGGGACCTATAAGGACCCAAGTGGGCTGGTTTTAATCCTTAAACTGGCAACCTGTTCAACCTAACCTAAGTATTGAACATTCAAAGAATAATTTTGGCTGCACGGAAGGTTGAATTGACATCAGATGTTTCGAGACCACCACAGTCTTCTGATCAGAGCTATTTTCCTCCTAGACCATACTGCCAGCGACGGCAGCAATAACCAACGAGTGCAAATAATATTTGCTTTATTAAACCAATTAACAGATGTGCCACCAAATCCCCAGTGTTACCGTTTGTTTTTTTCCTTCATGCCCATTTTCTTATTTTTGTTCTACTTAAGTTAAACTTTTTGGATTTGATTTTTATACTTAAATATATATGAATATGTAATCTTGTAATAAGCTCAAATCAGTACCTAATTGTTTATTTTAATGGGACTATTTCGAAATTTTTGCTTTTGAATCCAATGTAATTATTAGGCTAAAGTTTGCAGTTTTTCTTCATGTTTATTAAATTATAAATTTGCTTATTTTATTTAACAGTTTTTTGATGGAACTTTTTATAAAAGTTGTATAAAAATATAGGAAAACATCGTCAATAGTCGAAAACATCGTCGAAAAAGATTATTTTCGAGAAGAAAAACAATTAAAGGGTATCACAATGACTCATTAGGCATTCTAGGGAAATTGTTGCAAGGCGCGCAATTCAATCTAACCTAACAATCATACAACGTCTTTGCAACAGCACCAGCTTAGTATAATACCCTATACTTATAATATCCATAATATCACACCCATAATTTTGTTCAAGACTGGACTATAAATATTTATAATTAATACATTTCGTTGTTTTGAATAAAATTAAAGAATTCTCAAATAGTTTCGTTTATAAAAAGGGATAATAGCTTCTATCTCTATTACAAATCTTAGCTAAACATTTCCGTTATTTGTTTCCTTTTTCAAAAGCATTTTTCGTTTTACTACCGCCACAATGCAATTTGAATATTCAAATTGCATTCAAATATGCAATACAATCAATGTTAATGTCAAAGTAATAAACTTGAATTCATATAAATTGTTTAAATTCAATTTACGCACATTTATGCGGTGTAGTAAAATTTCAATGAAAATTGTTTTTACCTAAAAAAAACAAAATAATAATAATAATTATGATAGTAAAACAATTTTGTATAAATTAATAACACGTAAAAACTATAAATTTGTTATCAAAAACGGAAAAAAATATTAAATAATAAACAAAAACGGTCTTAACAACGATAATGATTAAACACGACCTTTACAAACAAATTAATTACAGGTTTTGTATGACAATTGTAAGTTTTTTATGATTATAATGACAAAGTTTAGTTGTAAAATGAAATTGTGTAATACGGGATTTAGACGTGGCCTTTTTAGCTTGATTTTTTTTAGAGTTAAATTTCGAACGAAAAAACTGTGAATCGTATCCAAATCCCTTAGCCCGCAACATCATTAATTTTAGAGGGCACACTCGGCTGAGAAGGAGGAACACTCTTGCTCTCAGCCGAACACGAGAGACGTAAGACATCTAAAGAAGAAACCGTTGAACCTAATATTTCGTCTAGCAGTGGCTGGACTAATTATCAAAAATTTTAGTTTGAAGATTCAATAAATAAATTTAAAAGTTAAAAAAAAAATTTGAATGAGGCATAAATACGTTTTACCGAGTAACAAGTCCAAACTATATTGCCTACGAAATTAAATTTCTTTTTTATTTAATTTCCCCTTAAACGTCCTTATTTATACCCCGTATGACCATAAACTTAAAAAAAATCAAGCTAAAAAGTATTCGTATAAATACCGTATAACTCAGCAAATGATTAATAAGAGTTTCTGTTTAAGAAAAATGGGAGTAATACTAAACGTAAGGAGTACAGAATGGTGAAAAAAATATATATCTTGCGCACAGAAAAAAATACCAATGTAAAATCAACTTGTCGCAATTTTAATTGGAAATCATATTAAATTTGTGAGAAATCATTTGTTGTTTAAGTGTGTTGGTGTTTGTTTGCTTTGTTCATTTCTGCAATGCATTGCTGTGCTCAGCTGTGTGACTTGTTGCTGCTTATTTTGATGTTCGTGTTGTGTAAATGTGAATAGCCGACAAACTTCGTATTACCAGCAAAAATTTCCCACTGCCGATTTAAAATTGCCATTGTTTCATATTAATTTGAAACGAAAAGTTATTAATCTAACCTTAAATCTCTTTGATATAATATTTTTCACTTTTAAAATAAAACTGTTATCTTCGTTACATTTCATTTTAAATCAACATGACTATAACTTTAATTTGAAATAAAATTTCTGCAAAATCATCAATTAAATCATGTTGAATTAACATGAAATACATGTTGCTTATGATGCCCGCGTTCAAATCTTGGCAGGGGCAGCCAACTGCAATACAAATTTGTCTGAATGCCTATGCGAGCACACATCACGTAAGCAAAATAATTAATAAAATAGCTAAATTAAATTCTAGTTGCTTCAACTTTAAATAACATTCAATATCAAATTCATGTTGTTTCAACTTGAAATAACTTTGATTCAAAATGATTCTTCGTATTATTTCAGTATTAACTTCATTTTGATTTAAATGTACTAGAATATTAAATCAACATGAAATATAGTTATTTCAAAAGGAAAAATTTTGTTTAAAGGTTATTGTAAAATCATGTTGAATTAACATGAAACACCTATGAATCAAAATTACTACCGAAAAATTTTAAATTAACCTTGTTTTCAATACTTTTAATATGAAATTTTTCTGTGTATCTAAACGGTTACATATTAATTATTTTTGTGATGTGTCTTCTTCATATCCAGTCAATTTAATTGGAACTGGCGTTACTATTGCAGTAAACGGCCCTGAACAAGTTTTATGCGGCTACATATGTGTCTTATCACATAGTATCTAAATAATATTAATTGATTCCCTATAATGAAACCACCATGTCACTCAAGAACTAGCTTCGTAACTATATTTAGATATTCATTTCAACTTAAATAGGCTGGCTACCCCCGGCTACCCTCGGCCTCACACAGAAAAATTGTCATGTAAAATCGTCGAAAACCAGGTTAATTAAAAAATTTTCGGTAGTGATTTTGCTTCATAGGTGTTTCATGTTAAATCAACATGATTTACAATAATCTTGAAAGAAAAGTTATCATTTTGAATTAACTTTATTTCATGTAGATTTCATATTCCAGTACAGTTAAATCAAAATGAAGTTGATACTAAAATAATACGAAAAATCATATTGAATCCAAGTAATTTCGAGTTGAAACAACGTGAATTTGATATTGGAACGAGCAACACGAAGAATCATGTTGAATCAAAGTAGCAATGAACAAAGCAAATAAACACTAACATACTCAAACGACAAATTATTTCCTGTAAATTTATTATGATTTCCAATCAAAATTGCAGCATGTTGATTTTACATTCCTCTTTTTTCTGTGTGCTCATGCTATCATCACATACTTGGTAGGCAATGCGGTAACCACTCAGTCACAACAGCCTTAAATATGTATACTTTACTATAAATACCATAAATAATATAAATATCATAAATAATATGAATTTTTATAAATTCAATAGTTTTTAATGGATGATTTAACATACAATTTTTTTAAAATTAAACTTATAGTCATGTTGATTTAAAATGAAATGTAACGTTATTAACTTTTCATTTATTCACTAAAGTAGATCCAACTTTAATTTAACGTGATAAAAATTGATTTTACTATAAAACAAGATTTTATGGATTCAGCATTGAAAAATGTTGTTTTAACAGTGAAAACTGTTAAATCAACGAAATTTAAACTAAGACTAATAATTTTTCTTTTAAAACTAATATGAAATAAACTGTTCGACGTGTAGCGTTTGTATAAATGAACCTATTCCGTTTAAACTTTGCAATATGATTTCATAATAGATAAGTTGTGTACACAAAAAAACTAAATATAATTTTCTGTAAAAGAATTCAATGAAATAGTAAATATTTTGTCTAGGAACGGACCTACAAATAAATTTGTAAATATAGACAAAAATATCTCAACAATTTCATTGAAAAAATCGTGTTTTTTTCAGTGAACAAATTGTTTAAATCTATAAAACAATTTGTCTTAAAATATTTACAAATTGTAAACAAAAGAATTTACTAAATCAAACAAAAAGATTTACTGGATTTTTTGAAAAATATCAAACAAAATTTTTTTATGAATTTATAAAAGAATTAGTCGAAAAATACTAACAAATATTAAACAAAATATTTACTGGATTTTTTGTAATATATCACACAAAATTTTTGTCTGAATCATCATCATCCATTAAGCGTATATGAAATTTCACTTTGTTAAATGTGTTCCAGTCTGACTGTTTATCTAAAGACTTAAAAAAAATGAATGAGAATTAACTCAACAACATTAACGAATTGCTTTACTCAAAAATCTTCAATAAACAAACTTGGCACAAACGCATTTCTTTGCTGTCATTGTTGTTGTTGTTGTTGTTGTTATTTGTGTGTCGGGGTTTTTTTAAGACACAGTTTTTCTTATTGTTTTTGGTATTTGCGTCCTAAGTAAGAGCGAAACAAACAATTCATTGATTATGTAAAGAACATTTACTGAAAATGAAATTTATTTTTAGGCAAACTTTTGTTTGAAAATTTTTTTGGTGATAATTTTTTCTGTGTAAATAGAAAATTCCAGCTAATTGTAAACAGCTTCCTGAGTTCTATCGGCACTTAGGTGAATTTTTTGCAGACTAGATCTATGAAGACTAAATCTAAACATGTAGCAATTTTCTTTTGATATACTTGGTTCTATATTCTGTTGTATAAGACTTCTTTTGAAGACAACATTTTTTATCGTTTAAGCTTTAAGAAAAATTTGAGAATGACATTTTATACCAAAAAGGAAATTTTCCATTTGTTTTTTCTCAACTAAACTTCAATAAACCTTTTAAGCGCAATCCTAGAACCGAAATAGGTTCGAACTTTAATTTGTTGTCCTATTGCATTAAATTAAAACTTTTTACTTAAGGTTATGTTTGACTACACTCTAAAACATTGGCCCTTATCGTGTTTGGCCATGTTCGCCTTCGACTACGACATTTTTGTAATAGATTAAAGACAGCACAATACATTTTTCTTTAATCTATTACAAAAGTGTCGTAGTCGAAGGGGAAAATTGCCAAACACGATATGGGGGAATTATTTCAATTTTACAATCATATATTGTCTAAAATTGTGTTGAAAAAATTCTCCTTGTCTAAAATTACATCGATTTTGTAGTTATTTTATTAAAGAAAAAACCTTTCAAATTAAACATATTTAGTCGAAGTGGAAATAGTTTAACATAAAGTATAATACGGCTATGGCTGAATGGTAGATACGTCAGACTATCTGTCAGTAGGTCGCGGTTCAAAGCTGCACGCAGCCAATCGCTTTTTTTAGTACAAACATTTTGTTCAAAAATAATGCGTGTCTAATTTTAGATCGATAATAATCGATAAAGTGTTGCCGACTATTATCGACCCAATTTTCAACAAAAGTGTTTTAGAGTGTAGATTGTCTAAAAAATTTCACAGTGTGTTTATTGGGTAGATTTGCTTATTCGTTGAAAAAGCAGCTATTCTCCCACATTTGAGAAAGTTAGAAGATAATTTGCAAATATCTTTAGAAATCCATTTAGTAGCAAACTCAGAATTTATATAATTTTGTTCAATATTTTTCTTAAATCAATCACATGATTTGAAAATTTGGATGATTGGAAAATTTCGTTTGATTAGACTATTTAACAAGTTAAATACTTTATTTGTTTTTTCTGGCTCATTGAAAAAGACGTTAGTTACAATCAAATATTTGATAAGTTAAATTTTTAAAGTTTGAGAAAATACCAAATTGTCATTAATATTAAAATATCAAACTCAGGATTCCGTCTAGCTACCCAGTAAAAAAAGACACGCCAAAGAAGTCATGAAAATGTAGAGTTTGCGATCCGGAAGTAGTGCAAATTTGGATCATTTCTAATGATTTTTACATAGGGTTGTCATTGCAAGAAGTTCTCTTTTTCGATTCCTAATCACCGAATTGGAAGCGAAGTTAAGAAATATTTCCTTTCTGGCGTTATGTATTAATATTTTTCTCTAGGAAAAAGAGTACAAAGTTGCACATTTTCGCAACTTGTTTCTTTTTATACGAATTTAAACGCAAAACGGCGTTTTTATGTAAATTTCAGTAAATAACTTTTAATTTTTAGACGAAAATTAGTTCATAAATTTCTTAAAATAAATTGAATTTTTAAAAAGCATTGTGCGTATTTCATAAAATTATAAAGGAATTACAAATTTGTGTGTGACTAAAATAAATTTTCAGTTGCTTTTCTACTTAATATCTGCATTTTTGAATATCGGTTCTTTGGAAGCAATGAAAATGTAGTTTTCCTCAAAAAGGACTTCCAATTTTTTTTACTGGGTAGTATCGAAAAAAGGCTCGAAAATTTCGCTTGATGTTACTTAAAAAGTTCCATATTGTGTTTGTGGGGTCAATTTGCTGCTTCATTAAAAAGCTGTTATTCTAAATGTTTTGATGGCTTACATTTTTAAGGTTTGAGCAAAATTTGAAAATAGTTTGAGAATTATATATTTTCAAATTCTTATTTTTTCTCTTACATTTGCATTAAAACCTTAAACTCAATCCTAGAATCGAAAATAATACTATAAAACGTTTTTTGTAGTTTTATGGAAACCCCCCGTTCTTTTCTAATTATTCGTAAATTAGTCGAAAACGTTTTTAAGTTCCGAAGAGAAGACCAGACGAATCACATTTAATACCAAATTGGAAAATTTGTCATTAATATTAAAATTTTAAACTCAAGATTCTGTCTAGCTAGTATCGAAAAAAGGTTCGAAAATTTCGTTTGACGTTACTTGAAAAGTTCCATATTGTGTTTGTTGGGTCAATTTACTGCTTCATTAAAAAAGCTGTTATTCTCAATGCTTTGATAAGTAAAATTTTTAAGGTTTGAGAAAAACTTGAAAATAGTTTGAGAAATATATTTTTTTCAAATTCTTATTTTTCTCTTAACTTAACTTACATTTGCATTAAAACTTTAAACTCAATCCTAGAATCGAAAATAAAACTATGAAATGTTTTTTGTAGTTTTATGGAAACCCCCGTTCTTTTCTAATTATTCATAAATAAGTCGAAAACGTTTTTCAGTTCCGAATACAGTTTCTTTTAAAGCACTCCTAATTTAATATCATATCCAAAAGCTTGCTGGGATATATTTATGTTACAATATTACTGATAAGACTGAAATAAAGGCGGGTGGGCGTCTTTGTGTATCTGTATCGAATTAAATTAACAACCTACCTTTTCTGTTTTAGTAATGAGTCGAACAAAATTAACAAATATAATATTACTTCCGGTACGTTTAATAGTTTTTATCTGTTAAACACATGTATTCAATATAACATTTATCTTTTGATTCTTTTTGTTTGTTTATAATATTCATTAAATGATGAGAGGGTCACTTATTTGTTTTTAATTGCAGCTCGAAAGTCAACTGATATATAAAAGGGGCTTTCTGAGCAACAATCAAAATTATATAAAGACCCATTTAAATTTACACTGGAGCACTAGTTCATGACAATTTTTACACACTTTAACTATTTTTTTTCTAAATTATTGTCCACTTTTTATGTTTATTGTTAATTTTGTTAAAATATTTTTGCTTAAAATATTTTTGTTAAAAATATTAAAATATTTTTGTTAAAAATATTTTCAATATTTTTCTCATGTCTTAACGGTATGAGATGCTGCTGTTGACTGCATATCCGGTTCTAAATCTTACTTCCGTTATCCTGTTATGATCTTACTTTTTAGCAAATCTTGTTTCAGCTTCGTGTCGTCCACGATGCACACGAATTTTTGTGCATTTTATAAATTGTTAATGAGATTTGTTGGCGTCTGATAATGGTGGTGTTATACATCTTTAGGCTTAGGAAAATTCTTAATCATGCGCATTGTAGCAAATTGAAAATTTACCCTTTTTCCTTTTCCTGTTGTTTAATGCTAAAAACAAATATGCGTTTGAATTTGGTTTTTCTTTTTTTTTGTGAATATTCATCTAAATGTATCGGCATTTTCCATTTAGCCAATAAAATTCCTTTACTTTGTAATTGTGCTTTAAATTTTTATTTAAACTATAATGAATATTGTGGTAGGTCGTTATTTATATCCTTGGAAATTTTTACAGTTTTAGTAGATTTTCTCGCAGGCGCATTTAATCATGCTTGTTCATGTCAGTTCGTGTTTCATTTCGCTTACGTTTTCGTTTAAAACAATATTCAGTAACGCCTTCTTAGTTAAAAATTCTGAAAAATATATTAGTAACAAAGATTTTGTTAAAAAAGTTAGTTAAACAAAAAACTATTAATATAGTGGGAGGAGGTTTTACAGACTCTTTTTAAAAATTATGGATATTAAATCAAGCAAATTGTTTTATTTAATATTGCTTCAAATTATTTTGAACAAATTCTAGAAATAAAAATTTAAAACTAGAAAAAATCTATATTATAAAATTTTATGGTCAAATGTTTGGAATTTTTTAGATACTGCTACAGCCTTTGTTTTCATCTTCGTTATATTGAAACTTGTTGACGTTTCTAATTTGAAAAAATTTTTTTTTTGACAAGAGATGATAATTTATAAATGAAAAACCACTACTTCCTGCATAATTTGTTTTTAATAAAATCATCGATCGTTTTGAGAAAATGTTGAATTTCTGTGAATAAGGCGTTTTTTCACTAAGAATAAGATAAAAGTTTGGATTTTTACATAAATATTCTATAAACTGAATTACTATCATGAATTCGAAACTAAGTTCGAAACTTCGAGCTTCAATAATCGATCAAAAAATGCTTAAAGATTGGCATTGATTTTGATAGATAATATAATTATCCGCTCTATATATTTCAAAAGCTCGAAATTGACTTCGAATATTCGAAGTACTAAAAATTTTATTATATATAAATTTTCCACAAATGTTAAACTTTTTCCTAAATATTTCGGCTAAATAATTAGCTGTTTGCCAAATTTCGAAAATTTCTTTCTCCACCTATTTTTAAAACGTTCGAAATTAAATTCGAAAATTTTAAAACATATTCTAAAAATTTTATATATGAAAATATATTTAGGCTTAGTAATAAAGTCTTCGAAAATTTGTTCGAATTTTCAAACATAATAAAAGTTAAGAATTAAAGATATTTCAAAAATCCAACCAATTTTCGAAAAAAAAATTATGGGACCAAACTGCAAGCAAAGCCTTCCAAACAAAAAGAGAATTTTAAAAATTGGTGCATAAATGGAGGAGTTATGTGCTAATCAATATTTTGGGGGGAAAATTTCCCCCCGATGTTCGAAAAGAATTTATGAGTTTGTGGAAAGTTTTAAAAAAGCAATAACAACATATTACATCAGGGTTGCATTTTGTGCAGAAGTCGAACAGCTTGTATAATAGTCTAAAAACAGCTTTATATGCATTTGAAAATTCGAAATTAGTTTCGAGCAAACAGCAAAAATTTAGAGTCTTAGTGTATGATCTTGGTTTTAAGTTGCATCGCAGCTAATCATTAACAGTTTAGAGTCTTTTTTCTGAAAGTTGGAAATTAATGAAATGAAAATGAATAATTGATGCCTAATTTAAATATTAATTTTTTTAAGATTGAAATACTAGACTATCTAATCAGACTAGTAGAACTAGTAGTACTGATTTCGAGACAGCTACACCATCTCATTAGCGTTTTTTGTTAATTTTTTTTTAACATTTTCTAAGGGTGATACCAGTGAGTAGGAACATCAACTAGTTAATAAATTTATTCAATGCAAGTTTTGGATTTATTACACAGTGTAATTAATTTTTTGCTCAATTTGGAAATTTTTCGAAGATGGTAAAAATTGAAATTGTTGGTTATCATATACAAAATGACTTTACAAGACGAAAGTTTCATACGAGGTAATATAGTTGCACTATAAAATTCGAAATTAAACTCGAAATGTCGAGCATACCAACAGAATCGTTAAAAAAATTCTGAAACTCTTAAGAGACTTTGGCTTTAATAGAGTATTCTATAATGCATGGGTAGTTCTGATTTATGTTTCGAAAGTTGGAAATTAAATTAGAATTTTCGAATAAAATAATTATGTCGACGTAGATATTTAGGTGTTGAAAATGTTACTTTTTGCTAATTGCTGAACTAATTGACAGTGAAATATATTCTAGCTATTTTTCGAAAAATCTAAACTAAATGCGAATTTTCGAAAATATCCAAAATTTTACAAATATTGAAATTACACATGTCGAGAGGATAGTCGAGTTAAGCAATAAACTTTTTGTCTAATTTCGAAATATTTTTCGAATTTTCGAACATAAATTAAAAAAATTTTTAAATTTAATTAATTCGAATCTTTGAATAATCAACAAGAATTGATGAAGCATTCTGATGCTCTCCATAGCGAAATATTTTTCAAACTTTCATTAGGGAATTTATATTGAAACAACAATAAAAAAACTCAAATTTGTGTTTTTCTATTCAAAACCCCTAACCCAAATTTTCATTTTATTTTCAAAAACAGACAGTAAATTATACCAGGGTACATAGTAATTAAAAGAAAACTTTTTAATCCAATGTGCGTGATCCTCAGTCAGCGATGGCATTTTTAGCATTTTTTTACGATATGACAAAAAAACTATATGACATACAGTGCTGTCATATCGTAAGTTTTTTACGATATGACAACACTGCGTTATGACAACACCGTGCATGGCTATCTTAGAGTTGTCATATCGTAAAAACTTACGATATGACACAGTATGTCATATCGTTTTTGGTCATATCGTAAAAAAATGCTAAAAATGGAATCGCTGCCCTCCAGGCTTTTTATTTAAAAGCGCAATTTGTTTCTACTAGACATCTGCAACAAGTCATTTGAAACGCCTTTTAAATCACACTATATTTTTATTATATTTTTCCAAATCGCGCTTTGATTTGGCTTGAAATTTACATGCTAAGTCATCATACCATACAAAAACAAGATTGATTTACAAGTCACAGGCTTGTAAGTAATAAGTCAAATGTGTGTAGAGCAATGAACAAGAAAAGACAGTAAATTATTTTAGCTTATAAGACATGATGTAGATTGCGTAGCACACATATGTTTTTAGTGTAATTTTTCCCTTTTTGTTGTTATGTATGTTTGTATGTTGATTTGTACATACATATTTATGTACTATTACATACATATACATATGTATGGGTCAAATCTAGTAATTGAAAATTTACACCTTTCCTGTTGACGGATTTAACTGAAATTTGGTAGACAGCTTTACTGAGTGTAATCGTTTTGACATTTTCGCGGCTTTCAGTGTTGCCGTTCTTTTCCGTGGAGCTTCTGAGATTTTTGGGAGATTTTTGTCTCGGTTTTTGGGATTCCGGGAACCTTCAGCGATTTTTGTAAACGTTTTTGGGAATCCAGGGAACTTCTGGGACTTAAGGAAGATTTTTTAAAAGTTTTTGGGAATCCGGTGAGCTTTTGAGATTTTGGGGAGATTTTCGTAATTTTTAAGAGATCCAGGGAACTTCTGGGATTTTGGGGAGATTTTTGTAAAAGTTTTTGTGAATCCAGTGCATTTTTCAGATTTTTGGGAGATTTTCGTCCCAGTTTTTGGGAATCCGGGAATTTCTGAGATTTCGGGGAGATTTTGATCCCAGTTTTTGGGAATTATTATACCGGTTTTGTGTCTAAGGGTGGTGTCCTTGCTTAGTGAAGATGTATCGGCTAAATTCTTGAGAAGTATCTTCCATGCAATATTTAAAAAAGTATTAATTTTTATAAAAAAATATGTCTTCTATAAAATACTGTTTCTTAAGATTATTTTTAAATATATTTTCTTCATATTAATCTTAAAATGGCATTTGTTTTTGCTTCCATACAATCTAAACAAGTGACAAGTGCGATTTATTTGTTTCAAATCATTTTGATGATTTATAAATAATTTTTTGTTTTTGCCGGTGTGCTCTTTTCATTTGAGAGAAACAATTCAAATACAATAACTTGATTTTCACGAAACAACACATGATTTGATTCTCTGAAACTGTTTGTTGTTTTCATTTGTTTTGCTTTGAGTTTTTAGCAATAGTATGAGTGAGTTTAGTGTTATAAATTACTTATGACTACTACATACATAACCTGACCAGACATCCCGCTGTAGGCGGAACTACCCCGCTTTTAAGAGTTCAATCCCGCCTAAAATTTGTATGCCGGTTTTTCCCGCTTTTTCGAGTTTCTAGATTTATAATTCTACTGATTTAATTATTGCCAAAAATTTGGAAGATTTTTCAACTGAATAAAAAGATATCTTTCTCCTTTTTCAGCCCCTTTAAATTGAAAAAGTGCATTTTTAGACGTTGTTTCAAAACTCATTACTTCAAAATTTCTAATCCAAAGATATTTAGGGTCATATACATAACGAAAACTTGGCATGAAGTTAGCATGAGTGACGAAATTGAACTGGATATTGCTGAGTTTTTCCATATACTATTTTGATATTAGAAATGATCACGGAATATAGCCATGAGTCTCAGCTACAATCTACAGTGATTTTTAAATTAAAATTTTTTATCAAAACTCGTTAAACTCCAGCTCAATTTCGTAATTTTTGCTAACTCCATACCAAGCTTTCATTATGAATACGGCCGTTAATAATCTAGGATTTAGTTCATTTCTTTATATTTTTCAATTAAATTATTTTTATTGAGAAAGGAATTTTCAAAGCATGTAATAACTGAAAAGAAAAACTCTTTTCTGTATATTCGTTGAGCTGATGTTTTCGAGATCAATCACTGTCTCATCATCAGAGTTCTTGTCATATCTGTTCCCAGTGTGAGGGTGGTGAAGTCAAGTAGGCACCTAACATTAAAAATGTTTGATAGCTCCAAAAATTAAATTCAACGATCTTAACCCAGAATAATCAACATCTTTAGTTTAAAAACCATATAGTTCGACTAAAATTCATAACTTCAATTTAAAAATGTCTCTATTAAGATGAAAAAAATTAAGAAAAAGTCTTGAAAGCAAAACGCTAAAACTAATTTTGTGCTGAACATATCTGTGGCTTGGTGCTAAAAGGGCCAATGTCAAAATATTCACTTTTGAGAAAAATGCAATTTGAGTTTAAGTTTTCTATGGCAACATTGGCTAGCAAAAAAATGCAATGATTAACTCAAAACAGTAAAATATTGACCTTGGCCCTTTTAGCACCAAGCCACAGATATAAAACATCAGATCCGACGAAAAATACCTAAGTTACAAGACAAAATTTTTTCATTTACAACCCAGCTATTGCGCGTTTTTTTTTGTAGAGCAGTGTTCCAAGCACCTCTGGTGTCAAGTAGATGCATTGAGTTGTGTAGCCATTTTATTAGTTCTTTTACTTCGCCGACGGTTCTGCTACAATACCGACGAAGGAGGGTGCTGTGAAGTGCATTAGGATATGTTAGTATTACTCGCTGCCGGTACTGGCAAAGTAATCAGTGCTATGCCTTCATCACTTTAACAGTAGAACAACAACCAACACAATAACACACCAATGGACATAAGAAAAATGCATGATGTTGTTGGCTTACCTGAAACTAGTCTTGAGCTCAAGACCTCAGGGTTTGTAGTCAAACGCGCTAACTACTCAGCCAACAGCACCCACAAAACTTATGTATACACTTCAAGATCTTGAAGTTAAGTTTCTTTTTTCGTTTTTAAAGGGCAATATACACAGTCAACATGCTTGACAAGCGTGGTAATAGTATGTGTGAAATTTCTTTAGTATTAGTGACACCGACGACGATTGATGGAAAATCTACTTGGTTTTAATTTTTCGTCAAGCACACGTACACGAATCTGATATCAAGCTGATTGATTGTGTATTATGCCCTTAATGTTTGATGGTTTAATGGTTGATTTTTATGATAAAAGTTTGAAAATTTGCGCTTCGATATAATACGCAATAATTAAATAACAATGCGATTTTGAACTGTTTATTAGTTACGTGGTTTTGCATATCAAGTAACGATATGGAACTGTATAGTTGCATATACATAAAAGAAATCATGGGTATAATCGTATTCTCATAGAAATGGAGTGTTATTACATCATCCCTCTTTCCACAAGATATTTTATAAAATCCCGCTTTTTTTATCGTATTTTCTTCAGAATCCCTCTTTTCAATCGTTCTTGGAAAAACCTTCTGGCCACGTTATACATACACGATATAAAAAATTACTGCAGCAGTTAACCGCCATCAGAAATATCACTCCACAATAAAGTTAATTTGCCATTTAAAATCCACCAGGAGCTTTATTTAATTTCGTAGCCATCCATTTCTTAAAAAAAGTAAAAAAGTTAAAAATTTTATGTGTAATCGTGTCTATATTATTTTGTGAAGGCCTTTAAAATATTTAGTTCTACTAAATAACAGTAACACTGCTGATGCTGTAGCAGTGACTTTTAAACTCCATCAATAATAAATGAAAGTAATTGTCACGATACAAAGTAAATCCAGAAACCAACAACCGAACAAAACTAACGAAAACAATTTGAAAGATTACATGGAAAATATATTTGGATTTTTGTTGAGGTTAAAATGTCTGGTGGAAAAACAAAAATTGTTTCGTTATTTTCACTTGATTTTCTACAGCAATAAACAAATTGAAGAAAGGCACATATAAATAGAAACTTATCAAAATACTAAATGAGCAAAAAAAAGAAACACGACATTCAAAACAATTTGTAAATGTTGGAATAAGAAATCATTAGCTTGACAGCTAAATGAAACCAAGACAATGAGTGCCACTTGTAATGAACGAAGAGAGGGCTAAGAAAAAGGTAAAACAAACGCAACAGTAAACAAATGTTTGGCAATGTCGACTAAAAGATGACTTAACGTTCAAACACAATATGACTGCAATGTCAAGCGATAAACGTGTGTTCACACATTACGTAACGCCATATTCACCATTACCAACCCCCTCCACCTCGTAACGCTTTTAAAAAAATTTTCATTATAAACATTATGTGTTTCAAATCAGAGCAGGCAAGCAATAGTATATGTATATGGTTGAAAGATTATCGTATGGCTTATATTTTATTTTTTTATGTGCTTCTAATGAAAATCTTTCTCCAAGGATTTTTCCTTTTCAAATCAGAAGCTAATAAATTTTCAAGTGATTTTATCAATGGTTATTCTTACAAAAAACTGTTGTACCTTTATTGAAAATATAACAATTTAGCTTGGAAACTACTAATAATAAATTTCTCGACTTTTATAGACAATGATAAGTTATATGCAGACTATGATGATCTTCTTCCCAAAAATATTTCTAGAGGCTAGGTTAGGTTGTACAGGTTGCCAGATTAAAGATTAAAACCAGCCCACTTGGGTACTTATAGGTCCCGTTGTGTTACCTGAAGCGGGAACGTGCAGATAAGTAAAACCCCCTTTTACCTTTCCCTATTCGGATCAATGTTGAACCAACCCGACGATCGAATGAAGGAATTTATCCGTCTAATGTCGCAGTTTGATAGGGGTGCTATATGCTGAAACAGCGGGCTGCCCAGTGAAACCACCCTTTGCTCAGAGAGAGAGAGAGAGCGGGGCATAGACAGAGGAGGTGCTCTACATTTTCTTCCTCCTCCTCATTATGACAACTTCTACAGAAGTCATTATACGGTAGATTCAATCTCCTAGCATGCGCACCAATAAAACAGTGTCCTGTAATTACCGCCACAAGTGTGCGTATTTGCCCAGGAGGGGTCCCCTCTAGGATTGCAGATCTACTGCAATCGTATTGGGGCCATATTAACCTCGAAGTCGAGCACGTGACCTCGTTTGACCATCTGGTCTGCGCGATCCCAAATAGTTCCTGCTGAATATGAGACTTACAACAGTTTAGCGGTACGCCAACCATTTGATCCGTGTCTCAAGTGTGCATTCGAGCCCCGGATTTGGCCAGTTCGTCCGCAGCAACATTTCCGGGCACATTGCTGTGCCTTGGGACCCAGAGTATCTCTAGGTTTGAATGTCTCGCTATCTGGTTTAGAGGCATCCGGCATTCATACACCAAATTGGATGTCGTGTAAACACCCGATAGAGACTCGATCGCAGATTTACTGTCCGTACAAATTTGGATATCCTCATTGCATATCCTATAGTACCTCATCCAGTTAGCTGCTCTTTTTATCGCTGATATTTCGGCACGCTACATTTATCCTGTAGCTTAAACTTTATTCTCTGTTGATAACGGGGAATAATGACGCCGCCACCAACTCCAAAGTCCGATTTAGATCCGTCCGTGTAAATCTCCATCACGTCCCCCAGACGAGGGGAGGACGTGCCCGAGAGCATCACGGCAAATCTTATATCAGGCAGAGGAGTGGGAGTTCCAAGATGTTGGCGTGTCCCTTGGGTGCCTTTTTTGCTGCCTCAAGCCTGATCGCAGAGTTCATGACCAGTTACCTGACCATAAGATCAACTGGCAGCCAAAGCATCATTGTGAAAAGAGCTTTTGATGGAGTGGTGCGTGGAGCGCCTGTAATCATCAAAGCTGATGTACGGAGGGTCCTTTCTATGATCCGACAGTAGGTGATCTTATTTAATGCAGTCCACCATACTAGCGCGCCATATGTAAGTATGGGCTTTAATACCATGTTGAAGAGCCATTTCGAGTTCTTGGGATTTATTCCCCAGTTCCTCCCAATGGCCCTTCTGCATGCACATATGGCCACCGCGGTCTTATTTGTCTTTGACTAGACATTACGGTGCCATGACATTTTCGAGTCCAGATATATAACCATGGACTTCGCACTGCCAGACAATCTAAGTTCTATTCCGTTTAGCCTCGGGAGTGGAAAAGAGGAAAAGATGGTACCTTGTATCTTTTTTGTGAAGAGTACGAGATCCGTTTTCTGAGTATTAACACTGAGACCACTTTCGATAGTCCACCTGCTGATAGTTCTCAGCGAATCCTTCAGACGCTGTGAGAGGGTATCCGGGTATTTTCCAGTAACTGCCACAGCTATGTCGTCGGCATACGCCACGGTTTTAAACAGCTTGGAATCAAGTTCCATAAGCAGAGAGTTTAAAGCGAGATTCCACAGAAGAGGGGACTCCCTGTGGAGTACCTCGGTTTGCTACCTTGCAGATTGTAGCCCGCCCCAGAGTGCATACAATAACCCTATAGGTTTGTAGATTCCAGACTAGGCTTATTATCGACTGATGAATATTCAGTCTACGTAGAGCCATTATGATGGTCTCTGGTTTCACATTGTTGAAAGCACCTTCAATGTCTATCAAGGCCACCAATGCATATTCCTTCTGCTTCATTGATTTCTCGACAAAACTAACCAGCGAGTGTAGCGCAGTCTCAACCGATTTGCCTTTGGTGTAGGTGTACTGAGAGGCTGATAGCAGGTTCGGATTTATGTCCATTCTAAGATGGAGATCGACGATCCGTTCCATGGTTTTGAGAAGAAAGTAGCACAGACTAATAGGTCTGAAATATTTCGGGGTGGTGTGGGATGTTTTACCCACTTTGGAGATGAATACTACCGAACACCTAGTCCATGAAGCTGGTATATACAACAGCCGAAAGCAAGCTGTGTATATCCTTATTAGCCATGGCGCAACTAGTTCCGTATTTTGCTGTAGATTGGCTGGTATAATGCCGTCCGCACCCGGTGACTTGAACGGGCCAAAACTATTTATCGCCCATATCAGTCTTTCCCTGTTTACGGGAATTTATGGTATGTGGTAATTTGAAGTAACGGTCAAGCATTCTTCCGTGTAAGGGATGCATCCAGGAAAATGCGAGTCCATGAGCACCTCAAGGGTGTCATGTCCGCTGGTTGTCCAACTACCAAATGGTTTCTTAATGAAACCTATGGTGGTAGGTGGCGGTTGATAGGATTTTTCGAAATCGACAGGTCTCAGATGTACCCTCTACACCACTGCAGAAGGTTCTCCAGGACTTGCGCTTCGCGTGGCTAAATATGGTCAAATAAAAAAAACAGAACGAAGGTAAAATCTAAAGTCTTCATAAATTGATTTCATTCGTATTTTCGATTCCTGTAAATAGTTCGTTTTATAAAAAAAAGTAAAAGAATGTCATTTGCACAATTAATGATAAGAAGTAATTTCAATGAAAATTTAAAAATTTAAAAATTTTTTGCTTAAAAATTAAGGTACAGCAGAATCAGCTAAAATCGTTACCAGATATACTGAATACTCATATGTGGGAAAATAAAAATTCTTAAGTGTACAATATTTTTATTTGCCTTGTAATGTTTTGTTTAACATTAATACAAGTTAAATAAGTTATAACAAATTTGGCTGTAAATTTTACGTTTAAAATAATTCTTGTAAAAAACATCCGACTTCAAAACAGAGGACGGGCAGACGCCAAACGGACAGTACCAATCTGGAAGTAATTCAATCCAAATAAATTTAGCATTTTACAAATCAGATCAGAAATGGCGGAGTTCTGAGGGAACACACACAAAAAATACAAACAAGTTGATTCGTTGATAATTTCAAGTCGGTTAGCGACTGAGTTTTTATTGTTTTGAATATGTTTAAGTTAGTGTCAAGAATTTTTCATAAATCAAGCTTTTTTTCTCTAAATGTCAAGCTTTTTCGCAATTTGGATCTGGCAAGCCTAGATCTATGGTAAGCCAGTGCATGGTGTATACTTAATCAATAGAGCAGATGTTCGTAGTATTCTCTCAATAAGTGCTGAGTGCGCACTCAAAATAAAATGATAGGTAAATCTAACCAATATAAATATTTAACCTATTGTTAAAGTAAATTATTGTTGCAATTTTTATGAAATAACAATTTTCATTGGTTCAAACAACTTTTCAAAGTTGTAAGTCGTTTCATGTCTATGGTTACTTTGTGCTACCGTTATTCAACAAGATGACTTAGCTGAGATGGTAAAGGCGCCTGGTTCATAAACATGAGATCCTAAGTTCGAGACCGAAATATTACATTTTACTAAATTGTAAAATATAAATTTGGGGAAAACGACGTTTTAAAAATAAAGTTGATTTTGATAGTTAAAATTATTCATTTAATTTTTAACAATTTTTGTAGTTAAAGCTACCAATTTTAATGGTTAAAATTACCAATTTAAAATAATAACAGCGAAAATAGTTATTTCACAAAAATTACTGTATTTAAATAAAAGAAGTCACCACATGTCTATGTATACTTTGTGCTATTCTTACTTAACAAGATGACTTAGCGGAAATCGTAAAGGCGTCCGGCTTATAAACATGGAAACAGCGTTGCCAGAATGATGATTTTATCATATTTTTAATGATTTTTAAACCAGAATATGATTTGATGATTTTTTTTCCCGAAATTATGATTTATTTTCTCGCAAATTATGATTTTTTTTTTTGAACTTTTCATATGTATATCGTCACAGAAAATGCAAAGGCCCCATTTCACATCTTAAAAGTATTACAGGAGAAGGATGAATCTTGTTTAAATGAAAAATATATTTATAACTAGTGCAAAATTTTACAGTACATATAAGTAAAAAAGGACCCAAAAAATTTGTACATTTATTGTGAAATTTTGCACCAAGTGTCAACATTTTTTTTTATTTAAATAAGTTTTATGGTTCTCCTGTAAAATTTATAAAATGTTAAATAGGGCTTTCTGCATATTCTGTGCTGATTCTATCATGTGCTGATTTCTTAAATGGGCATGACTAATATTTCCAATAGCACCCTAACTCGAGAACGGACTATCCGATTAGAATAAATAAGCCACCAAAATATGCGTTTTCAAATTCCCTTAAGTCATACATATTATTGTTTTATATTTCCAACTATTTCGGAGTTATTCAGAAATTACCGGCGAAATTTTTTTTGGAACAATTAATTTTATTGTTTTCAAAAACTCATAAAAGAAATTAAAACTGCAGACAATTACAATTTTTATCATTAGTCTGACAGCTAACTAGACATAAAATAAGCCATGAGTCATGAAAATCGATGGACAATGTTGATTTTATTCACAATTAAGTGATAAAAATCACAATTTCCACATAACAGAAAAATTTCAATTTGTGTGTGTGTGTGTGTGTGTGTGTGCATTAGGTCTCTCACCTAATTGTAAATAAAATCAACATTTGTCTGTCGATTTTAAAGGTTTTTGGCTTATAATATTCCAAATGTACTTAGCTTCCCTCTTAATTTTTTCATGACTTTTTCAAAACGAAAAATTTCTGAATAACTCCGAAACAGTAAGAAATAAAAATAAATAAATATGAATGACTTAAAGGTAATGTATTCTGTATATTTTGGTGCATTATTTATTCGATTTGGACAAACCATTCTCGAGTTATGGTAAAAAATACTGATGTACCTAGTGAAAATATTAGTCATGCCCATTAAAAAATTTGTACGTGATGGGCAATATACTGAGCACGGATTTGTGAATTAAAGTTTGTATATTCCACAGATTTTTATTTCAAGGACGAAAAATATTTTTTTTCATACATGCACTGGTCCGATTTTATTTCTTGGTGGAAGTTATTTTGTCTCATTTGTATATGTTCTTACAGTCATGGCGATATTTTATATACTTCGCTGATTGCTCCCGACCTTCAAACTTTTTCAAAAATGTTTGCTATTACATACAATTTTAAAATGTACAAGAATCTCTTTAATATTGGTTGCCAAGAAAGTAATAACCCTCCCATCTAGAAGATGACATGAAGGATATCATATCATATTAAAGAACTGTTTTTGTTTTAGTTTGCTATAAACGTCTCATTGTTCAACTTAGGAATACGAATTTGTGATGATTTTTTATATCAAAATATGATTTTTAATTCGTCAAATGATGATTTTCTTCGAAAAGCTTCTAGCAACGCTGCATGGAAACCTAAGTTCAAGTCCAAAAAATTACAAAAAAAAAATTTTTTTAACAAACACACTTACTGCTTAAGCCTTGACAGGCATCGAACCTGCGATCCGGCTAGTAGTTTTACACACTATCAACTAAATTACAATTTCATTGGTTGATTTTTACTGTATTTTATGGGTTGGCTCAATTCTAACCTATTAAATTGGTTAGATTTACCAATATTTTATTTTGAGTGCGTAACTATCTATGGAACTCCACTAAACAACTGACTCGCACATTAGGATGGGCCTTAGTAACATGTCCAAAAGCCACTTGGGAGTTATGTGACTTACGTCCTATCTGTTTCGAATAGCCTTTTTGCTGACCGTTCTCGCTTTCATGTTGAGATTCTATGATAGTTTGGAGCCTAGGATAATACCAAGATACCCCACACTATCAGATAACCCCGTTAAGAGCCTATGACGTTATCATTGTATTTTTATGAAATTAACTTAGTAGATATGATCGTTAAGCTTTGTTTTTAAAAATGAAATGATTTTTTTCAGTTATTTTTCCTGTTTTTAAGGACGCCCCTTTTTTCCTATAGATCCCCTTCTTATGCCCTACTTTTTTTTGCTGATCCCTTTTTGAGCCCATTTCTGAAAATTTTCAACGGTAACGCTGATCGGCACTGTAAGCTATTAAGCCTTAACAAATACTGTGCCTCTTTAATTCTGTGCTGCCTCAAATTATATTTTACCTCAAATTCTTCTTGACATAACAAATGTCAAGAAGTTGTTGTATTTTTACTAAATGTCGCCTTCAATAGATTTTGGCAGTTTTTTTTGTTTCTTTGCAGAAACATCACCTGGGAATGCAGTTTATTTTCTTGCGAAATTTTATAAACATCTCTTGAATTTGCTCGCATTGTTTTTTTTTTCTATTTTGAAATTTCACCCCAACATGTAAACGTCAAAAATAACATTTTGAATAATTGCTGATAATTTAAAATTCTTGATTTCTTTTGGTAAAAACTTGTGCAATAAACATTAAATATCAAAACCTATTAAATTATTAGTACATATTAGTAAATCAATTCTCTGGGCGATTAAATGAAAATAAATAAATTTTTATAATTGAAAAAAATTCTAATTGCAAATCTTTAACAATTTAGCGTCAAATTCATTCAATAATTTATATAGATTTCATGGTGTTAATTAAAGTTACAATTTTTCCAAAATTTGTGTCTTTACTTAAGATTGACATTTACATTATCGTTAGTTAAAACAAAATGGTGACACTAAGAGTAAGAGGAATGGTTAGTGTGTGTGAGAGTGAGAGAGAGAGAGAGAGGGGACGAGAAAGTGTTAAGTGATAAAGGTGTAAATTGCACATGTCAACAAATGTCAATCTTTTAATGTCAATAAAGCTGTTACGTACATGTGCATAGATGAATGTACGTATGTATATCTTGCTTTGAGTTTGTTTTTGTTTATCTTTACATTAAATGGATTTAAAAATTAGTTTTAAAATATTTTTGACAAGGGTTTTCATTTACAAAAATTGGGACAATTCTAAATTACATTATGCAACAAGAAAAATAACAATGGTAATTACATATTATACTTCTTTTTTTTTTTTTGATTTGTTATTTTCCTATAACAACAAAAACCACTGGAAATTTAAAATTATATGGATAATTTTTATTAAATTTTTTTATAACTTGATAATAATGTATCTTCAAATTTCGGCATAAAATACAGCAACAAATTTTAATATTAATCAGCTTTAGGCTAATGTCATATAATTTGTTATATACTCAATAAATTCAGTGATATTCAGGACGAAATAAAGGAAATTTTTTTTGCAAAAAAAAATTTTATAATTAAAAAAATATTTTACTTGTTGGAGCTTATGCGTGCCTATTAGGGTTTGGGATTTCCCGGACTTTTGCACTTCCCTGGAAACGGGAATTCCCGGGAAAAGTTAATAAATGTCTTTGATTATTCGTTTTATTTATCTTAAAACATCTTCAGGATTTCAATAATTGCGTCGACTTATAATAAATTTAATTAGTGTCAACTGAAAGTTTTTACAGGTTCTATGAGCTTAAAAATTCCACTACACTTTCCAAAATTTTTTCAGTAATTCTGCGGAAAATCACTCAAATTTCGTTTAATATCGAACTATTTACTTTAGTAAACGATAATCATTGATACTTATAATAATTCTGGCAAAAAAACCGACTTTACTACAAAGAGCAATATACTTGATGGCCTTTCATATAAACAATTTTGAAAATCGGTATGCAAATGGAGGAATTGTGCTATAATAAATATTTTGGGTGGAGGCGTGGAAGACTTGCCCCACCGATTTTCGTAGAAAAATTATGCGACCAAACTCTAAGCAAACCATTCCAAAAAAAAAAAAAAAAGAATTTTGGAAGTCGGCCCATAAATGGAGGAGCTATGCGATAATCAATATTTCTGGGGAAGGGGAAAAAATTATGCGATAATCAATATTTCTGGGGAAGGGGAAAAAATTATGGTACCAACCTGCAAGGGGGTTTGCAGCAAATTTCCCAAGTGATTTTCGAAAAAAACTATGAAACAAAACTGTAGTCAAACCCTTTCAAACAAAAAAAAATTTTGAAAATCGGTTCGCAATTGACTAAGTTATGGAAGGGGGGGGAGTAAGCAAACAATACAAGAATTTTCGAAATCGGTTCACAAATAACATAGTTACGGATTTGGTGGGGGCGGAGGGGGGGCGCACATTTCCCCCTCCCATTTTCGAAAAGAATTATTTGGACAAACTGCTAGCAAACCCTTTCAAACAAAAAATAATTTTGAAAATTGGTTCACAAATAACAGAGTTATGGATTGGGGGGGGGTAGCAAATTTCCTCCTCCGATTTTCGACAAACAAATTTTGGGACCAATTTTTGTCAAACCCTTTCAAACAGAACAAGAATTTTGAAAATCGGTCCACAAATGACAGAGTTATGCATGGGGGGAGCAATTTGTGACAAAAAATGTTTGGACCAATTTTTGTTAAACCCTTTCAAATAAAAGAAGAATTTTAAAATCGGTTCACAAATGACAGAGTTATGCATGGGGGGGAGCAAATTTCCACCCTCCGATTTTCGAAAAAAAATTATGGGACCAAACTGCATGCAAACCCTTTCCAACAAAAAAAGAATTTTAAAAATCGGTTCACAAATGACAGAGTTATGCGTGTACAAACATAAAAAAGTAAAAAAAGAACATATACACGAATTGATAACCTCCTTCTTTTTTAAAGTCGGTTAAAAAGTATTCTACTTTGCTCTGTTATAGTGATTAAACGACATCTATTACTAAATTCATCTTGCATGTACTTTTCGTATCAAGCAATAATTTTTCTCGCCTTAAGAGAAATGGTATGACTTCAATTACTTGTTTCAATTACATTTGAAACAAGGACAAAGTTTTAGAATTGGTTTTTGTTTCAAATCAAATTGTAAGAATGAAAAGTGTCCTTCGACATCGATAAGCACGGTATTAGTATTTGAAAAAACATAGAAAAACAGAAAAACATAGCAACTTTAACCTAAACAATTTCATCGAGTAAATTTAGTCGTACAGTCAGTCAAACGAACTTTGGTACTATTTAAACAAATATTGAAAATTTTGATATTAAACAATAACAGGATTATAATACAAATTTCTTATATGAATCGAAATAAATTGGGCGGTCACGTACGCCATTTTATAAATATGTATGTCAAAAAAGTCCATATATTTATGAAATAACGTGTACTTTTAAGTTCCCGTTTTCCCGGGAAATTTTATAGATTTTCCCGGGAAATTAAAAGTAGACTTTTCCCGGGCGGGAATTCCCCAAACCCCAAACCCTAGTGTCTATATGCCTGCATTTCAGTTGTGTTTTACCAAATCATCAGTAGACTTCAACCATATTTTTGAAAAGTTTCCAACGTCTTACCTCAATCACAAACTTTAAAACATCATTTGAGAATTATAAAAGAATAAGCGTAGTAGGCTTAGAAACTTATTCAAAATACAGCAAACAAATTGTATGGGTGATTCTCTTTTTAAATGCTTTTTTTGTGTCCGTTGAAAGTATAATAAAATATTTCATGAAATAAACGCATATATTTTAACCCTCTGCGGCTGACGTGACTTCATTATCACAATTCCACTGACGTGGTAGTACACTAGACACTATTTCGACTGCTTATATTTTCCAAGTTGCCTTTGTAAACCCACTGAAACTATTTTTGATTTTAGTTTAATGTAGTAGTTTCTTATTTATTGTAATTTTTTGTTGAAAACAAAACGACAAAGCTTATTAAAATCAAAATTATTGGCATGACATAAATTACCCTTAAAAAATTTACATCCATATAAAAAACAAAAAATCGTCATATCTTATTTTATTTTTTATTTTTTTGGTAAAAAGTTTAACATTAATTTTAGCTTATACCTAAGCTAATTAATCTAGAAAGAAAAGAGATAATATCAATGCTTTAATAAAAAGTTACAACGTATTTTGTCAGGTCTACCTCAAAACTGACTTGGTAGACTTGTAGACGCTTGAATGCTCACATCAACGCGTACGCTCGTTTCAATTGCTTTCTTCACACTAATGTATGCATGAGTACGTAATAAGAAGGTACTGAAAATACCAGAATCGATAATTGTATAATTATGGCGTAAAACAATGTTTTCTGTTTACTGGTGTCTGCTAGACTACGACGTCAGTCGCAGAGGGATAAAGACTGCTTTAGCATGATTATAAATAAATGTACATAAGTTTTTTTCTGTAACACTGTCCATTATATATTAAAAACGAAGCACAAAAATACTGTTATATGCCCTTTATACAAAATGGCGTGTACGTAATGCATGCAGTTGATTTTTCACATTAACCAACTATGAATTCTTTCAAAACTGAGATTTTCACACATCAAATTTTTGAAAAATATTAGAAATTATATATATTTTTTAATTGTCCGCAGTCTTGTGTATTGAGCGTTACGCTTTTTTAGTACTCTTCATTACTTAGTTTAATTATTAACATTGCATTAGCAACATAAACTAAAATAACACCGTACACTCAAAATATTCTGTACTTAAAATTATCTGAAATTGCAATATAAAATGAACTAAAACTCAATTAAAAACTGTTCTACTTATTTTTCATTTAAGTTTAATAAAAAGTTTATTCAACTTTAAATGTTGAAAAGTTAACAGACTTAAAACCATAAAAAAATGAATGATTCCTTATTTGTTTGGATCAGCTTAACTATCAAAAGAACTAATAGCAGTTTCCGTAAAAATAAAAGAGGTTTCCTTGTTTCTGCTATTTTTACTGTTAAATAATCAAACACAAGCTCCGTTAAAATAACTGATTTTTGCTTTATTTTTAAATGTTAGACATGTTAATTAACAATTAAATTTTCTGCGATTTAGGGTGTGTGCCAAACGGTAGCAAAGTACTATTGTAAGTAAATTTTTTACACTTCTGAGGTGAATAGAATTTCACTAGGCCTAGGGGTTAGTAAAATTTTTGACATCAGAGATACATTTTTGACAAGCAGAAATCTGAAGCATGGTATTATAAAACAAGGTAAAACCATCGCCGTTGTTTTTGAAAATTCGAGCCGTCGCCCAATATATAGATTTTTGCGGCTCTTAAATGTAGTTAGACTGTGAAAAATGCAACAAATTGTACTTCATTATACAATTTTTCGTTAAAGCAGAGCATTTTGTTTTATATGTATAAAAATGTTCTTTTAAAAAATTTTTTGGTAGCCGGTGGTTTGTCAAAGTTATTGCTTCGCGCCGTATTATCAAAGAAGATATCATTTGGCACAGCAGAAACATGAAATGTTTTCCCCACAGGCAAATATTTTTATACCATAGTACTTTTCTACCGTTTGACACACGCCCTTAGTTATACTTCTCGGTTTTAGTGATTTCACCAATGCATTTAGCAATTTTCACGAACTTGTAAATTTTTTTGCGTTTCTTCCGAGTTTCTGGTGTATTTTTTCACTGTTTTGGCGATTACTAATTAATTTTAGGACTTGCTTCCGATTTTGCAACTTTTGGCGAAGTTTTGCAATGGCGGTATTCAGTGTTTGATACGAATGGCCTTGCGAAAGAGCAAATGTATAATATCGTTGCTTTTTTGTAAAATCAAGCAACAAGTACACAGAGTAGCCGTTAGATTTCATAAAAAAAGTTACGATATTTTGCATTTGCTCTTGCGCAAGACCATTTGCACCAAACCACAGTGTTTTACAAACTTTTTTGTGGAAATAATTCGGTATCTCGTGAACTGTTAAAGATATCGCTCTGAAATTGCACACAGACAGAGTTGAGGTGTTTCAAAATTCATGAGCGCGGTCACGGCTGCCTGCCGTAAAGAAGGGCTCGTGGGCAAACCCCCAAGGTTGGCTACCTCGGATGTAAAGTTTTGTCAAAAAATCGCCAAAAGTTTTTATAGGGCCAAAAGAGGTAATGCTTCTCCCTCCAGCTCTATCCGAAGTTGACCGATTTTGAAATAAAATTTATAGTTTCCTTAAAAATTCCTCAGAATGCAAAGTAACGATCGCCACAATACTACAAATATTCTAAGGCCTTAGGTGTTCCCTAAATATACCGAAAGTTATTTAAATATCACACGGTAAATAGCGACAGGGCGACCATTTTTGAAAAAAAACTCATCTTTTGGAACATATTTTCCCCGTTTGAATTTTGGTATTTGAATATTAAAAACGGTAAATATCATTATTTTGTCGTAGAAAACTTTTTCGTCTATATAAGTTAAAAATTTTATCAAAATATTTCTGCCCGTTCCAATTTTTTTGTGAATTCAAATATTGAACTATTTTCCAAAAAAGTTTTTAAATCATGAGATTTGGGGATTAAACGGGGTAAACAACACAAGTATTCAAAGTTTTTACTGGTTCAAAGTAAAGTTGTTTCTTTTGTTATTTGGCGCGCTGAATGTGAATTTGAGCTCAGTTATTTCAAATGTGTTCTAGTTTTCGAGATAAACGGTTATATCGAAAATAGAAGCAATTGCACAACATACGAGGGCGGATCAATAAGTCTGTGACATTTTGAATGAAACACAGTTTTTTTTGCAAAACAAAAAAATTTTTTTTCAACATAATAATCTCCTTTTAACTCAATACACTTAGTCCAACGTTTCTCCAGTTTTTGTATCCCTTCCAAAAAATAGGATTTTTCGAGATCCTTAAAATAGGCATTTGTTTGGTCAATAATTTCATCTCTTTCCACCGAGCCATTTCTTTCGGTTTGGAAATAGGAAGTAGTCACTAGGGGCTAAATCCGGAGAATATAGCGGATGAGGTACTAATTCGTAGCCCAATTCATAGAGTTTTGCCATTGAGATTGCACACGTTTTACTTTTACGTTTATGGTCAACTGAGAGCAAACGCGGCACCCATCTTTCAGACAAATTCTTAAACCCAGCTGACCACTTAAAATCCGAACCACACTGCCATATGAAATGCCTATGGCATCAATAATCTCACACACTTTTACTTTTCGATCGGCCAACACCATATCGTGGATGCTTTCAACATTTTCGGGTGTACTGACCTCAATTGGCCGTCCAGAACGTTCAGCGTCATTTGTACTTGTGCGACCACAACGAAAGTCAGTAAACCACTTTTTTACCTTTGAAAGCGATGGTGCAGAGTCCCCATAGTATTTATCGAGGTTTCTTTGGTTTGATTGATGGTTTTTTTTCGCAAAAAATAATGTTTAATGAGCATTCGAAATTCCTTTTTTCCATTTTTAGAAAAATACAGGAGGTTGTATGTTTTGAACAGCTGTAAATGACGACACTTGTTAAAAATTTTACTGTAGTCTATTAACAGGTCGTACTTGATGGGAACAGTGTTTTATATAACTACGAGGGAAGTTCGAAAAGTCACGGATTTATTGATCCGCCTTCGTATCTTAACATAACTAGAGAACTGTTCGTTATATTTAGTTAAATAAAAAAAAATCTGAAATTCGACACCAGTAATATATTTAAGCCGTACCAACACTATTTTTTAATTTGCTCAGTAGTTTCAGAGATATCGTGGAACTTGTGCAAAAAAAAAGTTTTTAATAAAAATTTTATTTTTGAAAAATTCATAAAAAATTAAAATCAAATAAAAATTCGTTATATTTTTGATATGTACATATATAGGTCAATATGTTTCAAATAAAACAAGCCATATTCCATTAAAATCGATCCATAAGTTTTGGGTTTCTTCACAATTAAGTGAGAAAACTCAATTGATAAAAATAACGATTTGCTTTCCTTGCTGAAATAAAAAAAAAATAAATAAAAAAAACTAGACAACTCAGGCAAATAAAAACATACAAGATTAAATAAAAATTTTATAATATTTTTATTAATTTCATCTTTTTTTAAGTGTCCATATGAATGAATCTATGTACTTGTATGTGCTTAAATACAAAGTTACAAAATTGTTGTCATAAACTAAACCTTTTTGCTGCTATAAATTTGCTGCTATAAACTATGATAATAAAATTAACTACTAGTTAGTTGTAACAATAGATAAAAAGTCTTTATTTTAACGCAGGTTTAGAAGGACAATTAATTTTTTTAGTTTAAAATATTGGTACTAAAATCCAATTTATAATATTTTATTCGGTTGTACTCATCATATTCGTTATTTACTCATGACAAAAGTATACTATCGGTTGATCTAATCAATTTAAGAATTGTCAGAATTATATTTTCATTAAAATTATGCTGTTTTGCTACAGAGCATGGATTGTTTTTTAGATTCATAGAAAATTGAAAATTTTATCGGCCTAACCATTTTCCAACCAATCTTTTTTCCGTGGGTATATCATAGTTTCTGTAATAAAAACAGGATCAGTAATAAAAAATACATTTGGGTATGGCAGGTGCGGGTCCAAGGAAGGGAGAGAAATGCTGCAAAATGGTGAGTTTCATTTAAAAGTTTCCCTCCCAAAAGCTTAAGCTGGATGCTCGGCTTGTGTATGGTTATTCTAAACAGATGTTGGCTGAGTAGTTAGCGCATTTGACTACAAACCCTGAGGTCTTAAGTTGTTCAAGACTAGTTTCAGGCAAGCCAACAACATCATGCATTTTTCTCATGTGCATTGGTGTGTTATTATGTTATTTGTTGTTGGACTGTTAAAGTGATGAAGGCATAGCACTGATTACTTTACCCTCCTTCGTCGGTATTGTAGCAGAACCGTCAGCGAAGTAAAAGAACTAATAAAATGGCTACTTTCTAAAACACTTTTGTTGAAAATTATGTCGATAATAGTCGGAAGCACTTTACCGGTTATTATCGACCGAAAATTACACACGCATTATTTTTGAACAAAATGTTTTTACTAAGAAAAGAGATGGGCTGCGTGCACATTTGAACCCCGACCTCCTGAGCGATAGTCTGACGTATGTACCATTCAGCCATAGCCGTGTTATACTTTATGTTATATGTTTTCCACTTGGACTAAATATGTTTAATTTGAAAGGTTCTTTCGATGTAATTTTAGACAAGAAGAAATTTTCAACACAAATTTTGACAATATATGATCCTAAGTTGGAAGTAATGTTTTAGAGTGTATACAGCTTAAACAACTCACTTTACACCAGAGGGGCTAGCAACACTGCTCTATAAAAACGCGTAATTGCAGTGTTGTCAATGAATTAAGCTTTTATATCTCTCTCTCCCACTTCACCACCTGTGCTCTCTACACTATCCCTTTCCCAAAGAAGGTAACACATTAATTAATGAACTGCCTGATTGTGTTACTTCTCTCTAAAAAAATAAAAATAAAAAAGCTTTAGTGATGAAACAGAACAAGACTGTAACGACGACCGAAAACCAGCCAGAGAGCAACAAAGCCCATAATAAAAACGACAACCGAAACGACAAATTTCTCATACATTTTATTAAAATTTTTCCTTTTCGTTTTATTTTTCTTCACTCAAATCAAACGTTTTGCTTAAATAAACAATGAAAATTTATAAAAATATGGTAACTTTTTTGTGAGACAACAGAAAATGAAAATACGTTCTCAAAATAAAATAAATTCTATTTCAAAACGTAAATATTTAAAATGTCAATTTGTATGGAAAGACACGCTGCGCCGTTGTTCAGTTTCATTATTTACACAAGTTTTTAAACAAACTTCATTTCAAATAGAAATTTAAATGTCAAACTAATTTATATTTTTAGTTTTTTAGCTCTTTTTCATTTTTAGAATCACATTAAAATGTCTTTTGTACCTTTCAATCAGTTCTTATAGTTTTTTATTATATTTAATAAAAATAAACAATTGAATTAACTTTTTACGCATAATTAATTTAATTACACATTCCCAACATTTTATTTACATAAAATAGACCCCGCCAGCAGCACACATTTTAAAATCCTTGTCACTGTTTGTTTGTTTGTTTGTTTGGTTGTATATTTTGTCCAAATAAATACCAATTGAATTAATAATTATTCCAAAAAAGTAGAAAAAAAGACAAAAAAAAAATCAAAGAAGTGAATAAAATATTCAATACGAAATGTCAAGTTAATTGACATTACGTAATGGTACGAGTGCGATAAGTTTAATAACGTGTCTTCGACGTTGTTTCTGTTGTGTTGTTGTTTTTTTTTTATAGAAAAGTTAACGACATTTGAACTTTAGCAAGTCATTTGTATACAAATGGACAATGCAAGGTAAAGAAATACACTGAAAGAAATTTTATATAGAAAAACTGAAAAAGCCAAGAGTTCCTTGAGCAAATAATATGATCTTTAAGCTAATATGTTATAGAAACTATAAGGACGTAACTAGTATGATAGTATATACTATCATATTACTCATACGTATACAATTTTACCATAAAAAATTGGAAATTCGCATTTTCTTCACGTGTTTTTTTATTGAAAATTCATAAAAAAAGACCCGCTTAATATATCGCAAAAAAAGGAGGATGGCTATGTTTTTTAATAAATAGCAAAGAAATAAAAATTAAAAAATTAAGTTCTATTACTATTTTCATGCAGGTAAATAAAATGCTTCTGACAATTTTACTATTTTTAGAAAATCTGCTATTCTGGCCATATTTTTGAGCGGGCGGGTAACATTTGAAAGCCATATTATTTATATTAAATATTAGAGTTCGACCGAAACCAGTTTTTTGAGGCCGAACCCGAACCGAACCTAATATTCGGCAAAAAGGCCGAAACTTTTTTAGCATTAACTGATATTGACATTTTAAAAACTTAACAGAACTGAAAAGTCATTTAATTTATTAACGGCCCTTTTCACAATGTGATTAAAAGTTAACGTGGTCTTTAACGGCAAATTCGGCATATAAAACTCTCCCTTAAAGTATACGTTAACTTTTAACTGTACACTGTGAAAAAGGGCGTAAGAGTATTTCTACATACATACAGTGTCAGTCAATATAATAGTAGAAATTGAATATATTTCATTCCATCGAGCAAATATAAAACTTAAACATTTACGAGCATATGACTAAAAAAACTTGGCGTGAATATTGGGTTCGGTACACATACATTGAGGAGTGTTTTATCACTCTATTAATGACGTTACAAGAGCACCATTTTCAAAAAGGTGAGTCGGAATAACTAAAAAGATATAAAGTGGAATATTTAGCTATTTTTTACACTAAATTTATACGATTTCATTCATTTCTACTAAAGTGAAGTTTTTTTGTTTACGCCCGCGTTTCATCGGTGATATACACAATACAGAATTTTTCTCGACGGTATTGAATTTATCGTGAACATTGAAAATGAGATTTTCTCATATTTTGAAATTATTTTAAAAAATCTATTTAAAAAAAACAAATAATCAATTTCAGTGTAAAATTGCAGAAGTAAATTCGATTGCGAAAAATCGATTTATTATAACATAGATTTTATTACAATTGATTTTCGATTGGAATCGAAATCGGTTTACCATTCCCTAGTTTATGCTAGTTTATTTTGGCAACAAACAGTTGAATACTTTATGTTACTATCAGCCATGTCACAGATTCCGTTCGGATTGGTTTTGATTCCGTCGTTGTCATTCCGAAAAAGTACATTTTTGGTGCTTTAGATTCCGTTTATTTTGTATTTCGTTTTTACAATGATAAAGTTTTTATACCTTGAGGCGTTTGTTTACTCTTGTTTTTAGATGCAAAGCTCAAATTGAACTTTTTATTAACATGGAAAGCTCATGACCAAATATTTATTTGACACTCCTAAAAGTATGCAAGATTTTTAGTATTTACTGCAAATGAAGTCAGTAGAAAAGTGTTTTTCAATTCCACTTTGAAAATTAAAAGTGGTTTGATTACGAAGAAAAATTTCGTTTTTCGTTTTCTGAAGATGCAACTTACGGAATTGAAACCACTTTCGATCGGAATGGTATTCTGTGTGTATATCTTTTGGTTGCGCTTTATAAAACTAAGTAAAATTTTCATTCCATTTGAAAAGATATTGGACGGGGAAAAACAGATTCATGGCGGTGACATATTTTAAATTTGGAAAATACTATTTCGATTAACTTCCTTATTTATAGACAATAAAAAGTTTTGGTTTCGGTATTCGACCAAAAAGTTGGCCTAAACCGAATATCTGCCGAAACCACAATTTTGGCAGAATCAGAAACCGAATATTCGGTCGGACTCTATTAAATAATCTAATATGATTTGTAAAGAAATTTGTAAAATCCAATGGGCGTTTTTTATTTCTTAAGCGATGAATTTAGAATTTCGTAGAAAAATTCATTATTTTTCGTCCAATGCTGGATGTGGCGCGCATGCTTTAATCTACGACTATTTAAAATTTCAACTGAAGTAATTTTTGAAGTCTATTCTTTTCAAATCTTGAAAAGAAAAAATTTTAATTTTGACAAAATTTTGAGAAAAACGTCGAACAAATAATCTATAGTTTTGGCGAAATCTAGTAATTTTTCACTGTCATTTCAAAATCTTGACTTTTATTATTTTTTCCACAACTAAATGTATTGAGATAACCAAAAAATGTTTCTGTATATTCTCAAGGATTGTGTTAAAAATCGTAAAATATGTTTTTGAAGATTATAGCTATATGCTACTACCGGAGATATTTATTATATAGAGAAAAAAGTCGGGGTCAAAAACCAATATTTTAAAATTCAAAGCCAAATATCTTTGAAATTATTGAAGATATGCTAATGAAATAAAGTGTATTATCTTAATCTGCTCATAAACTTTACAACAATTAAATTTATTAAATTTATTAAAATCGGATAATATATGTAAAAGTTATGAGGCCAACAAAATTTTTCATACCCCAGATAGTCAACTTTGACACCCTGTATCACACCGTGTGATTCAAAAGAGTGATCAGAATTTCAACATTCTCTATAATTTTTGCATACGTCGTTTTGTAATCGAACCGCTATTTTCAAAGATACAGATTTATTGCTCTTTTTTCCAATTGGAACCACTGTGCAGCGTAAAAGTTTTTTCTCATTACTGAATTTTTTTTAGCTTGGAAAAATCCTAAGCTTGTGGTCCAAAAGTTGTGCAAATTTTTATAATTTTAGTATGGGCTCGTCACTTCAAGAAGTTATACATATATTTTAATGAATATTCATTAACGTTTCTTCATTTCAATCTCTATAAAAGCAAATTGAACTGAATTAAAGTTTCGTTCTAATTACGCTATCACAAAACTAGTCACGTGACCTCTATGTTTAATTTTCAACAAAACCCAAGAAATCTAAATGCTGATGAAGTGCGTAGCCACACAGAAAATACGTATTTGAACTTTAGTTCCTTATGGCGCACTATGCACATCAATGCTTTGAACAATAAAAATCAATGCTTGGACGATAAAACAAAAAATATTTTAAAATGAAAAAATAGTGGTCACAACTACGAGCACATAGCATAATGGTGTTGTCGCTGCGGATTTGTTAGATTTTCAGTGCTTTTCAGTGTAACTTCCCGGGGAAGTACCAGAAAACTCCTAGAATTTTTGGGGACTTTGGCCTAGTCTTTTGGAATCCTCAATATGGCTTGTGTCTTTGCTAAATGCTTTGTGGCTTGGCTAAGTGGTTCGTGGCGGTACTAGCTGAAGATGCCTGCTAATTATATCAATTCCTATGAATGATATGAAATTTGTTGACATTACGCAACATAACAAAATATAATGGTGTTACCGCTACGGATTTTTTAGATTTTAGTGCTGCCGTTCTCTGCCGGGGAATGCCTGGGATTTTCGGCTTAGTTTTTGGGAATCTCTAATATTTTTCCTTTAATGGGAAGAGAAGTTTTGTGACAGCTACAAAACGATTTTTTATTGTCTCTTTTTCTTGTGTTGACAATAAATGCGGCTGCACGCAAAACCTAAAATTTAATCTAATTTAATTATCTGACCCTGTAAAAAGTTTCATATGTGTTAACTAGAATCATTAAAATGCACTAGTGAGTCTCTGGTGCGAATATCTCATGTGATCCCATAAGAACCACCTAGTCTATAGTAAGTCAATAGTTCCAAGGTCACTAGTGGAATCTCAATGACAAGCACATGCTAAATGTCTATATCACAAAATATTGCCTGGGCTACAATTAGTCAGTAATACTGGGGACTAAATCAATAGTCAATCGGTACAGTTTACTATCGACATTTCCTTCAGGGTAGATATACATATATGTTGAATTTTTTTCTGTTATTCCGATAAATTTCTTTCAGTGTTCAAGCAGTTAAAGAAGAAGTAAAAATAGAAAAAAGACAAGTATTCGCTCGTCCTTTTATATATGAGTTTTTTTTATAACCTTATAGAGTTATTGTTTTCGTAGAATTTTTTTTTTTTGTATATGATTTTGCTGTGCGGCTGCTAATTTCCTTTTTAACTGACAGTAGAAAATTTTATGTATTAAATAATATGGGCAAATGCATTTTCCATGTAACTGCTTTTCAAAAATGCTTAATTGAATATTAAATATTCAAAATAAAACGGAGGCATATTTTTTGCTGGATGACTATTTTTAAAAACTGAAAGAAAGAGTGCCAGCAGTGTCTCTCGCCAGTTGTCAAATTCTTTATATACATGTGATAAAAGCTTGCAATTTGGATGCATAACGAACAGCACGCTAACCCCCATCAGTTGGCTATAAACATTAGGGGTGTAACGATTTGCTGCTATGCTCGCTAAATTAAACTTAAATATGTGTAGGTGCGAGGTGAACTACACCAAGCCACATTTTTTTTAAATACGTTTTTGATACTGTTGGAATCAGCATTTTTTCCTCTATCGATTAGTAAAATCCAGTAAGTCTTATATTTCAAGGGATAGTAGAAGGGCTCACAACCATCTTGTAGGTAAAGAACTACAAGGCCTTTGTAGGAAGTTAGATATAAAAAATAATATTCGAGTTATCTATATATATAAAAGAGCAACGTTATTGGGTGATTGACTGACTCATTCATCATCGCCCAGCCCAAACCACTAAAGCCAGAAACTTGAAATTTTGTATGTGGGTTCCCCTGCCGATGTATAGACCCACTAAGAGGGATTTTGGGAAATTCAAATGCTAAGGGGATAAAAAGGAGTAAAAACGGGTAAATTCGGTAACCCTATAAATATAAAACTTCAAAAACATCATAATAAGATCATAAAATAAGATGACAGATGTTTGGTACTTTTTCGAAATTTGTACATTTAGGGGCCGAAAAAGGATAAAAATATAATTTTGGTACCTTTTTGTTAACCCGTTATCTTCTTAAATACTAAAGATAATAAATTAAGTAAAGTGCGACCTTGGCTCGCACACGAAGGGTTTCGTACGAATACACATATGTATATCCCTTTTCGCTTTTACCCCTTTTTCATTTTGGCAGTTTTTTCGTTGTTTTTTAATTTAATTTTAGTTTTTTTTAAGTATTTATCGGTGTTTTTGCCATTTTTTAGTTTTGGCGATTTTTTGGTTTGGCGTTTTTTAACGCTTTTTTCACTTTTTGACGATATTTTTAGTTTTAGCGATTTATTTTAGTTGTGGCGATTTTTTTTAAGTTTTTTCGCTTTTTTCGGTTTTGGGGATTTTTTGTCGGTTTTTGGTGATGTTTTAGTTTTAGCGATTTTTTTTGCGCTGGAATTTTTTTCGTTCTGGCAATATTTTTCTTGTTTTGTCGAGTTTTGGTTTTGTGCAATTTTTTTGTTTTTTTTTCGATTTTTTGAGTTTTGGAGTTTTTTGGGTTTTGGCTTTTTTTGTTTTAATTTTTTTTTTCGTTTTTTGACGATATTTTTAGTCATGCGATTTATTTTAGTTTTGGCATTTTTTCAGTTTTTACGCTTTTTTCGGTTTTAAAGATTTTTTGTGATTTGTTTAATTTTAGCGATTTTTTTGTTTTGACACTTTTTTTCGTTTTGGCGATTTTTTGGTTTTTTTTTGCGATTTTTGTAGTTTTGGCGTTTTTTTCGTTGTGGTGTTTTTTTTCATTTTGGCGATTTTTTCGTTTTTTGATGATATTTTTAGTTTTAGCGATTTTCTTTTGTTGTAGTACCTTTTTTCGTTTTGACGACTTTTTTCGGGTTTTCAGATTTTTTTGTGATATTTTACGTTTTAGCGATTTTTTTTAATTTTTGTGCTTTTTTCCCTTAAGCGCTTTTTTTATTTTGGCGATTTTTCGTTTTGACATGATTTTAATTTTGAAATTTTTTAGTTTTAGCGTTTTTGAAAATTTCAAGAGTTTACCTCTTACGGTTTCCAAGATACAGCATGTTGTCTAAATTACATAGTAAAATTACATTAACTGGTAATACACCCTTTAATTTTTATTATTTAAATATCAGTGTTAATTGGTGTAGTCTTTTCTACAGACTACAGCAATTAACACTAACTTTGAAAATTTAAATTGTCTATACATATACATATAAGTGTCTGTATATTACATAAGTATGTCAATATTTTCCGTTGCTCGCTTTAGAACACCCTTTAATTTTTAACTGTCATATATTTGCTGTTGTAGCGGCCAAAGTTTTACATATTCTATGAAAATTTCAGGTCCGTAGCTCTTACGGTTCCCGAGACATTACATTAGTATTTCAAAATTTTTCGTTGCTCGCATTAGAACACCCTTTAATTTTTAACTGTCATATATTTGTTGTTGTAGAGGCCAAAGTTTTACATATTCTGTGAAAATTTGAGGTCTGTAGCTCTTATGGTTTCCGAGAAAACAGCCTGTGACAGACAGACAGACAGACAGACAGGGTAGCGAAAACAGTAGGGTACCTTTACATTTTTGGTGTACGGAACGCTAAAAATGAAATTTAAATGTATTATTCTCTCCTGGTGAAGCCCTCAAATGCAATTTGGTACTTTTTAGAAATTCGAATATATAAAGGGTAAATATTAGAACTGTTCTGGGTACTTTTGCTCTATAACTATTTGTTATGTACATTGAATGAATATTTTTTATGAAAAGAGCTTTGTATGTAGGTTTCTCTACTAAGAAGGAATTTTAGGAAATTTAAACGGCTTAAAGGTAATTTTGTTTAAGTTTTTAATGGCTTTTTTAATAAAATTGGACAACATATTTTCAAGTTATGATAAAATCGGTGGAATAGCCTTTTCGAAAATCCCAAATTTTAAGGGGAAAAAATTAAAAGAAAAATAATTTATCCATAGAATTTAAAATTTAGACTGTTTTTGTAGTCAGAAGACCATAACACATTAAAAAATATAGTGGTACTCCTTGGCATTTTTCTTGTTGCATAGTGTTATAGAATAAATGGTCCAAATTGTCTTAAGCTTTAATCAAATATCTCTAAGACTAAATAAAAAAAATTAAATGGCGACATCCATCAAATTCGATATTCTGTAAAATAGGCCCGCCCTAATATACAAATCACTTCCAAAAATATTTTGGAACAAATTAACTGTAAGTAGTGCTACATAAGAAATATGTATGTACATATGTGCTATATGTATGTAAAACCATGTGCAAATTTGCATTTCCTATTTTTAATTTTTATGCCTTTTAAAAATCTTCCTTTTTAAAATTATTCTTATACGAGTATATTTTCAGTTTAAAAAGTTGTATTTATATCACGTGAAAATGTCAACCATTTGCTTACATTAAGTTTTCATTGTCCTTATGTGCTGTGGTGTATTTGTCATAAGAGTCCATTAGTGGTTGACACTTGAACGTGTGTGAATCCATCATATTTGTAGTCAATTTATGCTAGATTGAGTGAAGTTAAGAGAAACCATTAGATTTGATTTAAGCTGACTGTTGAAGTATACAAGTATATAAATATCATAATAGCAATATTAATTAAAAAGGAAGATATAGAAATTATGAAGACTTCATACAGAACTACGCGAATTTTCATACAGAACTTACCGACTTACACCATATTTACACTATGCAACTTTGTTGCATGCAATTTTCCTTTTAAGTGAGAGTGCTGAAATAGAAATGTATACATTTTGTATTTCTTCTCTGTCTTTCTCACTGAAAAAAGAGAGTTGCATGCAACAAAGTTGCGTGGTGTAAATATGCTATTATAGTACTTTAATTTTTTTTCTTATGAACGAGGAACGCGAACGTATTGTAATTTGTGTTAGCTTCATCATTCTCAATAAACTACAATTTAGTGCCGTTACAAAGTTTGTGCCAATAAGGCGGGTGTGTGTACATAGCAATAATTGGTCTGCGAGACCGACGTGAGTATTGGCGTAACACTTTTTCGTAGGTTATATTTTGCACATACATATATTAAAATTTTGTGTTATTTTTAGATTTAGTTTATATTTTTTTCATCTCCTGTGTTATTTTCTTGGAATTATTATATTTTGGTTTGCTTAGTTTTAATAGAAATATATTTTTTTGATGTTTTTTTATCTCTTACGAATTTTACCATATTTTTCAAGGACTGCCGTGAAAGACTATTAGTAATATAAAAAAAAGATTTTTTCTTTAAAACTTGTGCTCATATTACTAAAAGCATACATATCTAAAACTATTCTATTAAAACTTTTTTAAACTAATGTAAGTTTTGTAGGCTCTCTACAAACATCGTTCTGACAGACCGGGAGCGAGTATACGTGTTTCATATTTTGACATGACTTAAAATATGAAGGTTAATAAAACCTGCCTTAAAAAAAATTCCTTTCAACTATTGTAGATATTAGAGAAATCGAAACCAATCCATAATAGAAAATATCCAATTTCGCAGTCAGTTTTTTGGTTTTCAAGTTTTAAACACTTTTGATGGTTTCGGTTAATTCTTTTAGAAGACTCTTTGTATTAGTGTCGATAGTTTCTTCTGTTGTCAAGTCATCATCAGACTTATTTTAGCACAGTTCAGCACTGAACATTCTACAAAAAAGTTTGATTTGTTTCTATCTTTATACTGCACTAAAAAACTCTAATAGAGGGAAATATTCCTGATATGGGGCATAAAATAAGTGTTATTCAAAACGTCATCGTCTCTACCTAAATCAATGGCCGAATTAACATCAGTATTTGATGTAAATGGTGTTGCGAAAGTGGAAATGCAAAATATCGTAGCTTTTCCCTTTTAATGCAAGAAAGCCCTTCTCAAACGTTGTATGTCTTTCTTGTATTATACTCACTTTATGCCACGCTCCAAAATTATGCCCTTTTTTTACCAAAAGTGTAAAGGAACCCTATTGTTTTAGCTATGCTGTCCGTCTGTCTGCCTGTGTGTCTGTAACAGGCAGTTTTCTCGGGATCCGTAAAATCTACAGACCTGAAATTTTCACAGAATATGTAAAACTTTTGCCGCTAGAACAACAAATATATACCACTGAACAATTAAAGGGTGTTCTAAAGCGAGCAACGAAATTTTTTGAAATACTAATGTAATATACAGACACTTATATATAGACACTTTAAATTTTCAAAGTTAACTGGTGTAGTCTGTAGAATAGACTACACCAATTAACACTGATGTTGAAAACAATAAAAATTAAAGGGTGTTCTATCTAACTGATGTTATTTTGACTATGTAATTTAGACAATTTGCTGTATCTTGGAAACCGTAAGATGTAAAATCTTCAAATTTTAAAAAACGCTAAAACTAAAAAATTCCAAAATTAAAAAAATTTCAAAACGAAAAATTGCCAAAATGAAAAAAGCGCTTAAGGCTGAACCCACACCAACAGAAGACAAAACGTTTTTGTCTTCCAAATGAAATACACCTGTTTCATGCTAACCCACACCATAAAAATACGTCTTATCAAGTTTTTGTCTTAAAAGACAGCCGGTAATCAGACAACAATGCGACCAGGGCTGCCAGAAAATCGTCAATTTGACGATAAGAAAAAAAATATCGTCATTGCAACTATTAAAAATCTTCAAAAAATCGGGCACCAGAAAATTCAATTTATTTCTTGACAGTTTTGTCAAAAAACAATCAAACTAAAACATGACAATGTCTGCTTGTAGCTAGTTACCCCGCAAATTTCGAAAAGCTCTTAAAAATCTCGAAAATCTTCTGCTTTTCGCTATTTGCTCGAAATGAGTCAAACGGGGCTCAGATTCGGACTCAGCGCATCGAAATACTTGCAGATAGGTGGGTCTGGTATAATGTACGGCAAACTTTTTTTTTATATATTGTGGGTAGTCTACTATCAATGGACTTCAAACACAAGACGTGATATATATGTATAGGCGGGCGTGTCAATAAGTCCGTGACTTTTTGAATTTTCCGCCTTTTAACTGAAAGGGCAATATTGCTCCTATCAACTGACAGATACTTATTGAAAGGAGCAGTGTTTCCCTTTCAGTTAAAAGGCGGAAAATCCAAAAACTCACGGACTTATTGGCATGCCCTCGTCTATTTATGATCTCTTCATACACATATAACACGAGGAAAGTCCAAATGTATCGTTGACATAATATTTATTAAAAGAAAATTGCTATATTTTTAACACTGCATAAATTCGTCACTTTTTATGAAAAAATCGTCAAATCGTCACTTAGCTATTTTGGAACATAAAATCTTCAAAATGACGATAACTCGTCAAATCTGGCAGCCGTGAAAGCGACTATGTTTTTTATATTTTTCGTTTTTTTTTTACTTGTCTCAATTAGTATGGGTTACAGCCAGTGTTGCCAGTGAAATTTCGAGAAAGATATATTTTTAGTTTCCAAAAAGATAAATTTTTTCCCAAAAAGATACATTTTGAAAAAAATTTTAAAATCCGTTTTAAACGTTTAACATATCGACCCCTTAGCGCAAAATGATCGTAAGCGACAAAAATTTAATTTTTCAGGAGGAGGGTTTTTTATTGTATTTAAACATGATTTATATTCATAAACTGTCGCTTAAGATAAAATTTTATAGCCTGTATTTCAAAAGTTATCAACAATTTTGATATTTTTTCGATTTTAAACTATGGGTATTTTCATAAAAAAAGGCGTTTTTTAGTATTCATAACGAAATGATAACATTAAAAAACTTTGTCAGATACGGAAAGTTTAATATTTTATTTCTGTACATTTTGCGCAAAGATTCAAAAGATACGAAAAATGTCAGGATTATACATGGTACCAAAAGTCATCAAAAGATACGAAAAATGTATCTTTCGTATCCTAATGGCATCACTGGTTACAGCATAAGAAAGCACGCAATTGTGTGCAACGAGGCTCGTTTCAGTCTGTTTTGTCTTACTCTGTGTGGGTATGTTGTATCAAACCACATGTATTTTCTGCAACCAGTGCTTTTGCGCAGTAAGTCAATGACACAATATTGCGGTTGTTTTGTTTGGTGTGGGTTGTCTCATAAGAACTAATGTTCAGTTGTCCTATAAGTCACAAAAAACTGTTTTGTCTCACGTGGTGTGGGTTCAGCCTAAAAAAAAACGCCAAAATTAAAAAAAATCGCAAAAACGCAAAATATCACCAAAGCTAAAAAGATCGCTAAAAAAACTAAAAAAAAAACTAAAAAAAACCAAAAAACGAAAAAAGTCGTCAAAACGGAAAAAAGCACTAAAATTAAAAAAAATCGCTAAAACTAAAAATATCGCAAAAAAATTGCCAAAAATGAAAAAACTACCAAAACGAAAAAAGCGCCAAAACAAAAACAAGCGCCAAAACTAAAACAAATCCCCAAAATCGAAAAACCACCAAAACAAAAAAAAATGTCAAAACCAAAAAAAAAATCTCTAAAACTAAAAAACTCACCAAAAATCGAAAAAACGTCAAAACTGACAAAAAGCGCCAAAACTAAAATAAATCGCCAAAACTAAATATATCGTCAAAAAGCGAAAAAAACGTTAAAACAAAAAAAAATATATGTCAAAACGAAAAATTTTCCAAACTAAAAAAAATCGTCAAAAAACAAAGAAAAAATTGTAAAAAACGAAAAATCACCAAAAAAAAAACACCAAAATGAAAAAAACACCAAAACCAAAAAAAAAATCACTAAATCGAAAAAAAATCTAAAAAATAAAAAAACCAACATTAAACGAAAAAGAAAATTTTAAATTTACCAAATAAGGCAAATAAGGGCAAAAACGAACGGAATCCTTCGTGTGCGAGCTAAAGTCGCCCTTTACCTTAATTTATACCTTTTACTCATATGCATTATATCGTCATTTGAAGTCTGTGTATAGCTCAATTTTTGCTATTTAAATATCCATAATGGTCTCGATGACCTTCGCCTTTACCGCACTGTATTTTAAATTGATTTAGCAAAGATTTTGTTTTGTTTTATTGAATGAAAAGAAAAAAACAAAGTTTTTGTTCTAGTTAACTGATTGATACTCATTTCTTCTTTTCTTTTTTCGCCGCTCGCGGCTCGGGAGCATACTGTACCATATTGATAGGACAAGTACGTTGAAGATAATTGGTACAAAAATTTTCCAAAAAAATAATAACAGCTTTCATATACACTGAAAAATTAAACATGTTTTTTTGTCTTTTTTTAATAAATTTCTTCGGAAGGCTGTGATATATTGATATATTTTATATCTATAGAAAGTTAACTTTCCCTTGGTACCAATCTTTCTTATCAAAAGATGGCGGTTGATTTATCGCGCGGTTTGATATACTTTTGCCCCGTTATCTTAGGAGGCTACAATATTTTCTCATGTCTTATGTCTAATTTTTTCTGAACAAAATGATAAAACTAAAAAATAACTAAGAAAACTGTTTTCTGAGATACACTGGACTCAACTTGGTGCAGGGATGCAAAAGTACTCTAAAAGTCAAAAGTGCAATAGCACCCCAATGACTAATTTAGCACTATTTCAATAAGTTTTGAGAGTGAAGGGGTTTGTTTGAATTTTGGGACGATTTTCCGTCATCTAACGTCAAACTTGGTTGATAAACAGATTGGTCTCGGCAATGTGTCATCGTGAGTGGTCTCTTGAATATTCAAGAAGAATTATTAAGTCTTTTTAAAAACGACATAGCATCGTACGTTTTGGTCGAAGGTATAAATGATAAATTAACTAAATAACTGATATTGCAAGAATTGCGAGAGGAATATTATCCATTCCACATTCATCTGCAAATATGTAAAGGATATCAAAATATAATGAAAACTAAAGAGAGCTACACAGTTTGTTTCGACTGCGTCCAATGTAATCCAAACAAAGGATTTGCTAAAGTCATTTAATTTGTGCAGCTACAGTTTAGAAATGACTAAGAGTTTGTCAGTAAGAAGTACATATATCCTAAATAATAATTTTATATTCAGATCTCAATAACTTATAGCCTTTTGTGTGCCTTTTGAAATTAAACATAAATATTAATTAAGTTAATCTACATATTTATGTCATGATCCTGATGAAAAAGACCTTATCGTCCCAGCAAGAATTTTCAGTATAGCGAAAATAGCTGTTCTCCCTACTTTACAAGTGGAAATGGCCCTAAATTAGTCCCCAACATGATTTAAAAAGTGATTTTTCCCAACCTCTGCATTTAGAGTGAGAAGGGAATCTTAACTTCCATAAAATGCATTGGAGAAGGTATGATCTCTTTTCCAAAATGCTATTTTTATACACAAGATTTTATCTTTACTCCAGTTTTTCGCTCGTAAAAATAACGAAAAACGGCATTCCTTTAAAAATTGTATCTAGTTTAAGGAAATTTAGGTAACTCAATTTCCGCTAACTCAATACGGTCCCATTTCATCAGGATCCTCACGTATAAATACTTAGTGCAAGTGCACTTCAATGTGCTTTTTTTGTTGATTGTTGATTTTGAGCAAAACATATTTTAAAATATTTAATAGAATAAGAATTTAATACAATCGGACTATAAAAAGTACAATTTTTCTTGAAAATTAACACAATTTGTAAAATCTCATTTTGCATCCCTGACTTGGTGTCATTAATCTACATAGTTCTCTCTTGTAAAAGTTGCAAACATAACTTAAATAATTCATATGAAATCTACTTCTACTGTACCTGTGACTAGTGTAAATAATTTCTACATATTCTCATACCCATTGGTCAATTAAAAATAAAACAAAAATGCCAGCTATCAAAGAGAACACAATATATTGAAGGAAAAAAAACGCCTTCTAAACGTAATAAAAGTCAGTTATTACCCTGACCACCACTTTAATGGTCTACAACAATTAGCTTTTGTTGTTTTCTTTCTTTTTCTTGAGGGATGATTTGAAACGGTCAGTTAGATTTACGACAAACGTAACGTATTTTATTACAGTATTGCTAAGGATCGTTTATTTCTATATATTTTTCTAGCGGGGTTGTTTTCTTTATTTCTCTTATTGTATGAAAGACTCAAGAGTACCCTTAAAACTAAAACTCACCGATAAAGCAACTCTATAAAAGAATGAATGAAAAACAAATAAAATGGCGTTTGCTTTGAGTTTTTCAAAATGCAACAAAATAAACAAATTTTATTTGTTTCCAATATTTAAATATTATCAATAATTATGATTATTATTACATATTTTTAATATATTTATTTATTTATTTGTTTAATATAATTTAATTTTATTATTTCTAATTACAAATATATTTCAACTAAATTTTTAATTTAAATAGTAGAACTCAAGTTAAATTAATGGAAGTTTTTGTTTAGCGTATATGCCAAAGAACACAATTGAAACGTTGAGCGTTAAGACAATCCTCTGTCTGTTCTGTAAATCGAGTCGACTTGAAAACGCTCGGCTTAGAGAAATTAAATCCACTATAAGCAAACTTTTTTCAGATTTGTTTGCAGTTTCATATATTTTAGAGCTTAAAATATCATATCTGAAATTAATTTACTATATACGATTTAAAATACATCAATGGGGGTATTTTTGGAAAACGAGAAATTTACTCGAATTCGGTTTACAGAACAGGGTCGAATATGTATATTTTGTCAAGCAGTCATTATTTTTTAAAATTTTAATTATGATTTTCAAAAATGTTTAGTTTTTACTCTTAAGAATTAATCGAGTTAAACATCATACCAGATTAGTTTCTAACTTTTGTGTTCAAAAACAAAATAAACCAATTTTTATATATAAAAAACATAAAAAGCAATAATTGCAAATAAATTCTTTTTACATAAATCTCTTCAATATCCCAACCAAAAAAATTCGATATTTAGAAGCACTAAATGCTGTTAGAAGCAATGCATTGCATATTTAATAACCAGCCTAGAGGGAAGAGAACCCTTTACAAGACAGGTCACGTGACTGGTTTTTTGGGACTAGCAATCGGTTCGAGTTCCAGAACTTTATATGAAAGGGACCAGAAACTTTTACATGGTGTTGTCATTGGCTACTTACTCAGTGATATGTTCTAGACCCCAACTTAAGGCACTTGTCCTTTGTTGGCGTATTTAATACTAGTTAGGTTTCTGCACTTTAAACAAATATTTTTGATTTGGAAAAAATCTGCTTATACAGTGAGTTTATTTTCGTTAAAATTTTGTATATATTCTCTCTTCACCGGTCACGTCTTAGGAATATTTTACACCATTCCAATTTTCCCAAGTTATAGAACAAGTAAATTGGGAAAACATTTCACGCTGGGCAATGCTGCCAAAAATGCTACCACACATGCAGTAAAGCCCTGCAGATAACGCAACTAGTACATAAACGCTTGTAAAGTATAATCCAAAGAGGACTAGGCCTAGTCCAAAGATAAGCCAAACATATAGCGAAAACATGATCGATTTAACATTACGATGTCCTAGGGCTCGACCATATAACACTGTTAGCTTTTGGTGATACTTTTAAAATGTAAAAAATATAAGCAAAGCAACATAAGTATTTAAGATCTAACTTCTCTCACTGACTATAGTGATTCTTGGAAGCACTAACGAAAGCAAGACCCTTAAAATATTTTCTACGATTGCATACACGAGCAGTGCATTTTAAAAATAATGTAAATAATTTTGAATTAATGTATTTGTAAGAGTAATAGCCCAATTCACTATGTCGGTTTTACACGTTTTCCGACTAATTTCTGATTGACTTCTTTGTTTTGTATTCGCTAAATAGTTTAGAACAACGTTGCCCCAGCCCTATCCGCTTGGTGCTCATTTGTTTTTGTAAAAGCACTTACCTATAGGGTGTGTGTCTTAATACACACATACAGCACTCAGCACTAGCAATACGAAATACACAAACAACTTTGTCTTATTAGTTTTTTTTGTCGTTCTTCACTGTATACACGCAAGTGCAAAGCAATAGCAAATAAATAGATGAAATATTTTTTTTCTTTTTTCTTTGTATGTATTGGTTTTTACAACAAAAAATATTGAATAAAAATTAGTTTTTCTTTAAATGTATTGGTGTTTGCTCTTCCATAAGGAACTTTTGGGCACCTCTGGCTTAGAATATATTTAGATCGTTGTCTTTGAAAATGAAAAATTATTGTATCTAATAAAATAATTGTTTGAATTGCCACATTAGAATAATTATAAGTTAAACAAAAAAATACAGGTCAAACTATTTTTTAAACTATTATAGTTTTTGACTTGGCAGTACCTTATTTCCGATTTCTTGTAACCAAGACAAGAACCTCGAAACTCAAGCGGAAAAAATAATAACGATTTACTGAATTGCATTAGTGAGTGCTTTCCGTCTATAGACGTAAAGTTTTATCGAGATACTGAATTGGGCTATTAACTTCGTGCTGCCGGTTTGCAGCAGTGTTTTTGGCTGAGTGGTTGGTGCGTTGGATTTCAAATCTGAAGGTGCTTAGTTCTAGCTAGTTGAAATTAATAAACAAACAGTGCGTAAAAATACTAAATTAATAATTAAAGTTAAGAAATAAAAGCCTTCAACATGACTTAGCTCATTTGCGAACACGTCCATCCATCATCCTCGCCAATCCACATCAAACCATTTTTCCAGTTTTAATGCTGAAAATGTTGATGATTTTTAGCATTTTGTGGAAACAGAAACTATTGCTTCTAGGCGGCTCATCACGAACAAAAATCATGCATTATAAAAGCGCAACTGCAAGTGATTCCTTTCTGTTGTCTCCATTACAAAAATGCTTCCAGCAAGCACTAATTTTTGCTGGGATGTTAAATCGTCTAAAATATTAAGCAGCATAAAAATTCGAACGCGCACTTTTCCCTCCGACATTTGAGAGTAGTCTTTTATAAATCGTAGATGTACCAAAAATGACATTGTCACCCCCACATTCTGTAAAAGTGTAACAAGAGCTCTGATATTGAGATTGGGGCTGATTTCGAAAATGTTATGGTGTTCAGTTCGACCCTTATGCAGTCAAGAATTTGTCTTTTGTCTTTTAAATTATTACATGCTCTAAAAATTATTTAATTGAAAAATTAAATTGAACGAACTTAAGCCTGAATAACTAAAAATACACAGACCTACAAATTTGGAACTCTTTCTTTCCGTTTTGAACACCAAAAAATACCGATTCACCAAAAATTGATGCACCAAAAAATACACTAACACTTACAGGTTTTTTTGTGTATGTTTTAATGTATAATAATATTCACCCATATAATAATATATAGGTGAATCTCATTTTAAGTGTACATTTTATGTTGTTTTTTTTTTACCAATGTAACTAATAGAAATAGGAGAAAGTATCATTCATATTATATTTTTCGCCTCATTCAATGGATCCTGAAATAAAAATATATTTTTCCATTTCTTAACATTTTTGTGATTTGAACGTTACATTTGATACTCCACAAAAATGATGAGTTTAGGGTTTAAAAGCACTATACAACTACGCTCTAAAAACAAAAAATTATAATAATCGGTGGACGAAAGTAAAAGTTATGACCACTTTTTTATTTTGTCTTAGGTTCACATGAAAAAAAAATGTTATCTTTTAAAATAAATCTGTACACACATTTATACATAAACAAAAAGCAGACTAACTCTTCTTTCAAATAAATCTAATTTTAATCAAATCTACCAACAATGTTAAAAGTTATGTCAATTTCAAATAGTTATTCGAAAATATAACAGCAACCCACAGTGGGGAAGAAGCAACAGTTTTTCAAAGGAAATCAGAAATTTCTAAACGAATAACGTTCTCTATTTCATTTTTACTCACTCCGCGGCTGATAACTTTGTTTACCTTCGTAAAATTTATAGATAAATTATATTTAAGAATATTGTTAACGTAACATTCAATACATTTTCTACGAATTCAATTTTTTCCAGAATACAAACTATAATTTGAATTTAAAACAATTCAGATGTGTAATCTTATTATTCACTAAAATCTTATTTTTCAATAAAAAATTTTAATTAAATTAAAAAAATATAGATAACACTCAGTACATATTTTTGTATATAAATACATGATTGATGTTGTTAATTCAATTTCAATATGAGTAATGAAGAGTACTAAAAGAGCGTAACGCTCAATACACAAAACTGCGGACAACAATAATTTATTAAAAAAAAATAAATAATATCTAATATTTTTAAAAATTGTAAGTGTAAAATAAGAGAAGTAAATGCAAATATTCTAAAATTTTTATAAATTTAATCTCGTTTTTGGAAAAATTCATACTCTCTTAATGTGGAAAATCCACAGCATGCATTACGGACGCGTAATTTTGTATGAAGAGAGTATAAACAGTATTTTCGTTCTTCGTTTTTAACACATAATGTACAGTCTTACACAAAAAAAAACGTATGTACATTTATTTATAATATGGGACATTATTTGTGAATCGGACATGCTAAAAACGTTTTGTCTCCGATTTCTATATTATATGACTATATTATACATATATATGCCATCGGCACGAAAAAAATTTTTTTAGTCTCCTTAACGAGATATAGGATTTTGAAAATTGCACTAAAGGCCAGGTACGCGCCTCTTCAAGTGTTATTATTTAGTTTTAAAAAGCACCAAAAAAATAAATAAGCTTATCAAGTCTATAGTTCATTTTTAGGGTTCCGATACACCAAAAGTGTAAAGGACCCCTATTGTTTTCGCTACGCTGTCCGTCCGTCTGTCTGTCACAGGCTGTTTTCTCGGTAACAGTAAGAGCTACGGACCTGAAATTTTCACAGAATATGTAAAACTTTGACCGCTACAACAATAATATATGACAGCTAAAAATTAAACGGTGTTCTAAGGCGAGCAACGAAAAATGTTGAAATACTAATGTAATATGCAGACACTTATATATACACTTTAAATTTTCAAAGTTCGTGTTAATTGGTGTAGTCTGTAGAATAGACTACACCAATTAACACCGATATTTAAAACAATAAAAATTAAAGGGTGTTCTATCAGTCAATGTAATTTTACTATGTAATTTAGACAATCTGCTCTATCTTCGGAACCGTAAGAGCTACGGACCTGAAATTTTCACAGAATATGTAAAACTTCGGCCGCTACAACAACAAATATATGACAGCTAAAAATTAAAGGGTGTTCTAAAGCGAGCAACGCAACATGTTGAAATACTAATGTAATATACAGACACTTATATATAGACACTTTAAATTTTCAAAGTAAGTGCTAATTGGTGTAGTCTGTAGAATAGACTACACCAACTAACACCGATATTTAAAACAATAAAAATTAAAGGGTATTCTATTAGTTATTGTAATTTTGACTATGTAATTGAGACAATATGCTGTATCTTGGAAACCGTAACATGTAAAATCTTGAAATTTTAAAACACGCTAAAACTAAAAAAAATCCAAAATTAAAAAAATTTCAAAACGAAAAAAAACGCTAAAATGAAAAAGCGCTTAAAGGAAAAAAGCGCCAAAATTAAAAAAATCACTAAAACGCAATATATCACCAAAATTAAAAAGATCGTCAAAAAAAAACTAAAAAAACGTAAAAAATCGAAAAAGTCTCCAAAACGAAAAATCGCAAAAACTAAATAAATCATAAAAAAATGAAAAAATCGTCAAAAAATGAAAAAAATCACAAAAACGAAAAAAACGCAAAAACCAAAAAAAAAAGCGCCAAAACTAAAAAAACGCCAAAAACCAAAAAAAAAATCACTTAAACGAAAAAAGTGTCAAAACAAAAAAAATCGCTAAAACTAAAAAACCACAAAAAACCGAACAAATCCCCAAAAACGAAAAAAGCGCCAAAACTGAAAAAATCGCCACAACTAAAATAAATCGCTAAAACTTAAAATATCGTCAGAAAGTGAAAACGTTAAATAAATGCCATAACCAAAAAATCGCCAAAACTAAACAAATCGGCAAAAAACAAAAAAAAATTGCAAAAAACGAAAAATCGCCAGAAAAAAATTTTAAAAAAATCACGAAAAGCGCCAAAATAAAAAAAACAAAAAACAACGAAAAATACTTAAAAAAATAAAAAACTAAAATTAAACAAGAAAGCACAACGAAAAAACTGCCAAAATGACAAACGGGGCAAAAACAAAAAGGGATATACATATGTGTATTCGTACAGAACCCTTCGTGTGCGAGCCAAAGTCGCACTTTACTTAATTTATTAAATATATTATCTTTTTTTCTGTACCTACCGATGGTATGTATAGGTATATTATAGTCATATACTATAAAAATCGGCGACAAAAAATTTTTAGCCTGTCCGCTTCACAAATAGTGACCCATATATTAAATCATGCTGAAGCAGCTTTCATTTTAAAATTTATGCGTTTATTTTATGAAATTCACGAAAAAAGCATTTAAAATGAAAATCACGCGTATAGACATAAATAACATAAAAACAAATCGTTTGGCATACTTTTAGGAGAAAAAAAATTAATGTTGGTTCCACAAGTTTTTTGTCTTCAAAGTGGCGCCTCAAGGTATGTCATTTTTTGTATTTGAACTTTGTTATGAAAAATGTGAAGCTGAAGTAGCAAAACCAAAACATTGCAAATTGGAAAATACGAAAATTTTTCACTTTCATACAAGCTCTGCTAGAGACCTCAATATTTACAAATCATTTAAATAAATTTTTGGTGTCCTGAAATAACGACCATCAAAAATGGAAATAAAGTCGATAGCACCCCCGCAGCGCTAAGTAAAGATTTTCTCCATAGCCAGCTTTCGGCATGGCAAAAGGATTTTTCTTCACTAGAGGCTAAGGCGAGCTAGACGAAATTCAGGCAAAAATTTCTTATTCAGCGAAACTACTGCAAATATTTTAAAAAGAAAAAATGTCCGTGGACATTAGTTGTATTTTTTAGTGCATATACATACTTCAATTAATTATTATTACTGAATTTGTAGGAATATGTCAAAAAATATTTGAATTAAGCAGCAAAAACTTGGTAATGAGTTGTCATTACCAAACACCATAATTTTCAACCACAAACTACATACCGTTTGAATTACTTTACAGTAGTTGAACAATTACTTACTAGTAATTAAATAAGCCATTTATTCTCTTATTGGTAGAGTAGTAGTGTATCTGCTTCCCTGGGAAAGCAAAATGGATTTTTTAATTGTGGTAATGTTTGTGAAAACAAGTTTTAAACCCGTAACAAAATAGTTGTGCAGTGGCCTAGTGAGTAAAACACTTGGCATAAAATAGCACAATAACTTGAAATGGCATGAGTTCAATGCTTAGAAGAGATATTTAATTTTTATTGTATTTTGTGTATTCAATGTCTTCTAAATATTGAAATCTATAACTTGTTATTTCTAACCAAATGTGGTAAGTAATTGTCTCCAATCACATCGCCATGTTAAGGTAATTGGTTAAAATGCCAATGTAGAAGTACCAAATGTTATGTTTATTAACATTTTAGCTCATTACTTTGCCATAAAAAAATTTTCCTGGGTTAAGTCTTTCATTGCAACTTTAAAAATATTTAAAAAAATTTTTTAGTTGAATCTTTCAAAATTTTTTCACTCAACATTTTTAATTGGGAATTTCTTAATATATGTTTATTAATGTTTTTACTTCAATCTTTAGACAAGTTTCAATTTATTGTTTCATTGAATCTGCAAAAGTATTTGAAGTAATCTCTTAATTGAATGCCTAAAAGTATTTGATCAAACTGTTTTATTGAAATCCTTAAATATATTTGAGTTTATTTTGCTTAAAAGTAATGACTTTTTAATGAAATTTCTCTGCTTTTAAATCTGCTTTTAAACCTTTAATAAGATTTGAATTATCTTTTTAAATAATATATGGGTGATTTCATGTCTAATCGCCCAGTAGTTAGACTCGCCCATTTTGATTTGGCTGAAATTTGGTCAGAAGTTCTCTTTCAAACTAACGGGTGATCTATTTTTTAATTGTAAATTAAACACTTAAAATCAGGAACCGGTAACGATTATGAGTAACATCATAAAAATTACGATTTAATTGTTATTTTCAATTTTTACTTTAAAAAAATCAATTAATAAGAATTATAATTCAGTTTTATTTTTTGACATGCTTTCCATTTATGCAATAAACTTTTATTTTAACTTTTTTACTAAAAAAAATCAATTAATGAGAATTATAAATGAGTTTTAGTTTTTGATCGTAAAATAATTCTTATTTTTGAGTTTTATTTTTTAGCTCAAAAATAACGATTATTTTCAATTTTTATTTTTTTGCTCGAAACGATTATTTCTTGATTTTTAATTTTTGCTTACAAATAACGATTACTGTAGGTCTTTGATTCTCGTAATATGCAGCGATTCTATTTTTAGCGATATGATAAAAAACGATATGACATACTGTATTGTGATATCGTAAGATTTTTACGATATGACAACACTGAAATATATCAACACCGTGTATGGCTATCTTAGTGTTGTCATATCGTAAAAAACTTACGATATGACAACACGTTTTTTGTCATATCGTAAAATATGGCTAAAAATGGTATCGCTTGTAAAATTACCGATTTATCTGAAATTTGTTAGATACCTTTACTGAGTGCTGCCGTTTTGGTATTTTCGCAGCTTTCAGTGCTGCCGTTGCTTTCCGGGGAACTTCTGGAATTTTGGGGGAGATTTACAAAAATTTTTGGAAATCCGGGGAGCTTTTGGGATTTTGGGAGATTTGTTGGGAAGTTTCTTGGAATTCGAGGAACTTCTGGGATTTCGGGGAGATTTTTCTAAAGTTTTTGGCAATCCGGGGAGCTCCTGGGATTTTGGAAGTCCGGGAAACTTCTGGGATTTTTGGGAGATTTTTTTTACAAGTTTTTGGGAAGATTTTTGTACAAGATTTTGGGAATTCGGGGATCTTTTGGTGTTTTGGGGAGATTTTTTTTAAATTTTTTGGAAATTTGGGGAACTTCTGGGATTTTGGGGAGTTTTTTTTAAGTTTTTGGCAATCCGGGGAACTTCTGAGATATTCGGGAGATTTGTGTACGAGTTTTTGGGAGTCCGGGGAACTTTTGTGATTTTGGGGAGATTTTTGTCCCAATTTTAAGGAATTTGTAGACCGGTTTTGTGTCCTTGCTTAGTGAAGGTGTCTCGCCTAAACACCAGGTGTATCGGTTAAATTCTTGAGAAGTATCACCTAAGTATCTTCCAGGCAATATTTAAAAAAAGTAGTTATGAATTACTGTGAATTGAAATTCAAATGGCTTGTTGCATATGACTAATAAATACATCAACAAAGTAACAATTAAAACCTAAAATAATGATTATTTTTAAGCAAAAAATAAAAGTCAAGAAATAATAGTTACTTTCGAGCAAAAAGTACAAATTGTTATTTTTGAGCTAAAAAATAAAACTCAAAAATAAGAATTATTTTACGATAAAAAAATAAAACTCCATTGTAATTCTCATTAATTGATATTTTTTAGTAAAAATTTAAAATAAAAGTTTATTGCATAAATGGAAAGCAGGTCAAAAAATAGGAATTTGATTGTTCAAGAACATGTTACTAATATTATGGGATCATTATGATTTTTTTGGTAAAAAAATTTGTGCAATAATTATTGGTGTCTATTCGGGAAAACGCGTTGAAGTAGTGAAAAATTACATGACAACAAAAACAAAATTTCACAAATTGTTTTTGTTTCCTATACATTTCTAAAATCAAATAAACGTGAGAATTTTAACGCGCATCTCTCTCTTTTAAAACCGGTAAATTTTGTATGATAAACAAAAACAATTTATGCAGTTTTGTTTTTGTTTGCCATGTATTTTTCACTTAGTCGACGCGTATTCCCGAATAGACACCATTATTTTCGGTCCCTGCTTAAAATAGAATAAAAATATAATTTCATTCCATTGTTGGTCCCGCCTACGATGTAGGTGGTCAATTCGGAAGGTCCCGTTTTCGATCACTCTTTCCAGCAATCACAGAAAAAAACTAAATTTTATTTTCACTAAAGAAAGAAAATAAGAAAAAGAAAAATTACCTCCTTGAAAATTTCAGGATCTTTAAATAACAGCTAAAAAAATCAGCCGAAAAATATATAGATTTTGATTTAGTAAATTTTTTAAATTTCAAAACATTGCAGATTACATTTTACCAAAGAAAAATTTTTTTTTCATGATACTTTTGTATACTCAAGTATTCTCTTTAAAATGTCATAAGAATCATCTTTGTTATAAAATGTTTTTCGAGATATTGAAAAAATAAACTCAACAAATTCGGCGAAATTATAAAATTTTAAATATGAACCCAGTAAAAAATTTTCATGTTTTTTAAAGCACTAAGGCAATAAAGCGCATAATAATACACTTTAAAATAACACAGAAAAATTATCACCCAAAATTTTCAAACAAAAGTTAGTCTTGTATGACTGTTATTTAGGACGCAAAAACCAAAACCAACAAGAGAAACTGTGTGTGTCTTAAAAATCAACCCCGATGACGATAAAGTGAAATTTCATGAATGCTTAATGGATGATGATTACCCAGACAAAAATTTTGTTTGATATATTACAAAAAATCCAGTAAATATTTTGTTTAATATTTGTTAGTATTTTTAGTATAATTCTTTTATATATTCATACAAAAATATTGTTTGATATTTTTCAAAAAATCTCGTAAATCTTTTTGTTTGATATAGTAAATTATTTTATTTACAATTTTTTAATATTTTTAGACAAATTGTTTTATAGATTTAAACAATTTGTTCACTGAAAAAAACACGTTTTTTTCAATGAAATTACTGAGATATTTTTGTCTATATTTACAAATTTGTTTGTAGGTCTGTTCCTAGACAAAATATTTACTATTTCATTGAATTCCTGTACAAAAAATGAAACTTAGTTTTTTCTGTGAAGAGCTTATTTCGGTGCAGTGAACGAAAGCATATGAAGGAAACTATACAAAAAAAGCTGATTTCTCACTGCTGTTACAATGCAGGTTGTTACGCGAGAAAGTTCCATATATTTCCAGTTTTAGTGCTGAAAATGGTGATGATTTTCTGCGCTTCAAAAAGCACTTTTTCTGTAAAAAAAAATTAGTACTCCAAATTGGGAACTCGCCATAGAAAAATCAGCAGCGATATCGGCAGGTTTATAACCGCTAATTTTACTCTATAATAGTAAAAACCTAATTTTTTAAAGCAATTTTTTACTGAGAAATAACTTTTAAAAAATTTCCAATTTTTTTCCGTTGGTATAAATACGTTATAGGACGAAAGAGAACTTCTGACCAAATTTCATCCAAATCGAATAGGGGTCGGGTCTAACTGTTGGCCGATTTGACATGGAATTACCCATATTATGTTTTAATTAAAAAATTTTATTAAATCACTGGTTTCTGTAATGAATCTTGTTTTCACTTATTCCTGTGTTACTTCCTATTTATCTATGACGCTTAACGCTTTAATTGTGTTCTCTTAATTGTTAAGTATCTTTAAATCAAATTTTTGAGTTCTTTAGTTTACTTTTCTTTCTCTCTTTTGTAAAATCACAAATTGTTACATTGAAAAAAGGCAATTTTCTTGTTAAATAGTAAAAAAATGATTAACAAAATATTTCTTTACAATAAAAGAAACTTTGCAAACATGAACATAATCTTTCTAATATTTTGAAACTTGTTTGTAATTGATTAAAGTGTTGAGTTTAGAGTTAAGTAAAAAGTATTATTGGCTTTTAAATAGTATTTGTTTTTTTTTTTTTATATTTTTGTAGCTGTGTTTAAAACTACTCTAATAGCTCCTTGACTTCTGGTGTAGGGAATTGTCCAAAATCGCTTACAATCCTACGATGGGGATGTGTCTTATAATACATGGCCAGTATATGTTGCGTCAGCTGTTGCGTTTCTGTTTTTACTTTGGTTTTCGTGGAGGCTTGAGGCAAAGCTAAATAACCCATTAGCCAAGTTTTTTTCAAATGATTGAGGTCTTCTGTCAATTGTTTGATTTCCTCCGGTTGCTGGGGTCCCCTTTGGGGCACATGCAGTGGATCTAGTTTAAGAAACTCAGTTTTTAGATATTTCGATTGTAAACTTATGTTCTCTTGTCGATGATAACGTATGCATTGTGTTAGACCTTCGATTTCTTTTAAGGCTTCGTGTGAGCAAGAGCTCAAGGTCTGCGAATTCGAGGCCAAACAAAGTTTAAGATTTTCTTGAGATTTTTCTAAGATTTCTAATTTATCGTTGTTGTTTTGTAGAGAATTTAAAAATTTGATTTGTTGCTGTTGCAAGCCTTCGAGCAGATCTTCCATTCTTTCAGCTACCAATTGCATTAGCTGCTCTTGTTCTTGTTGTTGTTTTTGTAAATTTTTCTCTGCCATATCTTTGCGTATTTGTAATTCGGAAAAATCATTTTGTTTCATTTTGGCCAGATATTTTAAGGTTTTAATTTCTTTATCCTTTTCATTTAGTTGATGCTGTAATAGTTTAGTTGCATCATAATGCTTTTTCATTTCGGCTGCTTCCAGTAAAATGGTGACCTCATTGGAGCGCACATATAGAGTATTGAGATTAATAGTTAAAGCCTGTTCGCTGTCTTTAATAAATTGTTGGAATTCTTCTAATTGTTCTTGTAAAATGAAAATGGAGTTGTGGAAGAACTCCACGGGAGCACGTTGAAATGCTTCTGGAGCCAGTTTATTGCAATTCAAGTTAACTATACGCCACAAACGTTCATGATCAATGGCTATTTCATTGCTATTATCTGTCTTAGAAGAATTCGCTATATCCTTGGTGGCTTCTCGGGCTGTGCAGCTTAACAATTCAATTAACTTACCCAAATGGTCATTGCGTTCATGTAGTCTTTGCAGTTGAGGCCACTGTAAAGTACTATAACTTACGGACTTTGTGGGTAATTTGCGCTGCAGCTGCTTCAATTGCATTTTAAAAGAGCGAGCATGTTCCATGAGAAACTGCATGCTGCAAAATGAGTCTGTGTGCTCATCTCCTAGTTGTATGATCGTATACAATAGCCCAGCATGGGTATTAACACAATCCAAAGCCACATCGTAGACCTCAATTAGAGAGACATATAGTTTTTGTTCATCTAAAAGTTCACCCAGATTTTGATTAGCAAAAAGATTATTTAAAAGCATATTGAAAAAGCTGGAAGCCCTCTCTAAACCCTCTATCGGGGAATTCTCATCCAATAAACCTTTTTTCAGCAATTTCAATAGTTCATCCAATTGTTTTTCTTGCGATTCCATTTCACCCCGATAGATGGCGGCATGAGTACAAATTTCATAGTCACAGTGATTCAAAGCAAATTCTAATTGCAACAAAATCATTTTTAAGGAACGTAAAAGATACAAACATCTAGTCCTGAAAGCAAATCTATGCACAGAATATCCCTCGAATATAGCATCTCTGCCAAATTCACAAGAAGCTGGAAACTTTTCATGTATACCCGAGCAAATAATATCGATTTTTTCCATACATCTCTGCAGTAAAATCAAAATTAGTATGACATCGTAGGCTGCTCCTCTCAGCAATAGTTCTTCGGGTAAAAAGGCTTTTAAGTACTCAATTTGTAATTGCAACATTTTGAGGTCTACGGAAGACAATTGCAGCTCCAAGGCTCGTCCATAGGCTTTGGTAGAGGCAAATACTTGTTGGAAGTCTACGCCGGGCATAAATTCTGGATTTGAGGAAATACTATTTAATTCCTCGGAAGTGGACACTGTGGCTGTGGTAGAAGCCTGGGTTGTCAAATTAACTTGTTCTCTTAGCTGCTCTCTTTCATTGAGTGTCTTAACTAAAGCTCTAAATTTCATTATGGTGCAGTCTCTTTCGTAAACTGTTTCCAAAGCAGTATCCTTCTCCTGCTGTAAAGTTCTAATGTTAGTATTCAAGCTTTCTATTTCCTCTCTTAAATCTCTTTCTAAATCCTGATTACTTTCTATCAATTGTTCATGAATCTCTTCTAAAGCTTCTAGCTCATTCACTTCTTCCTCCAATAAACGTACTCTCTCTTCTAATTCTAGCTTAGCATTGGCCAGATTAGATACCATGGTCTCCGCTCCTAAAGCAGCATCCACTTGCTCTCTTAAATCGATTATATGAGACTCCATGGCATCACAGCGTTGCGTTAACAGTTCTTTGGTTTTTCTTAGCTCCAAAATTTCCGAGCTATTGGTTTCTAGTTCTTTAAAAGCTTTTAAGGACTGTTGCTTTTCCAACGTTAAGACATCTCTTAATTTAATAACTGTTTCTCTTAGCCTTTGATTATACTGTTCTAATTTCTTAATCTCACCCACAGAATTGTTAATCTCTTCTTTGTTGATAAAATTATTGTCTGAGCCCAAAAGTAGGCGTTCATTTTCAGCTTTTAATATTTCCACATCCAGTGACAATTCCTCATTTTGTTCTTGGGCCATTTCCAATTCTAATTGGAAAGTTTCCGCCTTCTCCTCGGCCATTTCTTTATCCAAAGTAAGCAGTTCTATATTTTCGGCTGCCTCATCCAAGTCTCTTTGATATTTCGCCTTTTGTTCATTCGATTCTCTGAGATCTTGTCTTAAGCGCTGTAATTCCCGCTGCAAATTGCTTTGCTGGTCCATTATGCGCGCCTTGAACTCCATTAGTTGTTCATTTTGTAAGCGCAAACGTTCCATGTCTTGTAGTTTTCGTATATCTTCGGTTTTTTGAGATTTTAATACCTCAATTTCCTTATTCAACTCCACAATTCTGGCCTCCAATTGTTTGTTTTGTTGCTTCAGATCTTGTAAATTACTGGAGCTAGAATTTAACATCATGGTGCTAAATGTAGGTGACCTTAATGGCTGACCGGGTGTAAATTGGGGTCTTAAAATCTCTAGAAAACCGGTTTCAACAAATGAGCTACGTTTGCCACAACAAAATGTTTCCGAAGGACTCATAGAGGTTTTGCTGCGCTTAGGCACCAAAGCTGGAGGTGGCCTTAAGCTGCGACATGGTCCGGGCACTACAGTGGGCACCAGCGAAACCTGACTGGTGCTGGGCTGCAATGGGGTCACCTCTTTGGGTTGATTTATTTTTGTTGTCTTGAGAAGATTTGTAGATGTCGGCTGTTTGCGTATCTTTTTTGTTGGTGTCACAACATTTTCACCAGCATCCAATTTAGTTACAATAGCAACTGGCGTAGCAGGCTGCAACTTTTTCGGTGATTCTTTCACTTTAACTGGTTCCATTGTGTTTGTTTCTTCCTCTATAACATTCGATTTTTTCACAATTAGTTGTGTGGGTCTTACAAATATGCCATAATTGGCCGGACACTTAAAGTAGAAAGTACCCTTGACGGTGCCATTATTTTTGCCACGTTCTTCATCGAGTATAACGCCAATCCATTTGCCAGGAGCAAACTTTGTTGTACCTATAAATGCAATACGACCCTCTAAGTGTTTGCCAGCTATTTGTACTATTTGGCCAACTTGAAGAAAGTGGTGTTGTGTTGGTTGGCTGCTATTCATGATTCACTGCAATGTTGCACACACATCGCTATGATGGTGTTTTTCTTTTTTGTTTTATTTGCACACTTTACTAAAATTGCTTTAATTTTATTATAGTTTTTATCAATACAATCGTTTAATTTAAATATTTCTTAAATTTATTAAATTTCTTTGTATTAAACAGTTGTTGGTAATTAACATTTATAAATTTTTTATACTATATTATAATTTTTCACTTCCCGATTAGTTGCAGAGTAAAAAGTCAAAAGGCGTAAGTATTTGCAAGATGGCGACTTCGTTAAAACTGAGGTTTTATAAGAGTATATGTGCATATGGGTATGCGTGAGTGTGTGTGTGTGTGTGTAATTGTGCAACTTCTGGTTGTATCCTTTGCATTAGTGGTTTCTCTCTTATTTGATAGTAATAAACGGTAAATATATGCTTACGAATAGTGGAAAGTAAAAATGCAAGAAAACTTTAAAATTAACCCAGTTAACATTATGATGAATAGTTAGTTATTAAGTTGAGAATGTGATTAGAATTTGTTTCTTCAACGCCAAGAAGGAAAAATTTCTCTTCTTAACCCAAGACTACTAACATCATTTTATACGTACTACTTTCTTTTGAAAATGTTTATTTTCTTATTTATAGTTATTACAACAACTTTTAATTGATGCACTTTTAAAATTTGGTTACATTGAGTCTCCATACACTTGTTCAGAAACAACATGCAATTCAGGGTTAAAAATAAATCTTCATAAGAAGGAGCGTACCATTTCTTTAGTTTTCTCGCACGTAGTGGGTAGCTAAGGTTTATTAAGCTTATTTACGATATGTTATATCAATTAATTATTCTAAAACTTTTCATAGACCGGGATCTAAAAGTTTAACATCTATACTTTGCAAGCTCGAATTATTGGTGGCTATTCGGGAATACGCGTCGACTAAGTAAAAAATACATGGAAAACAAAAACAAAACTGCATAAATTTCAAAAATTTGTTTTTGTTTATCATACAAAATTTATCGGTTTTAAAAGAGAGAGAGAGAGAGAGAGAGATTCGCGTTAAAATTCTCAAGATTATTTAATTGTAGAAATGTATAGAAAACAAAAAAAGAATTTTTTGAAATTTGGTTTTTGGTATCATGTAAATTTTATCCAAAGAAATTTATTATTCAGGCTTTAGTTCGTTCAATTTAATTTTTACAATTAAATCATTTTTTTAATTTTTTATTGAGAAATAATTTTTCAAAGCATGTGGCAATTGAAAAGTACAAAGACCGATTTCTTGACTTTTGTAAGGGTCGAACTCAACATCGATGTTTTCGGGATTAACCACAATCCCATCGTCAGAGCTCTCTATAATCTAGGCTACTCAGCCTCCAAAGTCAAGCGGTAAATATCTGGCAATAAACCAAATTGCATCATAGCTCTATGTTTCCTGGCTTTTAAGCTTATTTTATGGTGGCTTAGAAATTTAACATACTTGGCACTTATCCTAATCAACAACCACACTTGTGCTTTTTGTTTATATTTCTCACCCAAGATTGAGAAAGCTCCTTTCTCTAGTTCTTACAAAAGTCAAGAAATCGGTCTTTGTACTTTTCAATTGCCACATGCTTTGAAAAATTATTTCTCAATAAAAAATTAAAAAAATGATTTAATTGTAAAAATTAAATTGAACGAACTAAAGCCTGAATAATAAATTTCTTTGGATAAAACCCATATAGTTCGACTAAATACACACAACTTCAATTATCATGTAAATTTTCACTACTTCGACGAGTTTTCCCGAATAGTCTCCATTATATAATTAATTTCTCTGGAGCATTAGAACAAAATTTGAACATTTTCTTCTGTATAACAATAATGAAATAATCTAAAACAATTTTATATTACACAGAAAAAAATTTAAATATGATTTCAATTATTAAAACTGCAGATTCAATTAATTGTGCTGGTGAAGATCAACCAACGACGAAAGTTGTATGTATATTCTACTGCACATTTTATAAATGTTGCTCGAACTTACTGATCTCAACCCGATTTGCGAAAATCGAGTTTTCATCAGATCTCAACGTTTTAAGGTCATAGAAAGCTATTCCGACTATTTTCGCGATGATGTTAGTATGGATTTATGTGTGTGTGTAAGTACCTACCCTGAAGAAAGCCAGGGGCCAAGTGTCTCCAAGTCAACGAGTCGTCTACACTTTTTATTTTGGCTTTAATGAGAAGAGAAGTTTTTAGCAGGTAGAAAACGATTTTTTATAGTCTCATTTTGATGTGTTGAAAATATATGTAGCTGAACCGAAAATTAAAAATTTTCATAAAAAATCCAATTTATTCGTTTTAGCTGGTAAAAAGTTTCATATTTGTGGATTAGAATCATTAAAATGCCCTAGTGAATCTCTGGTACCGGTGTCTCCATATGGTCCCATAAGAACCACCCTGTCTATAGTAAGCCAACAGTTCCGAGGTCAGTAGTGGAATCTCAGTGACAAGCACATGTTAAATGTCTATAGCACAGAACAATGTCTGGGTACAATTAGTCAGTAGTACTGTTGACAAAGTCAATAGTGAATCAGTACAATTTTACTATCAACATTTGCTGCAGGGTATGTACACATCCATAACTTTTGAATGGCTTAGCCGATCGTAACAAACTGTTCGCAATTCTTAAGACTTTAGCTAAACTGATATATGGCAGAAATATGAAACGATTCGATTTTAATGATTTCGATAATTTAAATAATTCTGCCAAAAAAAACTACTGCAATTCAAAGATCTTATGGAACAGATTACAAAACGGGCACAATTTAGCATTAGATCAAATGCTGCCTTCCACACACAGAAAAAAAGTTTCGTTTTTGATAACAAAAATCCTGGCATTCAATAATTTTTTTTAACTTTCCCGTGATAAAGAACTCCGCTCTATTGATAACAAAATTATTTCAAAAGAAAAAATATATATAAATTAAAACAAATGTTGACATGGCTGGGATACGACCCCGAGCTTCTCGGACGTAAAGCATGCTCTCTACAACTGAGCCATATCCCAGTTATTTTTTTTTTAGGCGATAAAACTTGTTTTAAGTACTTATGAAATACATACAACGAAATATCGTATTAAGTTAATGAAAAATATTATTGAAGTTCTTGTGTGTTTCAATAACATGGTTTTATTGAACATAATTCTTGTCTATTTTTTTTGTGCAATTTTTCATAGTACTAAACCTTTTATGTCTGTCTATTCGAAAATAATATTATTAAAATCGGTTAAGAAATGCTAGAGTTATGCGATAATTAATATATCAGGCTCCCAAAAAACTATGCAACAAACCTGCAGGCAAACCCTTTCAAACAAAGAAATAATTTTGAAAATCGAATTACAAATGACAGAGTTATGCGTTGAGGAGGAGCGAATTTCCCCACCGATTTTGGAGAAAAAAATTTTAAATCCAAACTGCAAGAAAATCTTGCAAACAAAAAAAGAATATTGAAAATCGGTTGACAAATGACAGAGTTATGTATTGGGGGGAGCAAATTTCCCCCTCTGATTTTCAAAAAAAAAAAAATATGGGACCAAACTGCAGGCAAAACCTTTCAAACAAAAAAACAATTTTGAAAATATGTTCACAAATGACTGCGCTATGCATTGGGGAGGAAATTTCCCCTCCGATTTTCGAAAAAAAGTTATGGAACTAAACTGCAGCCAAACCATTTCAAACAAAAAAATAATTTTGAAAATTGGTTCGCAAATGACAGAGCTATGAATGTGGGGGTTAGCAAACTTCACCATCCGATTTTCGAATAAAAATATGAGACGAAACCCTTTCAAAAAATTGTGAAAATCAGGTCACAAATGACAGAGTTGAGTATCTACAAGCATAAAAAAATACTCACGAATTGATAACCTCCTTCTTTTTTGAAGTCATTTAAAAAAAGTCTAGTCTAAAATATATTTTATGCCACCGTTCCGCTTTAATCAGCTTTTCGATTACTAAAAATTTCATTAAATCGTTTTATTCGTTCGAGAGATATCGTCTTCGAAAATTTCGAAAAATGTGCAATTTTGTAATTGCTACGAAATTGTTGTCAAATTGATCTTTTCTATACAATCGCAAATTTGATCCAAATTGAAGGTGCTGTCGGCTGAGTAGTTAGAGCGTTTGACTAGAAACCCTGAGGTCTTCAGTTCAAGACTAGTTCCGGGCAAGCCAACAACATCATGTATTTTTCTCATGTGCATTGGTGTGTTATTGTGTTGGTTGTTGTTAGACTGTTAAAGTGATGAAGGCATAGCACTGATCACTTTGGCAGCCCCGGCAGCGATTAATTAATGCTAACATATCCTAATGCACTTAACAGTACCCTCCTTCGTCGGTATTGTAGAACCGTCGGCGAAGTAAAAGAACTAATAAAATGGCTACACAGCTTAAATAACTCAATGCCTCTACTTGACACCGGAGAGGATTGCAACGTATAATGAAATATTTATCTTATTAAATATAATATATTTATTATATCGAACCCTATTTTCGATTTAATCGTAAGCGACAAAAATTAAAGTTTTCAGGAGAAGGTTTTTTATTATATTCAAATATGTTTTTTTTACATAAATTGTCGCTTACGATAAAATTTTACAGCCTTTATTTTTAAAGTTATCAACAACTTTGGCATTTTGACAATTCTAAACTATAGGGTAAGGCCTACAAAATTTTAATTTAAATAAAAAAAAATATTTTTTACAACAAGTCGCTAACGATTAAATCGAAAATAGGGCTCGATATGGAATGAAACTTTATCATTAATAAAATGAAAATGTTTAATATTGGCCTTGAACTTAGGCTTCTCAATTCATTGCATCATACTGCCGAAGTTATCTTCACGTATATCACAAATATTTTTTTAGGGTGAATTTCAATTCAAGAATGTAAAAAATTACATCGTAGAATGAAAGGTATATCAATGATGTTTCCAAGACTGTAAAAAAAGTTTTTGTCACGCCCCAAAGTATAGCACTTTTTGTGTATTACATATAGCGCCGTAATTTAATGTCCGATCTTATCTTATCGTTGTTTATAGCTTGACTGTCACTTACTTTTTAGCTCTGATGACTTTTTAATCCGACATCAAATTCTGGGCACCACTTGTGACATCTCGGATCCTTCCCCTCTTATGACCACTTTGTTGCACGTGGCAAGAAAGCTCTTCTAAAACTTTGTATCTCTACGTTTTAACATACTCACTTTTATGCCACGCGCAAGAATTAATGTAATATTTCCTTTGCTCATAGATATTACACGCTTGCCGTATCCCAGTAAAAAAATTTCATGGTTTTTGGATCACTAAAGAAATAAAGCGCTTCATAATTCGCTTTAAAATATGAGCTTGCTCAGAAGTTGATTTCATAGCGTCAGAACAATGCAGGTTTTGAAGAGAGAAAAGTATTTGCTTTTTACTTATACAAAAGCTTCGTACACGAGCTATACAAAAAATCTGATTTTATAGTGCTGATCCAAAGCAGGTTTTTAAGCGAGAATGAAGAATAAGTTTATTTGAGTTTCTTGGTGCCGTTTTGTAACAGTGTTTTTGGTCGAGTGATTGGTACGTTGGATTTCAAACCTGAAGGTTCTTAGTTCGATACTAATTGAAGTTAAAATAACAAACGTTGAGTAAAAATATGAAATTAATAAAAATAAATAAAGAAAAGAAATAAGAAAATTTCAAAATGGCGTTAACGACGCCAATCCACATCGAACCATTTTTTCATATACTTTCAGCTCTAGTGCTGAAAATGTTGATGATTTTCAGCGCTTCAAAAGCGCTTTTGTGAAAAATGTAGTACTCCAATCCGGGAACTCGCCATATAAAAATCAACAGCGATATCAGCAGGTTTGTCAGCGCTACTTTTATTCCATAATAGTAGAAACCTGCTTTATTGGAAGCAACTTTTTTACTGGGATATAAAAAACCAGCATAGTGCTGTATTTTGGAGCGTGGCAAAAAAAATTTTTACTGCTCTAGAAACGTTATTGATTCTAAGGGGTGACTGCAATATATATGTGAAAATAAAAACGGGCTTGATATTGTGGCGTGGCATAAACGTGGGTATCTTAGAAACTAGATATACTAAGTTTTCTTAGTATATCTTACCATGTGCAAAAAAGTGGATATAAGAGGGGAAGGATCCGAGATAACATAAGCGTCGCCAAGAATATGATGTCATGAATAACCGTATGCAATATGTTATGATCGGACGGACCATAAATGGCAACGCAGTGTACAAAAAACTTAAAGGGCGGTACTAGAGGAGTGGCAAAAAATAAAAAACATATTTCTAAAATTCTGTTCAACTAATCTTTGATAATAGGGCGTGACTCGCTCAACTTTTTTATTTTGTATGGAGGCCGAACCACTTTAATGTGTATACCAATTTTTCTTCAAAATTTGCATACGAGAACTCATTCAATACTAAATTTATGTTTAGCTGTTATTTATCACAACAAATCCCAATATTACTCTTGGTTTATTTTTATTCAATTCTCGTATGCGAATTCCTCAAAAAAGTTTGTTTTTATAAGAATTGCGATCACATTCCACCGATCCAACTAACAAGTGGTGATAAGCAGAAATATGTGCATGAGCTCTGACGATGGTGATGTGGCGGCTTCCGCAAACAACGTTGTTCTGCTCTGCTGTATACGTTGAAAATAATATTGATGTTGATTTTGGCTTTGTTCCTTGGAATGTTGGTCATGTCTAATTCTTTTTGAACCTTAGCCTATATAATCACTTTGGAGTAAGAAACTTTAAAATGGCAGGAAAGCTTTTTAAAATTAGTTGATGAGCTACTTAAATTCGAGACTTGTTTGAGACTGTGAACAATAATTATGTTAAAAAAAACAAACTATGTTATTGAAAAAAAAATATGATTTTCAATAACATTTTAATACAATATTTCGTTGTATGCGTGTCTTTCCCATGTCGGTTATTTCTTTTCTTTTCATACATAAGTACTGAGCTGACCTGAGCTGTAGAGAGTATGCTTTACGTCCGGGAAGCCCGAGTTCGTATCCCAGCCATGTCAAACTATTTTTTTTATTTATATATTTTTTCTTTTGAAATAATTTTGTTATCAATATAGCGGAATTCGTTATCATAAGAAATTTGAAAACAAAAAAATTATTCAATACCGGGATTTTTGTTATCAAAAAACGAAACTAATTTTTTTCTGTGCAAGTGAAATTCACCGAAATGGTGCAAAGGTATTTAGCTTTAAAAATTTAAGGTTATATCTAGGAGTATTGCTCGAATCCCCCCCAATGGTCCACTGTGGCAGCCTTTGCATTCTCTCCTATCTTTTGATTTGCGAATTGTATGAGATTGCTTGTTACTTATTTAACATAGAAATATACGATTTTTAAATTTTTTCAGCAACACAAAAGAAATGAGATATGAGATTTCATTCGTTTTAGTATCTCATATATTTTACTCCTCCCCTGGATGCGCGCCTGTAAAAACACTAGTGGGTCTAAAATGTTTTTATATGAAAATGTGGAAAATATTAATTTTCAAACTATGTTTGAAATTTCGAACTTGATTTCACATTTAAAGATGTAATAATTTTGCAGCTTAAATCTTATGGTATGAGTTTTTTTTTGCTCAAAAATTGCACACTTTAAGTTTTGAATACTTTGAAAATTCGAAGTTAGTCTCTAAATATTTTTGTTCTGTTTCACAAATGTGACGAAATCGTAGTATGTAAGCCAAAATGCCAAATTATCAAATTTTGAGAAAGTTCGAAAATTCGAATTTATTTTCGAAATTTCGAAAAATGTAAAACATGATCACTTATTATAATTGTCATCTGCAAAAAAGATTTATACAAAAACAAGAAATGTAAAGAGATTTTCGAATTTATTTTTTGAAATAAAAATTTTGTTTGTAAAAACTCGAACATAAAACTATTGCTTTTTGTTAAATAATCCACATTTATTTAGTTAATATATTAATAAAACCAATTTTAAGTAAATCCAAATACTTTTTGCACGTGTTTTAACCAAACAAACTAAATTGTTTACTGGGTAAGCATCAACAAAATGGATGCCAGCAACTTTTAAACATTTAATACAGCATATGATATTTTAAACCATAATTTTGTTTAAAAAAATAGCATTTAAATAAAACTTTTAACTTTTATAAGATTTCGACTAGTGCTTTTATCAAATTCATAATAAAATATTTACCTTTTTGAACAGAAATGTGTACCAATTTGCTAAAAAAAATAATTTAAAATTCAGATATAACACCAATTTAAAATTTTTTAACTTTTAGATAGAAATAAAAATTTGGCTATTTTTTTCAAATGAAAACTAAAAACACTTTCAGAAAAATTTTATTTCTTTAGATAAATAAATTTTGTATAATTTTCCAAGATTTTTAAAATAATTTTTATTCATTTTATACTGCTTTTAAGCAAAAAAAAATCTTTTGATTAGCTTTCAAGGGAGCAAAAAGTTTGAATTTAGAATTATTTAAGAAAAAGTTTAAAACTTCACATGCGCAAAAACACTTTTATAATTTTTTTCCATTTGCAATTTTACAATTTTCATTTTACACGAACACGAGAGCGATTTATTTTAAAGTTTTCCATTTTCTTCGGTGGAAATTTGCTTTATATGTATGTCACTTGTTGTTGATGAAGATTTTCCTTGACTTTTTGTTTATTTTTATTTAAAGTCCTTTTTCAAGTGACATTTCTTTAGAGAATGTCAGGCAACGTGTAGCAGATATCTGCAAATATTTTTCAATGTTTTCTTCTTTAAAAAATTCTTAAGCGTTTTTTAATGTTTTAAGGACGAGTTACCTTTCACAACTACCGGCTGCTGCGCGTTTCATACAAACAAATTTATTTTCTACTTTTATTTAAAAAAGCAGCATACATATTTCATACGCTCTTTGCTACGCATCAATTTGAAAAATAAAGATTAAATAAAAAATGAAAAAACAGTTAGAAAAACAAAAGGACTCCTCACATCACATATCGTTTCAAAATCAAAAACAACAACAACAGCAACACACATCGTCATCATCAACATAATTTCAAAATCCTAAATCCCAACAAAAACAATGAGCTAACGCACTTTTTTAATTTTCCCCCGTTGACGACTTTGACGAAGGGGTGAATCCACGTAAATGACGGGCTTTTTTTAAGGATTTCTACAGAAGTATAAAAAACACAACAACAAAAATGTTCTTTTGAAAAATCATCCCTTTCGCACTTTAAATTGTTTAATTTTTTTTCAAATTTAAAGATGTGTGTTTGAAATGAAAAAGCGAAATACACAATTTAAAACGGGTTGTTATTGTGCAATATTCTTTTTAAAAGGTTCGATAAAAAAAAATAAAAATTAAAAATCATGCCTGCAAAATTTCAACACATACAAAAGCATTGAACACACACTTAAAAAAGTACTCACATGTAGACAACTCTTTGTTTACCTTTACCGGCTTTTTTTCAATTCCTTCGTTCTCTGCTCATTTCTAGAAAAGTTCACATATGAATTATAGAACTAACTCATCAGGGATGAGATTTAAACAGTTCTAAGTACTTTTGGAATCGGAAGTTTGTCGGTTCCCTAAATTAGAGTCATTGGTACCTAATGGCGTTTTCTTTTCTAGAAAAAGTGTAACATTTTTTTACTTCTTATTATAAAATCGCAATCTAACATTCCTTTAAAGCAAAAATCCACCTTCGTGTGGGATGATACAATAATTTCTAATAAATTCACTTCCTCGAAAAATGATTATATTGCAAATTTTCATTGAAAAGTGCAAACAATGCAACATTTTTTGTAGAAAAGAAAACGCCATAAACTAAGGACTGATATCAATTAAAATTTAAAGTTTTATAAATACTGCTGAATTACATAGTATACATATGGGACATTCCACGTCAAACCGGACGGTTTGGAAAACAATTTTCATTGATTTCTCCAGTTTTCTGATATTTTTTATAGCTGAGTCAAATTAGCGTTTCACCTCGGAATGGGAGAGAATAAAGCTGAAAATTCGTATACACCGAGATTTTGGCGTTCTAAAACTTGTCTCAAAAGTCTCATAAAATCTCATGTCTGCGTTGTAAGTTATTCAAGGTCAAAGGTCACTAAAATCGCGATTTTGCGACTATCTAGGTTTCTATAGCTCTAATGATGTTTACATCTACGTAGAGCATAAAATTTGCGAAAAAATTTTATTGTTGCAAAAATTTTTTATGCGCTTAAGCGTTTTTGTGATAAACGGCCCAGAGCGTGGCACACTGGAGATCTTTGTATGGAGTTGAAAAAAGGGTTTTTGAAATAATATAGTAATTTAGTGACTGCTGTAGTTTTATTTAGATAGTAAAATATAAAATAATTGAGATTAAAAACAAATATACACACATATACGCTATAAATATGGGGCATTCTTTTTAAAGCGGACAACCCAAAAAAATTTGTTGCCGAAATTCCTTGATATTTGGCAGAACTGTAGTTCTAGTAGATAGAAATGATTATGCAATCATTTATTTTTTTTATGATGTTAATTTGTCGAGTTATGGGATGCGAAAGTGTTGCCGTTTTTTTAAAAAAATTTATTTATTGTTTCGAACTAGAAAAAAGGGGGAAAAATATTGAAATAAGTGTTTCTTATAAGGAATCGTTTAATTTTTTCTTTTAATCTTCCAGCAAAAACTTTTATCATTTTTGTAATCGGTAGTACTCTTTTAATGGGCTACAAAGTAATGAGTGTTACTTATTTATCTTATTACTATGGTTCAAATTAGAACTACTACCTGCAGTCTAAAACACTTTGTTGAAAATTAGGTCGATAATAGTCGGCAACACTTTACAGATTATTATCGACCTAAAATTACACACGCATTATTTTTCAACAAAATGTTTTTACTAAAAAAAGCGATTGGCTGAGTGCAGGTTTGAACCGCGACCTCGTGACTGATAGTCTGACGTATCTAACATTCAGCCATAGCCGTACTATACTTTGTGTTACATTTTTTCCACTTGAACTAAATATGTTTAATTTGAAAGATTTTTTCTTTAATAAAATAACTACAAAATCGATGTAATTTTAGACAAGGAGAAATTTTCAACACAAATTTAGACAATATATGATCGTAAATTTGAAGTAATGTTTTAGTATGTAGTTTGTAATAAACTTATGGCGTTTTCTTTTCTGAAAAAAGTGTAAAATTTTTTTACTTTTTATTACAAAAATCGCAATCTAGCATTCCTTTGAAGCAAAAATCTACCTTCTTAAGTGATGATACAATAATTTCTAATAACTTAACTTCCTCAAAAAATGATTATATTGCAAATTTTCATTGAAAAGTGCAAATAATGCAACATTTTTTTGTAGAAAAGAAAACGCCATTAGTACGTATTTTTCGCATTATCTGAAAGTAATTACAATTTGTAGATATTTGTTAACAAAATAAGTAGACAACCACTTTTTAAGTCAACATGTGTTTGTATATGAAAATTAATTTTTAACCGACTTCATAAAAGGAGAAAGGTTATCAATTCGTCATGTATTTTATTTTTTTATGAATGTTTCCTAAAAACTCCACCATTTATGAATCGATTTCTGATTTTTTTTTCTTTATTTAAAAGGATGTGCTTCCAGATTGGTCCCATTGAAAAATGGGCAGGGTCACGTCCATACAAAGTAAATTCACATTCATTTTCAACTACTTCTACGCAACTGATTCTTATGAAACTTTGCACACACATTAAGTTTCTGTTTGAATACTACATCATGATTAAAAAAGTGGGCAGTGCCACGCCCATGCAAAGTAAATATTCTTCTTCAATAACTTCTACTAAACTGATTCTTATGAAACTTTGCATACACTTTTAGCTATCGTTACAATACAACATTGCGTTTAGAAAAGTGGGCAGTGCCACGCCCATGAAAAGTAAATAAGAATTTTAACTACTCCTACTTAGCCGCTTCTTATGAAATTTTGCATACAATTTAGTTATCGTTACAATACAACATTGTAGCTAGAAAAGTGGGCAATGCCACGCCCATGAAAAGTAACTGTTGATTTTAACTACTTCTCCTTATTCGATTGTTATGAGACTTCGCACACACAATTAGCTCTCGTAAAAGTACATGATGATAAAATATGAGGGCGGTGCCACGCCTATTTCGTAGTCGGTTTTTTTTTGTTGCAAGAATTATATGTATTTCATCACCTTTTATCTGTCTCCGTTTGTTGCAAAGCTCAAGCTTATTTATAGAATTGTGAATGAAGAAAGAATACGAGAATTATTTAATTCTGTTCTAACAATCTGATAGTCATACATAATCAGTTTAAATTATGTCAAAACTTTAAAGTGGATATAAGATTTGGCTAAAAATTTATTAAAGTTCACAAATTTTAATGATAAACTAAAATATCACAATTTACCACACAAAATGAAAGCGACGAACATATATTTTTTGCAGTTTTTTGATTTAAAAAAAATTGGCTGTAGGGAAAAACAGGGAATTTTTTTAAGATGTGTAGGGATTTTTGAAAATATCTTCTGACACCACTGGTCATGACTCATGATCAGCGTTGCAGTTTGGCCTTATCGGGGCTGGAGTGAGCCTTTTATTCTGTATTTTAGCCACACGGGCGTTTTTAAAACGCGCGTTTCTGCTTTTTGTATTAAATTTGAAGTTTATAAAATTTAGAACTTTCAAATTTAATATAAAAAGCAGAAACGCGCGTTTTAAAAACGCCCGTGTAGCCTGGCCCTTAGCTTCGTGGCTTTTTTTTTCATTCTGTTTTTTTATTTTTTCATTTGGCCTCAAAAAGGCTAAATGTATTCTTCGAATTATAAAAATTTATTTCTACTTTTCATATTTTTAAGGCATTTTAATGTAAAGTTTTGCAATAAATGAATATTTATTGCTAAACTGGACACTTTTTTGTGTAAAATGGTACCAACATTATTTTTAAACTCCTTTTAGTTTCTTTATACGGTCTTAAATAATAAGTTATGCACTGCATAAAATAAGCTGTGAGCCACTGTACTTAAAACTATGGCCGTTTTCCTGAACGTATATTTACAATGTGTCAATATAGTATTAATTAATACCGTATTGATTCATTGTAAAGTTAGTTTGTGTCTTGATTTACATCCAAATAGTTATGGATACACAATTTGGTCTTCTATGTGTATCGACAACAGAAATGATACATTTAGGAACAGATCACATTGTCATAATTTTGAGTGTTACATTTAGAAACAAGTTGCAATGTATTACTACAAAGCAGCGGGCGTTTAGGAAAATAGCCTGTATGTATGTGTAGCTTTTTAGAGTTCCGTACACGAAAAGTGTTAAGGAACCCTATTGTTTGCGCTACGCTGTCCGTCTGTCTCTCTGTCTGTCACAAGCTGTTTTCTCGGGAACCTGAATTTTTCATAGAATATGTAAAACTCTTGCCGCTACAACAACAATATGACAGTTAAAAATTAAAGGGTGCTCTAAAGCGAGCAACGAAACATGTTGAAATACTAATGTATTATACAGACACTTATACGAGGGCAGATCCATAAGTCCGTGACAGTTTTTTTTGCAAAACAAAAATTTATTTTTCAACATAATGTCCTTTTAACTCAATACACTTAGTCCAACGTTTCTCCAGTTTTTGTATGCCTTCCAAAAAATAGGATTTTCGAGGTCCTTAAAATAGGCATTTGTTTGGTCAATAATTTCATCGTTGGAGCTAAATCTCTTTCCACCGAGCCATTTCTTTCGGTTTAGAAATAGGAAGTAGTCACTAGGGGCTAAATCCGGAGAATATGGCGGATGAGGTACCAATTCGTAGCCCAATTCATAGAGTTTTGCTATTGAGACTGCACACGTGTGCACCCGTGCATTATCGTCAATTGAGAGCAGACGCGGCACCCATCTTGCAGACAACTTTCTTAAACCCAGCTGATCACTTAAAATCGAAACCACACTGCCATATGAAATGCCTATGGCATCAACAATCTCACGCACTTTTAATCTTCGTGGATTTTTTCGACATTTTCGGGTGTGCTGGCCTCAATTGGCTGTCCAGGACGTTCAGCGTCATTTGTACTTGTGCGACCACAACGAAAGTCGGTAAACCACTTTTTTACCATTGAAATCGACGGTACAGAGTCCCTATAGTATTTATCGAGGTTTTCCTTTGTTTGATTGACGGTTTTTTTCACAAAAAATAATGTTTAATGAGCACTCGATTTTTATAAAAATTCACGATGTTGTATGTTTTGGACATCTGGTAAACGCAAAGTAAATGATGACACTTGCTCAAAATTTGACAGTAGTCTATTAACAGGTGGTACTTGATGGGAACATTGTTGCATTTCATATAACTACGAGGGAAGTTCGAAAAGTCACGGACTTATTGATACGTCCTCGTTTATAGACACTTTAAATTTTCAAAGTTAGTGTTAATTGGTGTAGTCTGTGGAATAGACTACACCAATTAACACCGAGTTTTAAACAATAAAAATTCCAAAATTAAAAAGATTTCAAAACTAAAAATCGCCATAATGAAAAAAGCGCTTAAAGGAAAAAGGCATCGAAATCGAAAAAAAGTGTCATAACAAAAAAAATCGATAAAACTAAAAAAATCACCAAAAACCGAATAAAGTCCCCAAAACCGAAAAAAGCGCCAAAAATGAAAAAAGAATCGCCACAACTAAAATAAATCGCTAAAACTAAAAATATCGTCAAAAAGTGAAAAAAAACGTTAAAAAAACGCCAAAATCAAAAAATCAAAAAAATGAAAAATTTTCAGAAAAAAAACGAAAAAATCACGAAAATTAAAAAAGCGCTAAAACCAAAAAAATCGCCAAAAGCAACGAAAAATACTTTAAAAAATAAAAAAACTAAAATTAAACAAAAAAGCACAACGAAAAAATTGCCAAAATGAAAAAAGGGGCAAATAAGAAAAGTGATATACATATGTGTAATCGTACGAAACCCTTCGTGTGCGAGCCAAAGTCGCACATTACTTAATTTCTTAATTATAAACTTACAGTACCTTCTCATTTAATAATAACCCTGCGGTAAATGGAACTGGCACAAAATAAATCATGTGGCCGGTTCCCTGGTGAGTAATGATTGAAAGTTTATTTTTTGTTGCAAATGCAAATAGAAATTGTATTTGATTTTTAAGCAGAGTCTTTGATAGTAATCGAGTTGACGACCTCCGGAATGACAGCCTACCACACTATCCACTCGGCCACAGCAACCATAAATATCAGTTAAGTAGCAATTAATATCTAGAGAACAATAGTTCTATTCCTGAGCGGCGCCGTTTTAAGTTTTTGTCGGTTGCCACTTTGCCGCTCATTGCGTGGCTTCGCCCTAAGACATCAAAAGCGAAATATAGTGTAATGGGAATACCTCAATTATATATAATTGAGATGCCAAAGTCTGGCTCACACCCTTGGGGCACGGGCGTCCTATATTTGAGTTTATGCAGTGCGACATGATTGAAGAAAATGATTATTCACGAGAATGTGTGATTACATGGAATCTGTGCAATTCACCCAAATCATATGAGCGGTAGTCATTTCTCTACTTTAAACACGCAATACAAACGATTATGGCCAAGTTGTATCCCAAATCTCATCACCAATATTTACATGTACACAATGCATAAATACAGCCGTACATAAATTTGTGTGCAAGTACTCGCGTGTGTAATATAGTTCATTGTCAAAGAAATTTTCAATGTGTGTGTTTGTACATAGCACTTGCTTTTGCCATTGCCCACTTGACCAAGACTTTCTTTAACGATATTAACTTCGAAAATATCCCGAACATTTGTCGTACAAAACATTCGATATCGACAATCAAAAACGAATCGAATAAAAGTCCATCTGTCCCTCAGTTTTGTTTCAAAAACCTATCGATTTCTTACAACTGAAACCTACTAGGTTCTTTTAGAAACTCAATAGAAATTGGGTATATTTTTTCGTTTGGGGGAATATCCCGTTCACCCCTTGTATCCACGCCTGAATGTGGTATGGAATTTTGTTTTCATTTTATTTGTTATTTTAATATTTTAACTCACTCTGCAATCAGGCAAACCAGGACCAATGCTGAGAATCGAACCCGCTACCTCCAGGCTAAGAGACAAGCAGACATCTACTAGTCTACCGTGGCATATGCTTCCCACGAATGATCGATAAAGCAAAGAATTGTCGAAACAAAAGATCGCTAAAGCGAACTTTTCTCGATAATGTTGCAATAACAAACATTTGCGAAATTGCCGAAAAATTTTTAAAAGTGAATCTTCGAAATATCGATCTATTTTCGATTATTTCTCGATTAGATTTTGTTAATGTGGAATTTACACACAATAATTGAATAGAAAGCATATGACACGACAGCTCAGCGGATGTGTGCTAGTCTGTTAGTAGTCTGGAGGTAGCGGACATAGGGTATATAGAGGCCAAACTGATACGTCAGAAACCTAAGTCTGCTGTCATAAGCTTAAGTCTAAGAATGTATTAGTCCCACTAAACCTGAGATTCGAAATGAAAGAAGGTTCGCTAAAACGAAGAATCTTCGAAACAAATTTGTTCGATAAATGTTCGTGAATTCTAATGTTCGCAAAAGCGAGCTTTTGTCAATAATGTCGCGATAATAAGCGCAATTGCCAAACTTCATGAGACGTGAATTTTCGCAGCATCGAAATATGTCGCGATAATAAGGGCAATTGCCAAACTTCATAAAATGTGAATGTTCGCAGCATCGAACAATTTTCGAAAATTTCTCGAAAGTTTAATTTAAATTTATGTGTGCAATAATTGAATAGAAAACAATTTTGCACGATAGCCTAGTGGATGTGTGCTAATCTGTTAGCCTGGATGTAACGTGTTCGAATCTGATTGACTGCAGCGTAAGTTAAAATTTAAAATAAATAAATATTCCATTTACATTAAAATAGATAAATTAAAAAATAAAGACAACAATCTTAAAAATTACTTTTTCATGCATTTTTGTGTTATCGATATTTTTTCGATACTGGTTACCTATTGATTTGTCAGCGAAACATCGAAATTGAAAGATTCGCTGCCAAAAACTGAGTGAGGATTGAGCTCTAGCAGCTCTTTCTCTTTCCGACTTCAAAAGCCGTTCTCGAATGTTTTGTCCGAGAAATGTGTACGCAACACAGCATTAAACCGCACTTGGTTGCAATAAAAAGTATTCTAAGTTATTTAAATTTTTTAACCGGCTTCAAAAAAAAGGGAAAAGTTATCAATTCGTCATGTATATACATATATATTTCTTTTTTCTATGGATGTTCCCTCAAAATTCCGCCATTTATAAACCGATTTCACAATTTTTTTCTTTATTTAATAGAATTTGCTTCCAGATTGGTCCCGTTGAAAAGTGGGCGGGGTTACGCCTATACGAAGTAAATACTTTTCTTCTTTCATCTACTTCTAGTCAACCGATTCCTATGAAACTTTGCACACACATTAAGCTTCTCTTTGATTGATACATCATGATTAAAAAAGTGGGCAGTGCCACGCCCATGCAAAGTAAATATCCCTTTTTAACGACCGCTAGAAAACCAATTCTTGTAAAACTTTGCATACACATTTAGTTATTGTTACAATACAACATTATGGTTAAAAAAGTGGACAGTGGCACGAACATGAAAAGTAAATATTCATTTATACTACTTCTACTTAACCGATTCTTATGAAACTTTGCACACAATTAGTTCTCGTGAAAGTACAGCATTATGATAACAATTATGGGTTTTGTAGTGTATTTTGTAGTCGGTTTTTTTTCAAGAATTATACATGAATTTTAAGATGTTTGTATAATTATTGTTGTACTAATTATTGAAAATATGAATTTAGAATACTTTTTAATACATTACGCAATACAATATTGATTTTTTTGCTAATAGGAACAAAACACAATACTGTGCAATAGAGAAATTAATTCAACTTATCGACAAAAAAAATTTTTGAAAAATATAATAAAAAGAAATATAGAATTTGTTCGAACCATTGAATCGTAGCTTTGGAATTTCGGAACATGTGGAATAAATTCATAATATCGATTTAAAATAGGTCGTATTAGGACGTGCCTTGGTACAACTATACTAGGAAATTCAATTATATTTTTGCCATCGATTCACGTCTGTACAGATACCTTTCAGATAAGTATAAATTTGCTATATGCTCCAAAACAATTTTTTTATATATGTATACAGCAGTGATGGTGCTCTTTTCAGCTGAAATTTTCAAAACTTCAAAATATTTTCAAATTTTAATTTAAAAATTTATTTATTATTTATTTATTTATTTATTTTTCAACTCGGAAGGTAGAATTTCATTAATTTTTTTAAACTCTTTGAAATTTTGTGCTTCAGCTAACGAAGAAAAAATTTATAAATCTGATAATATTTGAGCCCGATATCTGGAAAATACTGGACCAAAGTTTTGAAAAATCGAGAAATTTAAATTTTCAAATGAGTATAACTCACAAACTACCCAACAAAAACTTTTGTCATATTTGTAATCGGTAGTACTTTATTAATGAGTTACAAAGTAATGCGTGGTACTTATTTATTTTATTACTATGCTTCAAATTAGAACTACTACTTAGGTTTTAATAAAATTAAAACGTATTTTTATCATTATCTGAAAGTAGCTACAATTTGTTGATATTTATTAATAAAATAAGTAGACAACCAGTTTTTGAGTCAACATGTGTTTGCATATGAAAGCTAATTTTTGTCGCTTTTACTTATAAGTAAACAATAGCTGAGTGAATAAAGTTATTGTCTTCATATCTGAACGAGCACAGGTTCGTATCCCAGCTGGGTCAAAAAATAAAAAAATAAAATAAAGTTGAAAATATATAAATAAAACATAATGCGTATAAATTTTTTTTTTATTTTAATTTGTTTATTTGACTACATATTTTTTAGCTTCAAGTAAGCTAAATAATAACTAGTTAATTGCAGTGACAGTTTAATACATTTGTAAGGGATACCCCTTATTTTTTGGACTTCTCAGATAAAAATAAGTAGTTATCGAGTCCAATTGTAAGCAGTTACGACTTAAATCCTCATATACTTTTTTGCCTAACAGTAAGCAAAGATTTTGCTGGGTATAAGAAATAAGTGTACAACCAAAGATATGTCTTTTAGATCATATTACGGGCTATAATACAGCTAAAATGTTTTGAAATCGGATGAGAAATAAAAAAAATGGCAAGCAGTTGTTTTGCTCGTGAGCAAGTATGAGAGCTGATATTTAAAACATAAATAGAAATGCTCTTCTGCTATGTCCATGTGATATTTTATTTCGATAGAACTATTCGTTAGAAATGCTTGATTTATGTTCCAAATATTTTGATTCTGCCCCACTGTGCAGTTTTGCCGATCAATTTAATTTCTAAAATTGTTTGCTTTAGCCAACATTCGTATGTTTCGAATCTCCGGTCAAGTGGGTGTAATTACACTCATATGTACATAAACACATGCATGCAGATTGTATATATTCAACATATTCTTTGTCCTGCCACAACAAGTCCTTTACTAATGCATTTTTACAATTTTTATATAAAATGTCCTGTTTTTTTACTTCCTTCTGTTTTACTTTTTTTAAATAATTTTTATGGTTGTACATGAGTAATGCTCTACTTTTTTCCTTTTTGTGTTTTCTCATTGCTGCTGCTAATGCTGTCTAGCAAAATGAGACAGTTAGACAGACGAAGATATACGCAAATGTTTGTGTTAGATATGCTGCATCATTTGTAGACTTTAGCCAAATCACATTAGCTAAGGCTCGGCTGTATTTAAAAGTTCGTGTTTTGGTATCAAGGACTTTTTCATTTGCAAGATTCTAGGTATTTTATATGATTTTCTTTGAAAATGTTGAATAGAGTTTAAAAATCTTACCAAAAATCTGCTTTAAGCTGCTGTAAAATCGTAGCATGTATTAACAAATTTCTTGGCCTAAATTAGTATTAGACTTTAACATCTTTCTGCAGCAAAGTCATAATATTTTTAATATCAGATTATCTACGATTAAGTGAGTCTTTTCTCTAAACTGTTAACAATCTCTTCGTACATTTGCGGATGGTTGATGGAATGAAAACCAGTAACTCATTTATGAATGTATATTGGAATTAAAAAAATGTTCGCCAAAAAATATCAACAAAAAAATGTCATAAAAATCTCAAATTTTTTTACGGAAAAAATTTGCGCCTTTTTCAATTGCACCTTTTCAAATGTAGGCTCTATGCTAAATAAATTCGCCTGCTTAATTTTGTCATTCATGACAAACAAATCAAACTTGCCCTAACAACCACCCTTCGTTAAAAGAAAAAACAAAACAATGTAGAAAAATCTCAGAAAAAGTGTAAAAAGGATGAAAACGATCGAATTGTGTTTTTGCTTTTGAACTACAAAAAAGGGGTGCTTTTCTAAAAAGAAGCATCCTGTGTTTCCCCCTTTTTTTCGATATGATTAAATAAAAAACGAAATCAAAGCAAGGGTAGATGAATGAAATAAAAGAAAAACATATTGTTTGAGAAAAAAAACACAACCAGCTGCCGCTTGAAATGCAATTGTATGAAAAACTGTCTGTTGCTTTGCATTTACGCACACTCTCAATCATTTTCGGCAATAAAAGGATGATGTAAACTGATCGCTACTTGATTATAACTCTTCTGGCTTCTAATTGTGCATATGCGATTGATTGTATGTATGTAAAATTTTGGCATATTTAAAAAACAAAGTGACTGACTGACTGTATGACAAAGATCGCTTTCAAGTGCATCACAATAACAACTGGTGAAATTTGTTTTGTTTTGGTTGAGTTCTTTATGTTCAGATTTTAAATTCTTTTCAGAATTATTTCGAAAAGTAACTATCTTATTTTGTTATACAAAATTCCTTATTTATAAAAGGCACTTTTTTTATATAAAAATTACTTTTCCAAAAGCATTTTAAAAAAAGGTACCTTTTTTATATAGTGTCTTTTTTTAAATAGTACCTTTTTTAAATAGTACCTTTTTTAAAATAAAGTACATTAAAAAAGTATATTTGAAAAAACAATTTTTTTTTATAAAAAAGTACTCCTTTTATAAAAAGTAATTTTTTCTTAAAAATTACCTACATATTTACAAACAGTACCTTTTTCACTAAAAGAACCTTTTTCCAAAAGCTACCTTTTTTATACAAAATAGCTTTTTTATACTTTTTTTAATTGCCTTTTTATAAAAATACCTCATTTATAAAAATTAAAATTAAGCATGTTACAAAATTAAAATTCATTAGAAAAGTAAATTCATTGAAGTAGAACTATGGAAAATAAATTAGATATAATAGTATTTAATTATATTGTTACCTTAGCGGCCGAAATTTCATTTTCCCTGCGTTATCCGTTGACCAAATTACGCCATAAAAATGCTTTGAGTCTGTGAAGGGAAATAGCAGCAAACCTCTTTATGTCATTTGTAGTTGAGTTATTCCACTTTACACATATTTTTTGTTATAAATAAAGAATATCAAATTTTTTACTTAAAAAAAGGTTGCGACTCGCAAGGCCATTAAGCTTAAAGTCGTTGAATAACGGGTAGACACTGAAAGAACACGATTCCTGTTCAGAATGGTCGTCAGAAAGCTGTGACGGGTGTGACCTTACAAATTTTAGTTTTAAGGAATTATGACTTTCAGCATAAATTCTGTAAAGTTTTTACTGTAACGTGCACAATAATTTTGGTATAGCTGTCTGCTCAAAGTGTTTTTAGCTGTATTACGTATTTACTGTTTGACAAAAAACCAGTTTTCTTAACAGAAAACTATTTTTAAAATGTGACGGGTGTGACTGACTGGTGTGACCGACGGGTGTGACCTAATACGAAAATTTAAAAAATTCGAAGAAATAAAACTTTTTATTGATTTCATTAATATAAATAATATAAAATTAAATCATAAGAAATTAATAACACATTAAATTATTTGCTATCCGTTCTATTATAGACAGCAGAATACTCTAGCTGATTATTTTTTTTAATTCAATAAAAAGCGAAAAAAGTATATTCCTTTCAGAGATAAGGGTTTTTATTAATAATGAGAAAGGGAAGAAAAGAAAATCTGAAATAAATATTAAACATACAAAGAGGGATAGCAAAATGTTTCCTGGATGATCAGTTAAAAGTGCCTCAAATTGTTTAAAAAATATTAAATAATGTATTCTTTTATTTTTTCTATAATTGTCATGCTCTAAAAAACATCAATTGAGAGATTTTTATTAAAAATAAGAAAATTATTTTTTCCTTGCATAGGACCGTTTTACGTGGAATCACTCAGTTATTCAATTCAATGTAGCATAAGCTCAAATTTCCATGAAAGGAGATGTTTCAGAGCTGCTTGGCAATCGGAAAAGTACCTTTATGTGAGCCCTTAAGACTTTGACTATTTAAAATAATGACGGCACATGTTGCAATAGTCTTAATTTTCGTCTGAAATAACGAAACGGATATTTTAACATTTGGTCCAAAGACTCCAGCAGCAATACCGTCATCGGCTTTAAATCTATCTATAAGCTACCATACATTTCTGGAATTTACAGGAGTACGAACATCCTCACACGTAGCCCTGAGTGGCATAAGTGGAAAGGTAACAATCTTTTGCCGAACCTCAGTTCACAGTTTATGCTGTCATTCGGCATACCTTATAGTTCTCTACAAGTTATTGTACTCAAGGCAACTGAATGCTCGTTGCCAACACAATTAACAGCGCTTCCAAGACCAATTCTGTAAATAGCTAATGCTGCAGAGAATCTTATGAAGATCTGAATAGGCTTTGGAATTAAGGTTTGAATGGCCAAGGATGGGCATATCCCCATTACACCGGTAGCAAGAAGATATGCCAAAATCTGGACCTTGCATACTTTGGTAGTCTTTATAACCTGATTAATTTTATGAATCCTTGCTCCAGGAGCATCCGGCACAACTCTAGAGGCTTCCTGTGTACAGAATTCTTCATATGAATTTTAATTCAGCCTTCTGTCAAGAAAATCATATAAGTACTTGACATCCATAGAATAAGGTATATTGTACCCATTTAACGAGGCTCCATGAAAAATCGCCCAAAACCAAATCGTCCAAAAATAGAAATGAAAAATCGCCCAAAATTTCAAAATGAAAAATTGCCCAAAAAATGAAAAATCGCCCAAAATAAATGAAATATCGCCCAAAATTAAAAAATACCAAAAAAATTAAAAATTATAGTCATTTAATTTTTATATTAAAAAAAAGAAAACTTACAGAAAAGCATAAATAGTCTTCGTTTCTTACTGAATTGCAAGAAACGTATGAATAAAAGGCAATATTTTCCACCGGTCAAAAATTATAGTATGGCTCTCCAAGCGTAATTTAGATAATTATCATCGATACAACAAAAATTTATAAACATATAATACAGTAATGATCATTTATCGAAGGCCGGAAATTTAAGACGTCAAGGAAACTGCCGCTCAAAATTTTACATATCACATAGATTCTAAAGTCGTTCAAATTAAATATTCCAAAGGCAAGTAATCTAAAAAATTGTCGTACTCGAAGCCGAGATTTGATATACTATGGAGTTTAAAATCCTTCCGCCCGGCCGAAGGCCGGCTACACAAAAAGTCGCCGAAAGCACGTACCAAATTAAGCATTCCGAAGGCTCCTAATATTGAAAATTGTCGTAAGCGAAGCCGAGATTTGACATACCATAGAGTTTAAAGTCCTTCCCGCCCGGTCGAAGGCCGTCTAGACGAAAAGTCGTCGGAAGCACGTACCAAATTAAACATTCCGAAGGCAACTTATACTGAAAATTATCGTAAGCAAAGCAAAGACTTGATTCCACCTGCACGAAGGATTTTAAACTCTATGGTATGTCAAATAACCGCTTCGTTTTTGAAAATTTTTTATATTAGTGAACCTTGGAATATTTAGCTTGATAAACGCTTTCGACGATTCTCCGTATAGCCGGCATTCGGCCGGGCGGAAGGATTTTAAACTCTATGGTATGTCAAATCTCGGCTTCGCTTACGACAATTTTCAATATTAGGAGCCTTCGGAATGCTTAATTGGGTACGTGCTTTCGACCACTTTCCATGGTATGTCTAATATCGGCTTCTCTTACGACAATTTTCTAAACCACTTTTACTGCTATAGAGATCCAAATAATGGTGGAGATGGCACACATTGGTGAAACTTTCAATTATTTTCTACAATATATATTTTAAATTCTATATTCGATTTTGATGATTGCCAGAATTTTTGGGTGTAAAATTTTGGCCGATTTTTCATATGAAAAATAACTTGAAATTAGTATGAAAAAATGTTTCATGGAAACATTTTTCATACGAAAAATCGCCCAAAATTTCAAAATGAAAAATCACCCAAAAAAATTAAAAATCACTCAAAGTTTGTATGGAAAAATTTTGGGCGATTTTTCCTTTTTTATTTTTGGTCGATTTGGTTTTGGACGATTTTGCATGGAGCCATTTAACGATACTATACCGAAATCAAGTTTTCTCCTAACAGTAAAATAGAGCACAAAGCATCACTCATAACGTCTAAGAGAACAAAGCCGAATTTTCTAGTTACCATAACAACCGAGTCATCGCCGTATCCGGTCACTTTATACTAGGGATGGGAAAAATATCGATATTTTCTAAAAAAATATATCTATATCCATATATCGTCGATATTTTTAGTTGCAATATATCAATCTATCGATATGTTTTCTAAATATATCGACAGTATCAAATTCGATATTTTTTAGCTTTGCTTTTGTTTTTCGTTCAGTTATTTAAAAAAACTTCGACATAATCTTCATTAAATAGAATATTCTTAACAAAATCTTCTGTTTTACTTGTAGTCTTTTGTGTACTCGAAAAACTTTCTTTCTTTGAACATGATTTTCTTGACGTACGTTCCATGAAATATTGTTGAAACAGGAAGAAAGTTAAAAATTTATTCTTTTCGGGTTAATTATTTATAAGAGAAATACTTTTTGTTTAAATTTTAAAAAACTATGGTATGTATGAATAATCATGCTTGCAAATATATTGATATATATCGAAATATCGATGTTTTTATTCGATATATATCGATGCCGATCGATATTTAAAATTATATCGATATATATCGATATATATCGATATACATAATAATATTTACATTTAAATAGTACATAGATTAGTTTTATAATTGTTACTTTTCATAATGACTTTTTTGTATAAGAACTTTACTTAAAAAACGTAATGTAAATATTTCGGGATTCCCCGGGATTTTTTAGACGAATCCCCTAGATTCAGGATTTATCAATCCCGAAAAATCGCTGGATTTTCAGGATTGGGATATCGGGATTGGCATCCTTAATTTTAGCCCAATAGGGCTTCTCTATATGGGACTTGATTGCCCTTTCTTAAAAAGGGGCAAAAACTCTCCTTCAACGGCGAAATAGCGGGCTCAAACATCCTCCAAAAAAATTTCCCATAAAATTTTATTATAAGACTCAACTATAACTTATAATCTGCTTGAGGGCTAATTTCATACTTATTCACAATTAGTTTTTACTGATTTCTGGCATTCCAGTTAGGCTTAAAGCTTTATTCTCTTCAAAGACTTATAATAAAATTTTTTGTGGGATATTTCAGACCACTTTTTCACCATCGAAGGGGAGTTTTTTTTTTTTTGTCTATTTTTAAGAAAGGGTCCAAAAAGACCCTTATAGCGAAGCGCTACAAGGTTAAAATGTTGCATGAAATTATTTCTCTTGGAGGTTTCCATAAAAGTGCTGAGCAAATCGAATACCTTAAATCTGAGGTTTACACGATATCTTATACCGATTCTCTATAACAATGGCCAAAAGATGGAGCTCATATAAAGAAATTTGCGTAACTTTTAAACTTATGGAGATCCCATTATCAAACTTTTACAGTATAATGAGGACACCCTAGGCTAATTTTGGAGAAAAAAAATTAAAAGGGTCAAAGTTAGAACAATTTTAATTTCAATTGGTCATTCATTCCCGCTCTTGATAATGAAAAAATTTATATTTTTCTAATTAAATATTTTTTTCCTATAAGAATCACTTATTGAAATTTTTGGTTTTTTTTCTAGTTCGAAACAATAATTTAAATTTTTTTAAGAAAATGGCAATACTTTCGCACTCCATAACTCGAGAAATAAACATCATACAAAACAAAAATATTTTGCATACGCATTTATACCTACTAGAACTATAGTTATGCCAAATATCAAGAAATTTCGGAAAAAAATTTTTTTTTGTGTTGTCCGTTTCAAAAATAATGCCCTTTATAATAAAAGTGTCTTTGAAGAAAAGTATCTTTGAAGAAAAGTATCTTTGAACAAAAGTGCCTTTGAGGAAAAGTACCTTTAAAGAAAAGTACGTTTGAAGGAAAATGTCTTTGAAGAAAAGTGTATTTTAAAAAAGTACTTTCAAAAAAAGTGCATTTTAAAAAAGTATCTTAAAAAGGTCTCTTAAAAAAGTACATACATATACTACTTTAAATGGTATTTTGTCTTGTGCTTCCCTCTAATTATTATTAATTAATTGATGCTGAGGTAATATCATAGAATACGAAGTTGCATTGCAATAAAATTATTCAACTGTATGTGAACTGCGGGCATTTACATGAACTTTTCCTCACCAACTAACTGCCCTCTCAATATTATCAATGATTTTGCAATCTTTTGTAATGAAACCCTAGTATTTGATTAAAAATCTTTAAAATGTTTTATACAATAAACCCATAATTCACATATGAGAGTGTATGTGTGTGTGTGTGTGTTCTTTTGTGTTTTTTAGGGTAAAAAAATAACTGCTGTTTTTTGGGCAAAAATCGGAAATATTTTCGCGCCAAACCTACAAAAAAAAAACAATAATTACTTACGGTTTGTGCATTTTTTTTATAGAAATGGGTAAAAAACTCACACACATACTTGAACATTTTAAGGCCAACCCCATAAAATGATTGAGTAAAGCTGCGAATTGTTGCAGGACTTAAACTATCTGACTGTATATGTGTGTCTGTCTGCTTGAATCGTTGAGCTAGAAACAAATTGGTATATTAAAAATTTAACAAAACCTAATTTACAAGTTTTATTTCTTTTATTCATTAAAATGTGACCTTTTGTTTGTCAACAACTTTCTTCGATTCTTAAGAGGGGATCCTTTTTAAATAAAAGATTTTTTGTTTTTGGTGCTCTTTTACGATTTTTTTACACTTCTTGGTTTTTGTTTCAAGAATTTTTCTTATACATAATTTAGCTAGATTTATTGAAATCTACCTAAATCTAACATAAAATGACTAGATAGATTTTGAAAAAGATGAATCGACTTCTCTTACTCTGCAGCCACACTATCAAGTTTTCTGAAATTCATTTTTATTTATAGCTATGACGTAGGCTACACGCAACATGAAAGCAAGTTGAAAGCAATGTTGTAAATAAAATAAATTCAGTAAAGTGCGTCTTTGGCTCACACACGGAGGGCTCCGTACGAATACAGATACATATATCCCTTTTCCTTTTTCCCTTTTTTTTCATTTTGTAAATTTTTTCGTTTTGCTTTTTTGTTTAATTTTAGTTTTTTTTTATTTTTAAATTTTTTTTGTTGTTTTGGCGATTTTTTGATTTTGCCGCTTTTTTAATTTTTTCGTTCTTTGCCGATTTTTTTAGTTTTGGCGATTTTTTGGTTTTGGAGTTTTTTTCGCTTTTTGACAATATATTTAGTTTTAGCGATTTATTTAAAATTTGGCGCTTTTTCAGTTTAGCGTTTTTTCGATTTTGGGGATTTTTTCGGTATTTTTTGTAATTTTTTTAGTTTTAGCGACTTTTTTTTGTTTTGACACTCTTTTCCGTTTTTGGTGATTTGTTCGGTTTTTTGCGATTTATTAGTTTTGGCCTTTTTTTTCGTTTTAGTGATATATTTCCACATTTGGCGATTTTTCGTTTTTTGCTATTTTTAGTTTTAGCGACTTTTTTTTAGGTTTTAGTGTTTTTTTCGTTTTGACGACTTTTTTCGGTTTTTGGCGTATTTTTTTATTTTTTTGTGATCTTTCTAGTTTTAGTGATTTTTTGCATTCAGCGATTTTTTTAATACTGGTGCTTTTTTCCCTTAAGCGCTTTTTTCATTTGCGATTTTTCGCTTAAAAAGTTTGCATTTTTTTAGGTTTAGCATTTTTTTTTTGGATTTTGACATTTTTTTCCTTTTTGGCGATTTTTTCGGTTTTTGGCGATTTTTTTAGTTTTAGCGATTTTTTTAGGTTTTAGTGCTTTTTTCGTTTTGACGACTTTTGCGTTTTTGGGGTTTTTTTTAGTTTTTTGGTATCTTTTTAGTTTTAGTGATTTTTTGCGTTTTAGCGATTTTTTTAATTTTGGCGCTTTTTTCATTTTGGCGATTTTTCGTTTTGAAACTTTTTTGGTTTTGGAGTTTTTTTTTAAATTTCAGGAGTATGCCTCTTACGGCTTCCAAGATACAGCAAATTATCTAAATTACATAGTCCTAATTACATTAACTGATAGAACTCCCTTTAATTTTTATTGTTATAAATATCAGTGTTAATTAGTGTTAGCTATTCTACAGACTACACCAATTAACACTAACTTTGAAATTTTAAAGCAGACGCTGATACAAGGGGGGAAAACGGGATCTTCCACGAGAAATAATTTCAAGGAACATTTTAACCCTCTAGCGCTTTGTTCTATGGGCCTTTTTGGGCCCTTTCTTAAAAATGGGCAAAAAAAAATTATCCTTCGACGGCGAGATAGCGGGCTGAAATATCCTACAAAAAGAATTCTCATAAAATTTTATTATGTATAAGTCTTTTAAGACAATAAATTTTTGAATTGTGAATAAATACAAAATTAACCCTCAAGGACATTTTAAGTTTTTACTGATTTCTGGCGTTTCAGTTGAGTTTAGAAATTTATTGCCTTAGAAGACTTATAATAATATTTTATGAGGAATTTTTTGTAGTATAGGTCAGCACGCTGTCTCGCCGCCGAAGGGAAGCTGTTTGCTCCTTTTTAAGAAAGGTTCAAAAAAGACCCATACAGCGAAGCGCTAGAGGGTTAAAATGTTCCATGAAATTATTTCTCGTGGAGTTTTACATTAAAGTGCTGAACACTCCTAATACATTACGCGTAACGTTTACACGATATCTTATACCGATTCTTTATAAAAATTACCAAAAGGTGGAGTTCATATGAAGAAATTTGCATAACTTTTACACTTATGGAGATCCCATTATTAAACTTTTAAAGATTTGTTACGGAGTGGATAATTTATACAAAAATTTTTCTAAAAACCGTTCCAAGGGGGGTATAAAAACTCTGAAAATAGCGTTACGTAATATGTGAATAGCCCCTAACAACGTTTCTAATAATTCGTTTAACTTTTTATTAAACTCGCATAGCTTGTCTCCTGAGATTTATATTTATTTATATTCATTTCGAAATCAAAAATCTGTCTATTGTTTAATGGGTGTTCAGTTTTCCAAACAGCGAAGATGTGAAAAAAATGCGGAAGACAATGACATTATTTTTTGCTGCTGATGCATTTCAAAAAGGTTGATGACAATGCAATTTCTTCTATTCCTCATAAAAAATAGACGAGAGATAAAAAAAAGTATTTTAATTTTTTAGATAATCTGGTTCTTAAGGCAACTAGCGAAGGGTAGTTTTTTTGTGATTACATAAATGCTGTCTCTATGGATCATTTCATTTTATAATTTTGACTTGTAATAATTTATATTTTTTTATATTAACTGCGAAACTAAGATTTTATTTTAAGCAATTAAAAAAAAATTAATTGTAGTTCATTAAGATCTGCAATAATCATTATTATAACAACTAACCCCGAATAAAAAAGGCTTATGTTGTACCGTAGCTCCCAACGATGGAGCCGATTCTGCTTTAGTTAAGGTACGGTCACACTTGGCAAACATTTGCCCAAAAAAACGTAACCACTACTTCTGCTCAGGGTTAGTGTGATTTAAATTGGTTTTTATATCACAAAATAAAGTTGATTATGCCGAAAAAAGGTATTTTTATATTATTTTTAATATATGCGAACCCATATTTAAAAAAAATATTGGAATTAAAGGAAATACAATTTTAGCTTGTCTGTTGGTCACGTTTTTTTTTTTTTTTGTTAAATATTTGCCAAGTGTGACCGTAACTTTATTTTTGTTTGAAAGATAACTTGAGAGTATTCGTAACTACATTTCAAGATAACCGATAAAGCCAGCTGTCGGGTGTTTTTAAAATTTAAAATTTATTTACACAATAATATTGCACAATATTCTACTTTGATAAACTTACAACTTACTAGCGGTCAATCCGCTGCTTTATTATTTAGATTATTATTTTTTCGTTTAAAATTAATATGAAACAATGTTAACGTGAAATCAGCAGCATGAAATTTTCCCTGGTAATGCGAAGTTTATCGGCTATTTACATTTACTCAACACTAACATCAAAATAAACAACAACAAGTCACACAACTAAGCACAACAATGCATGAGCAAAGCAAATAAACACCAACCCAATTAAACAACAAAGTATTTCTCATAAATTTAATATGATTGCCAATCAACATTTTTCATATTGATTTTACATTGCTATTTCTTTTTCTGTCTATTATATGTAAATAGATCACGCAATATTTTGTCGTACAATTTTACGTATGGTATTGTCTAATAATATTAATGAAACATATATGGTTTAAAAGGTATTTTTCTCTAGACATGTACAATTCTCTTTTTGCCTAAAAAAACCTTTTACAAAACCGGATACAAACAAACCCGTCTACTTATCAAGTGGTCGAATTTCGACCACCGAGCAGGATCCTAGTAACAAATAAAGAACATTTTCTTTTGTCTTTTTATGAATGCAATTTTATGAAATTTTGCTTAAAAGTAGTTTATTATCCTGTTTTTAAATTGTATAAATACAGCCGATAAAGTTTTAATTATATTTTTTAAAAATTGTGTTTTATAGAAATTTTGAATTTCTAAACTAACAACACCACTGTATTCAACGACAATTTTTGTGGGGAATATGGTGCAAAATCAAAAACGCATTTTCCATACCTGGAAATAAAGTCTTTGCTATATAAAATTAGCGATAGCAACATTAACAACCATTTAGCACAGCCACCTATCGATAAATTTCCCTTATTGATGGGTAAATGTTTACCATGCTCAAAAGAAACTGCAAGAATACTTGCCAGGAAAGCTTGTGACTTTGATAAGTTGCTTGTTATGGTTGTGAACTGCGGTGGGATTTTTAAAAACCGTAAGGGAAATATTAAATACAAGAACTGTTGCTGAAACATAGTTGTAAGCATAACACCGTAGTCATATCTACAAAAAAATCGAAACTTGGCAAAACGTAATAAAGAAATTTTGTTTGGCAGAAACACCACTACATATTCATTACTCTAGAGACAAAATATAGTCAAACTACGTATTTGGTTTTTAATTTCCTCATCTTTTGTCCTTTTTAAAGGCTTAACATTTTTCAAGAATGCTTCTTTTAAATAATATTTTTTTAATATTAGTATCTAATATTTTTTTAGCGAACTCGGTACCAAATAAAAGGGAAGGCTCTGTAGAATTTTATAAAAATATTTACTTCAGTTCCCCTAAACAAAAATATTAAACAAATGTCCTTTTAAAAATATATCCTTCCATATCCTGAAAAGTTTTCTCAAAAAAAATTTTTACAAATTATATGTTGTAACCGTAAATTAACTCTATAAGACTTCAAAATTTAATTACTTTATCCCTTTTAGTACATAAGCTGAGATTGTTTTTTCCCCGGCACAAAATTAATTTTTATAAAAATTGTATGCAGAAAATTGATTTATAAAAAACAAGCATTAATTTTGAGCTGAGACGGATAAAAACGTAAAATGTGTGTACAGTGTAGAGTTTATTTAATGTTAATATATATTTCTATATATTTTGCAAAACAATCAATTAATGATTTTGAAAAAAATATTAGAAACATTGTTTCCAAGGACATCTTTTTAATTTTTGCTCAGTTGTTCTTCAACTTTTCTTCCATATCCTTGGCATAAAAACCAGTGTATAGCAACTAATCTAGAGACTAAACATAGGCAAACGTGTACTTGGGTTTTCATTTCCTTATATTTTGTCCCTTTTTTAAGGACTTTACATTTTTTGAGAATTCTTATTTTAATACTTGTTAGGGTTCCGTACTCGTTCTATACTCGTATACAGACACTTTAAATTTAATTGGTGTAGTTTGTAGAATAAAGGGTGTTCTATCAGTAAATGTAATTGTTACTATGTAATTTAGACATTTTGCTGTATCTTGGAAACCGTAAGAGGCAAGCTCATCAAATTAAAAAAAAACGCTAAAACTAAAAAATTCCAAAATCAACAAAAAAATTTCAAAACGAAAAATCGCCAAAATGAAAAAAGCGCCAAAATTAAAAAAAATCGCTAAAACGTAAAAAATCACCAAAACTAAAAAGATCGCAAAAACACTAAAAAAAACTAAAAAAAAATTTTAAAAAACCAAAAAAAAAACGAAAAAGTCGTCAAAACGAAAAAAAGTACTAAAACGTAAAAAATCGTCAAAAACTGAAAATATCGTAAAAAAAACGAAAAAAACTCCCAACAATGGAAAAGAATCATCAAATCGAAAAAAGCGCTAAAACAAAAAAAAAACGCCAAAATTAAAAAAAATCGTCAAAAACCGAAAAAAATCGCCAAAACGAAAAAAAGTGTCAAAACAAAAAAAAAATCGCTAAAACTACAAAAATTATCAAAAAAAATTTTAAATCTACAAATTAACAAAAAGCGCCAAAGCTAAAATAAATCGCTAAAGCTAAATATATCGTCAAAAAGCGGAAAAAACGTTAAAACAAAAAATACGCCAAAACGAAAAAATCACCAAAACTAAAAAAAATCGTCAAAAAACAAAAAAATATAATAACCGAAAAATTGCAAAAAAAAATACAAAAAACACCATAATGAAAAAAGCGCCAAAACCTAAAAAATCGCAAAAACGAAAAAAAGTGTGAAAAAAATCGCTAAAACTAAAAAAATCACCAAAAAATTAAAAGGTTTCAAAACTGACAAAAAGTGCCAAAACAAAGAAAACACCAAAAAATTAAAAAGCATTAAAACTGACAAAAAAGTACCAAAACTAAAATAAATCACTAAAACTAAATACGAGTATATCGTCAAAAAGCGAAAAACGTTAAAACAAAAAATACGCCAAGACGAAAAAATCACCAAAACTAAAAACATCGTCAAAAACAAAAAAAATTATAAAAAACGAAAAATCGCAAAAAAACATAAAAACAGCGCCAAAACCAAAAAAAATCGCTAAATCAACAAAAAAAAAACTTTAAAAATAAAAAATAAATTTAAACTGCCAATGAAATAAGGGCAAAAACGAGAAGGGATATATGTGTATTCGTACGGAAGGAACCCTTCGTGTGCGAGCTAGAGTCGCACTTTACTTAATTTATTACATTTTGTTAGGGGTAAGGCCTATCTATGCCAATGACTATGCCTCTTAAGGTCTTTTTTATGACTTTAAAGATGTCTTGTAAGCCACACACCAGAACATATTTGTTGGGTCACTGGCATCTTGAATGACTTTGGTGCAGAAAAAATCGCCTAAGGATTTTCCGAAATTTTTATCCCAATCAGAAAAAAATCCCCTGTTTGGGGACAAGTCCCCAAAACTGGGAACGCTGTGCATACATACCTACCTACACAGAAAAAAATAAGTTTCGTTTTTGATAACAAAAATCCCGGTATTCAATAATTTTTTTTTCAAATTTCCTGTGATAAAGAATTCCCCTATATTGATAACAAAATTATTTCAAAATAAAAATATATATATAAATTAAAAAAATGTTGACATGGCTGGAATACGAACCCGGGCTTTCCGGACGTAAAGCATACACTCTCTAGCTGAGCCATATCCCATTTAATTTTTATGGGATACAACTTGTTTTAAGTACTTATGTATAAAAAGAAAAGAAATAACCGGCATAGAAAAGAAATACTTACAACGAAATATTTTATTATGTTAAAGATAAATGTTATTGAAATTCATATTTTTTTTAATAACATGGTTTTATTGAATATAATTCTTGTCTATTTTTTTCTGTGTACATATCGATAGTCTCAAGCAGAAAGACCCTAACTCGTATTTTTAAGAAATTTAGTCTTTCAGTGATTCCAATATATTTCACACACATACACTTCTGTATATAAAAATTAAAAAAATAATCTGAACGTAAAATTTTGTTTCATTTTCATTAAAACATGCTTTTTAAACAAAGTTAAATTTTGAAAATTACAGTTTCTATTATGTTTTAACTAGGGATGTAACGAATACCGATACCGATATATCGGCGATACTTCAGATTTTCCGATACATCGGTATCGGCGATATTTTACTGCCGATACGACGATACTTTAAAAAAATTTTTCAGTTTTTTTTAACAAATAATTTATTTTTGTTCGATTTTACCATGAATTAAATACACTTCGTTATTTTTTAAATCTTATTAATATCAATTTTAAAAATTAATAATATTTTATGCTGTTATTTTGTAAAAAATTATTTATTTTTTGTTAATTTTAGCATGAATTCAAATTCAAGCCGTTGTTTTTTAAATCTTATTCCAGCAAAAAAGAGATACTCCAAAGAAGTCATGAAAATGTAGAATTCGCGATCTGGAAGTATTGCAAATTTCGATAATTTCTAATTAGTTTTACAAATCCTTGCCATTGCAAGAAGTTCTGTTTTTCGATTACCAATCACCGAATTGGAAGCGATGCTAGGACAAATTTCTTTTTCGGTATTCTATAATGATTTTTCCTCAAGGAAAAAGGATAAAAAAGTACCCATTTTCACAATTTTTTTTTATGCGAATTTAAACTCAGAACTGTATTTTCATGTAAATTTAAGTGAATAAATATAAGCTTAGAAGTCTTTTAATAATTAAGCTATTAAGTTATTTAGATGAATATTAGTTGATAAATGTCCTTTAAAAAAATCGATTTTTTAAAAAGCATGGCGAGCATTTTTTAAAATTATAAAGGAATTAAACTTTTTTCTTGCTTTTCTACTAATTATCTGCATATTTTTAATACATATTTGTTGGAAGCAAAGAAAATATAGCTCCTTAAAAATTACTTCCAATGTTTTATCAATTTTAAATATTCTCTCTTATAATGTAATTTTGTATAATAAAAAAATTGCACTTGAGTTTTGTTAATCTAAACTTGAACTCAATTTCAATATTCGTATCGGTATCGGAATCGGTATCGGCGATATTTATTTGTAAATATCGGTATCGGTATCGGATCGGCAAAACGGCGTATCGTTACATCCCTAGTTTTAACCTTCTCCTTTAAAGTTACAATTATTTGAGTTAGGGCCTTTCTACTCGTGACCAACGATATATATGTATCTATTTCCTTAATTAAAATGTTTGTATATTAAAATACAAAAACATTTATGTACAAACCTACTGCCAAACATTTAAAATACCTACTATTTACACATTAATTTCTGAATGCGAAGGAAAGCTAAAAGCTTTTTCATGGCTTTTAGTTAATACGTCATCAGTTAACAACATTTTACATACGAGTACGTAAGCGTGTAAAGCATGCAAATATGCATGTTTGGATGTACATGCAGGCATATATTAGAGTATATAGATTCATACATAACCACATACATACATACATACATATGTATGTATACATACATATGTATTTACAGTTACTGTTTATAATACCAGACACAACAACAAACCGGCAAAAAGGATACGTAAAGGTCACATGCATTTTGTCAATTTGTTTGGGACACGAGCAATAACGATGCCGATTCCGACGATGATGAAAACAGTAAAACGAAAACAAAGGAAATTAAGTTCTCTACGGCTTTTTCCACAGACATGGGAGTAGTAATCACTAGGAAATATTTAATAGAATGATTGTTCTTAAAATAAAAATAAAAAAAGATTCAATATTCTTCATAGAAATGTTATTGAATATTTAGGGCAGAGGTGTGGCTATTATCTCAATTTCCTATGCTAGCGAGTATGTGCTGTTTTTTTTTTACCATCAACACACGTACACTGTGTATGGGACCAGCGTTGCCAGAAGGATGATTTTATCATATTTTTGATGATTTTTAAACTAAAATATGATTTGATGATTTTCTTTCCCAAAAGATGATTTTTTTTTCTCCCAAATGATGATTTTTTATACTTGCTTGAATATATTTTAAATAATTATTGAAAGTCTTACGTTTTTTAAATATTTGAATAAATTAATATAATTGTCTATAGTTTTTAACATAAAAGTTTATGGTAATGCATTGTGCCTTACATTGAATTACTATGTGAGCTTTCTCTGACTAAAGTATTTTGAATTTTGGAATATATTTCTTTACTCTCCGAATTTGGCTAGTTCTTATAAAGTAAACACTTTTTCGTTTTAGAGACTTTTAAGTATAATTCAGAGTACACACAATCGAACTTGTCAAAAATTCATCGGCTTTGAACGACAGTGAAAAAATTATCATTCATATTTTGTGATAAAACCGTCATTCAGGAAAAAAATGTTACTGGAAAACATGGAAAGTACGAAAATTGAACGCGCTTCGTTATTAATAATTTTCTTTTATTTTTCATTATATTTAACAAGGATCCTTTTTTTTAACATCATGCATCACAGACCCTAATCTTGCTATGTACGAAACACAACGTTCCACTTCATAGTATCATATAAATTGTTTTAAAAAATTATTTTCCGCGTTTATGGGAAAATTTGAGCAAACTGTCATTCATGTTCGATAGTGTGTACCATGGTTAGCTACTTTTCGGAATTTTCTTTATTTTTCATTGATTTCCTTCGTTTTTTGGTGCCTCTAAAATATCAAATCACATTGTAATGTAGCGGCTTTAGTAATACCAGGAATCCGACCGGTGCTCGGAATTCGACCACTTGATCCGTAACCGGGTTTGTTTGTAACCGGTTTATAACCGTTTTTTTAGAAAAAAATATATTGTGCACATCTGGAGAAAAATATATGTAAACCATATCTGTTTCATCAATATTGGTAGACAAGAAGATACTTAAAAGTGTAGAACAAAAAAATGAGTGGCCTATTTATATATAAGATGTATATCAAACCAAAGCAACAAAAACATGTCTTTTACTTTAGAAAAACTTTACATATATTTTACATATGTTTTTGGACAATACCATTTTCTAAAATTATACTTTTTCGAGATTAATGAAATTTGTATATCTTTAAAGTTTTTTGTTGTTTTTTGTTTTAATGATTTAAAAAAAGGTTTACCGAAAATATCCGAAAAGTACATATTGGTTTTAGTAATATCGAACCAATTCAAAGCTTTTTTCTGGTGTTAACATGTTTTAGCGAATTTTCGGTATTTACTTGAGTTGCGTTTTTCGAGTTTTTTCTACCTTCTTCATAATATTTTAAATTTGTTCGTGAGATTTTATAGACATTCTTACAGTCATGGCGATTTTTGATATACAAATTTTTTTGAGGATTGCTCCCGAATTTACAAAATTCATCAAATATTTAAAAATATAAAAGTCTTATTAACTCCCCTACCTAGAAAACTTATAAGGAGGCGTTTTTGTTTTAGTTTCATATAAAAGTTTAATTGTTCAGCTTCGCTTTGAATAATATTTTGGAATAAAAAATTTATGATGATTTTTTATATCAGCGCTGTATGGGACTCGCAGCCTTATGCATATGTGTCTCACATATATAAGTATATCATATGTATGTATGTTCTTGCTAAGAGAACTGAAAACTGTGATCACAGTTACAGCTTTAAGTAACAGTGATTTTTAAATCACGTTCGCTATTCACGATGTTCTTTAAAAATCACGGGCTCGCTCATCTCTACATTAGACATAGTATACATACCAACATTTTAAATATTTAGACATACTCGTACATACATATGTACGTATGTATATTACAAAAATTCTTGTTTTGTTTATATATTTATAGCTGTTAACCACGTCTTCCCTTGCGTTGATATCTTTGCATACGCGTAGATGCCTCACAATATTATGACAGTAACGGAATTTAGTTTGTTCAAGAAATATTCCGTACAATCGTTTTTAAAAAAGTAAACATATAAAATTTTAAGCAATCTTATATCTAACTGATTCTAACATTCAATAAATAAAACTAAGCACATATTAATAAAGATTTTCGGTTTCTTTTAAATTTGTCCGTTGTTTATGGTAAAAGTACCAAAAAAGTACATGCATAGAAATAACACACACACACAAATACTCAAAATATTCTGTACGTAAAATTAGCTGAAATCACAATTGAAAATATACATTTAAAATCAGTGGTGTAGTGGTTAGTACGTTAGACTATTAAACGAGACGTCACATGTTCAGTTTCAGCCAAGACCATGCATGCGTTTGTTTTTGTTTTTTTGTTTTTCTTAATTTGTAATGTTAAATGCATAAGATTAAGTAAGTTTATGTTGTCTTCGTAAAGCTAATCTACATACTATGCCTCGGCTGTGTGGTTGATACGTTGGACTTTAAACCTGAACGAGCTTTGTTCGATTACCAAGTAGAAGTTAACATAACAAACAGTTAGTAAAAATATAAATTTAATAAAATAATAATTAATGAAAGATACGAAATAATAAGCCTCTAACATTTAAAAATAAAGTAAAAATCAGTCACTTTTACGGAACTTGGGGTTGAATATTTAACAGTAAAAATAGCAGAAACAAAGAAACCTCTTTTATTTTTACGGAAACTGCTATTAGTTCTTTTGACAGTAAAATTGATCTAAACAAATAAGGAATCATTCATTTTTTATGGTTTTAAGTCTGTTAACTTTTTACCATATAAAGTTGAATAAATTTTTTGCTAAATTTAAATGAAAAATAAGTAGATTTGTTTTTAATTGAGTTTTAATTCATTTTATATTGCAATTTCAGTTAATTTTAAGTACAGAATATTTTGAGTGTGGCTAATGAAAAATGCAATAATATATTTGATTTAAAAAATTGCTCCCCTACCCCACTCTTTGTCGTAGTTTAGAAAAAATGCATATGCGACTATTTAAATAATGATCTCTCTATCGATATATTTTTAAAAATTGATCGGCATCGATATATGAACATGTAAACATGTGGAAAGCTCAGGCCAGTAGCTAAATGTTTATTAATATGATTACTTCGAACGTATTTGCTTGCGAACAATTAAGTTGATCTTTATTTTTCCCTTGTTCCTTGGAATATTAATCATGACCAATTTCTTCTGAATTAAACGTTACGAATCTTAGCCTAATAATCAATTTGTATTCACAAGTAAATACTCGTACATTCGAAATAATCATATTAAGAAAACCCTAAAAGTTCAGAGTATAGCTAAATCGCAGAAAATCACATAGATCGCGAAAATGAAATTGCTTACATCGCGGAAATTGTAATGTGTATAGTAAATGTTTTTGTTGTTCGGCTTGTGAATTAACAACTGTACTTAGTCGACGTTTAGACGATGCAAGTCTTATTGATCAGCTTCTTATTCAGCTGTGAGAAAGACAGACAAATGAATACACATTTCTCTGTTTTTCTCACAGCTGAATAAGAAGCTGATCAATAAGACTTGAATAGTGTAAACTGGGACTTAGTTTCCTTGTAATACAATTACACGTTTTTTGCAAAACAACTCTGGAAGTAGATATCCCTTTTCCATTATGTGGCAACGTTTTTTTTTGTGTTTTACCTTAAAACCAAACATTAAAAATTCTTATTAAAAATAATAGAGATAATGGAACTATCTTCTATTTATTATATCATGGTATAGATATAGAAAATTAGCGGTAAATCCACAAAAAGTCTCTAGCAAGAAAAACGTTTACCCACCTCTGCAAATATGCTGAACATTTATTTCAATATACTTTATCATAACTACCCAACGAACATTAAGCATCTGGTTTCAACTTAAAGCACACCCTTAAATTGCTAATTAAATTCTAATGCTGACTTTAGACGACATGTATTTTACATCTGACTTGTCAAATTTCCCACTGCAAAAGTGATACATGCCGTGTGAAACATATGAAACATTGTCAGATGACATTTACAGAAGCAAAGTCAGATGAAAAATTTTCAATTAGAGCGTGTTCTATTTTCATCTGACAAGGAATCTGACATCAGCTGTATTAAATTATCAAAAGTGTGGTTTGGCTGAAAAAACATTAAAAAGCAAAGAGCGCTTTATATATTTACGAAAATTGTGCAAAAACTCAGCTGTTGTGAACACTCAGAGGTTATGTCAGATGTAATTGCACATGTACGTGTGAAAGCAAATATTATAAACCGTCTGTAAATTGACAATTTTGACAAACATGCAAAGTTACATATGTCTCACACACCTAACAAGCCATATGTAAAAAACATGTCGTCTAAAGTCAGCATAAGTAAACACATGGAGCAATGATTTGAAATGTCTTGAGCTCCTAAGTCGTTAAAAATGTCTAAATGCAAAACTTTGAAATTTAAGTAAAAAATCGTAAATTTTTCAACAAAAAACTGCTTTCATAATTTTTGAAATTGCTAAAAATTTTGTTAGAAATGTTAATTTTATGTTTATGAAAGGTCATGCTTTAAGAATGTGTTTGCGGAAATTTTTGCACATTTGGTCGTGGTCGAAAATCATTGATTTTCAAAATAATTTTTGCATTTAGGGGCCTAAAAAAACTTTGTACAGGCTACCTTAAAAATCCGTGAACGGCGTTTCATTAGATGTATAGTTAGTATTGTTCTTACTTTAAATTTTTATTATTTTCTGAATTTTATGCTGTGAGCTCTAAATGCATTATTTAACGACGTGGAAAAAATTTATATACATTTTACCTATCTGGAGATACATATTGAAGTTGTAGTTTATAATTAGCAGAGAAGACAAAAATGCAAGAAAAATCATATTTTACAAACAAAGAAAAGCACATAATAAAACAAAAAAAAGTGCGCGTTACATTTGACCAAACCCATCTATCTATATATAAATTGATGCGCTGAATTCGAATTTGAGGTCCGTTTGGCTCGTTAACCCTCAAACCATTTTAATTAATAGGCGAATCTATTCAGTAGCTTATAACTTACTATTTTATTATTTTAGTTTTGGTACTTTGTTCGTAAGTAAATATATATTTTTGTGCATATTTTTAATGCTTAGATGCATTTGTTAAGCGCTTAAAATCAATTTTTAGCTGCATGAAAGTCCGAGCCCTGGTTATTTTTTTGTGTTATTAAAATAAATTTGGGGACTACGTATGAATTATCATTGCTTAAAAAATATCGATATTTCGATATATCGATATTTTTTATTCAATATACATCGATGTCGTTGGATATTTAAAAATATGTCGATATCGATATATTTTTTTCACTTATGAGTTTTAGTCGAACTGTATGTATATGTATATGGGTTTATATCCAAAGAAATTTAATTATATTGGCTTGAGCTCGGCTTTAATTTAATTTTTTAATTAAATTATATTTTTATTTATAGATAAATGTGACGCATGTAGACAAAGAAAAATTTGACTGCACGGAGGGTTGAACTGACAAGTTTCGATAGATCCTGCTAATCTCTTCAGAGTTCTCTTCCGCTTAGACCTCTCGACCAAAGATTTTTTTTTCATTTTTAAAAAGTCATGAACAAATGAAGAGGGAAGCTTTGTAGGTATATTAGGAACATAATAAGCCATAAACCATTAAAATCGAAAGTAAAAGTCGATTTTATTCACAATTAGTTGAGGGAACTAATACACACACAAATTTAAATTTTTCCTTTGTATGAAAATTGTGATTTTTGTGAACTGACCACCTTCACTTAATTGCGAATAAAATCAACATTTGCCATCGATTTTCATGATTTAAGGCTTATTTTATTTCTAGTTATCCTACCTGTCAGACTAATGATAACAATTTAAAGTTTTTGCAGTTTTAATTTCATTTAGGAGTTTTTGAAAACGAACAATTAATTTTGCAAAAAAAAATTTCGCCGATAATTTCTGAAGAACTCCAAAACAGTTGGAAATATAAAAAATTAGTATGCATGATTGGCTTATTTATTCAAATCGGATAATTCGTTATTGAGTTAGGGTGAAATATACTGACGTAGCTATTTGAAATATTAGTCATACCCATTAAAAAAAACCTGTACATGATAGAAGCAAATTTAAAAATTATTTGAATTTAGCCAATAAACTTTGTACATCCCACAAAAATTTTTATCATCGAACATGATTGATATTTTTATCATTCAAAATCATCTTTCAAAGTTGATGAATGCACTTCAATAAACTTTTATATTAAAAACGTTTGAAAATTATATATTAATTGATCCAAACAACTACAAAAAGTAAGGCATGATATGTTCCAATAACTATTTATATATCGTCACAGAAAATGCTGAAAGCCTATCTAACATTTTAAAAGTTTTACAGAAGAAGCATAAAACTTGTTGAAATGAAAAATATATGGGCAATTCATGCAAAATTTCGCAATAAATATATAAATTTGTTGGTCCTTTTTTAATTATATTGTAAAATTGTACACTAATTGTCAAAATATTTTTTTTTTGGATTTAAACAGGTTTCATCCTTCTCCTGTAAAACTTTTAATATGTCCGATGGGGCTTTTTGCATTTTCTTTGACGATATACATATAAACAGTATAAAAAAATTATAATTTGCGAGAAAAAAATATCATCATTTGGGGAAAAAAATCATCATATCATATTTTGGTTAAAAAATCATCAAAAATATGATAAAATCAGCATTCTGGCAACGCTGCCCCCACCAAAGAAAGGGGTGTTATAAGTTTGTAGTATGCATCTGTGTGTGTCTGTACGAGTCCACGTACAGACCAAATGGCTGGACCAATTTTTAGTTTTTTCTGTTTGAAAGGTGACTTGATCGAGATTGTTCTTAGCTATGTTTGAAGAACATAGATCTATATTGCTGAATCTGTGTGTCTCTGACGCCGTAGCTCCCAAACGGCTCGATCGATTTTAATTTAGTAAATTTTGTTTGAAAGGTGGCTTCTTCCAAAATGTTCTAACCTATGTTTGAAGAATATTGGTCTAGCCATTTTGAGGTTATCATCTATTTTCTTCGGGAATTTTTAAAATTTTTAATTTAATGTTATTATTTCAAGACGCTTGTAATTTTAATGTCAACCCCAAGTTTTTGCTGGGTAATTGTCATGTGGGGTTTTTTACTAGCGTTAGTAAGGGGTGGGTGGCAGTAGTTACAAAAACATTACAAAGCGCGTAGTCATTCATTCATTTATCGAGACGGTCAGTCACTAGGTATATAACATTTAAACATTCGTGTCGATAAAATTACAATTTTTTTTATATTTTTCTAATAACAATTAATAAATGCGAAAATTAATTTAAAAATTACGAGAAAAAAACAAACAATAAAGTGGCAATTTTATAAAACAAAAAAAGTTAAAATGTTACAATGTAATCTGCGGAAAAGTGCCAATGCACTCCCTAGTGAATAGTGACTGTGCCTTCGAAAATAGTTTGTGTGGCGAAAAATCTAATAATTTAAATTGAAATTATTTCTCTAAAGCCAAAAAATGTAAGTTCATACATATGTACATACTTATGTGCATATTGATATATTTTCTAACCGACCTAGCAAAAAAAAAAAAGGAAAGGGTTATCTATACGTTTGTATTTTTGATTTTTTTATTATTTGTTCACTCATAACTCCACTAATATTTATAAGTTGAATTGGAAAATTTTTATTTCAAATAAAAGGGTTTACTGCCATCCATATTGATCCCATTTTTGTTGTTTAACTTTTTTGTGGCTTTGTTTCGGAATCTCAGTTTTTTTGCAAGAATTATTCTTAAATGTTTTTATCAATCTGAAAGACATAAAATAATGAATAAAAGGCAATAAGAGGCTTTTTCTTAATCAGAGCTAGTAATCGTGAATGAGTAGAGCTCTTCTGTGAATGTTTCATAATTTAAAAATATGTGATTGAAAATAACTAAAGCTTTGTTTTTGCTTGTAAATCAAAAGTGATTACATACGCACAAAAATTTTCAATGCTAAATCGTCGAAAACCAGGTTAATTTAACATTTTTCGCTAGTGATTTTGCTTCATACGCGTTTCGTGTTGATTCAACATGATTTACTATAATCTTTAAGGAACATTTATCCTATTGAATTAACTATATTTCATGTTGATTTAATATTGCAGTACAGTTAAATCAAAATGAAGTTGATACTGAAATAATACGAAAAATCATGTTGAATCAAAGCTATTTCGAGTTGAAACAACTTGCCTTTGATATTGGAAAACAACACTAAGAATCCTGTTGGATCAAAGTTATTTCAAGTTGCAACAACGTGAATTTGATATTGAAACAACACTAAGAATCATGTTGAATTATAGTTATATCAAGCTGAAACGACATGACTTTAACGTAGTTAATTTATTAATTATTTTACTTACGTGATGGTTATTAGCATAAGCATCAGAAGGAGGGTGCTGTTGGCTGAGTAGTTAGCGCGTTTGACCTGAGGTCTTGAGTTCAAGTCTAGTTTCAGGCAAGCCAACAACATCATGAATTTTTGTCATGTGCATTGGTGTGTTATTGTGTTGGTTGTTGTTGGACTGTCAAAGTAATGAAGGCATTGCACTGATGACTTTGGCAGTATCGGCAGCGATTAATGCTAGCATATCCTAATGCACTTCACAGCACCCTCCTTCGTCGGCCGTCGGTGAAGTAAAAGAACTATTAAAATGGCTACACAGCTTACTCAATGCCTCTAATTGACACCATAGGGGCTTGCAACATTGATTTACAAAATGGCAATAGCAGGGTTGTAAATGAATTAAAAAAACTTTCTATCTCTCCCACTTCAGCACCTGTTCTCTCTACAATAACCTTTCCTAAACAAGGTAACACATTAATTAATTAACTGGTAGGCATTAATTGCCTGATTGTGTTACTTCTCTTTATATAAAAACAAAAACTTGGCTGCCCCAGCCAAGATTTGAACTCGTGCCACTTGCATAATAGTCCACGCGCTACAACACTGCAGCTAGAACAGCTTCAAACTCTACTTTAGCTATACACTAAATAAATACCCATCTTATGTAAAATGAATTTCATTTTAATTCAACATGATTTAAATTCTTATTTAATATAAAACTTATTTCTAATTAAAGTTATAGTCATGTTGATTTAAAATGAAATCTAACGTTTATAACAAAGTTGTTTTAACAGTGAAAAATTTTAAATCAAAGAGATTTAAGGTTAGATTAATCATTTTTCATTTAAGATTAATATTAAACAATCGTAATTTTAAACCAGCAACAGTAAATTTTCGCTGGTAATTCGTTTTTTTTTCGTCTACATAGCCGGCACATGTAAGAATAAACAACAGCAAGTCAAACAACTAAGCACAACAGTGAACTGTAGCAACCCTGCAGCCAAAATTACTAGTATATGTTTAGAAATATACTAGTTGCTGTTTAACCCAGACTAGTTGCCTATCTGTCCTTTTTTCATATATTGAACTACCTATTTTAACATTAGGTTGTCATAGAAGCACAACTAGCTCATTTGTATACAGTTATATCCCAGTTGTAATACTAGTTGTTGTAAAGTAGTGTTATTACTAGTTTTTTTTTATTTATCGTTTTGTATTTCTTAAAAAAAACTTTGGCTCAACCGGGGTACGAACACACATTCCTCATATTTCAAGGCAAGTACTCTACCCACTGAGCCACTTTCTATTTATTTTTTTAAGAGCTAAAAATATGTTTTATGTATAAGTCGTATACCTGAAAATATTGTCTTTTTTATTAGTATCGTTACTAGTCTTGTTACAACTAGTAATATGACTGTCGTTTTTTGACTAGTATTATTACAACTAGTATATGACTGTCGCAAAGCGTATCTAGTTGTAAATTTAGCTGCTGGGAATGAACAAACTCAACATACCAAATGGCTTGAGAAAAATATTATAATAATCTTACTAGCATAAGCCTTAAGCTTGAAAAAGTATTGAAAATAAATTGAAAAAAGTTATCGTAACAATTATAGAAAAATCAAAACGGAACCGTCTTGAAAATATTATAAGTGCATGCTTACTATTAGCTTATTAATAATAAGCTTATGAAAATAATATTATATTAACTTTTGTATAGAAAATTTGTCTTAATATTTTTATAAGCTTTGAAGAATAAAAGTCACAAATAATATATGTTTTAATGTTGAAAAAGAAAATTATTATTATTTACTTCAAATTCATTCGATTTCATTTATTTATTACATACATATTTATGATTTTTATGTTGTAATTTACAAAATTTCACGTGCACCCAATTCGCAATTTAAAACTAGATGTAAATGCCGCTGTAGAATGTATTGAAAAGATAAGTCTTTCAATCGTTATTTTGTTCTCTTGAATATATGTATGACGTTTATAAGCATACTTTAGAAACAGTTGTGTATAATAATAGTTTCTCAAGCATTGTTAAAAACTGCTTGTGAAATCACTTTTTATAAACATTGTTATAAACGAAGTTAAGAAAAGCTTAAGGTCCACTATTTATATAAGCTTACTCTCAAGTTGTATTGAACTTTGATTACTGTATGGTATGTTGGGAAGCAAATAAACACTAACACACTTAAACGACCAATTATTTCTTGTAAATTTAATATGATTTCAAATCACAATTGCGTCATGTTGATTTTACATTTCTTTTTTTCTGTGTGTAGGCTAAGGTTCGTAACGTTATATGGGCATTTCGACAGAAAGTCACCATTTTCGTAACGTCACGCCAAAAACCAATTAAGCTTGCATTTCAAAGAAAACGTAATTTTTTGTTATTTCTCTATATAATTATGTAGGCTGTAAGTAGCTCTTCATTAAGTAAAAGTTTAGGAAAAATCGGACTACTTGCTTCTGAAATTGCTTGTTGGCGTGACGTTACGAAAAGTAGACTTTTCTCTGGAAGTGCCCATATCCAGAAAGAATTAGACATGATTAATATTCCAAGGAACCAGCGAAAATTTAACATCAATTTAATTTTCAACCTACATAACAGAACATAACAATGCTCTTTTCGGAAGCTGTCACACTGCCATCATCAGCGCTCATGTGTATCTTGCTTATCACCATGTGTTAGGTGGCTCCGTTGAATGTGATCGCCATTCTTATATATACAAAGCTTTCGGGACTTTTGAATACGAGAATCATACATTTATTATAAAAACTTCAACATGAAACAAAATTAATAATTAGCCGTAAAATACATAACCAAAAAATACCACACAAATATATAACCAAGGTACCCGTGTATCCTATTATAATTTTGAATAATTTTCAGCTTCACAGAAAAAATATTTAATTTTAAATAGCGTTAATGTATATTTGAAAGTCCTTAGTAAAACTTTCAAGATCAAATCTTTGAACAGTCTCATTTTTTTCATATAAAAACTATTGGGTACACGGGTACACCGGTTATGTGTTTGCGTAGGTGTCATCTTTGGAATAATTAATAATTTTCAGCTTCACAGAAAAAAAAATTTTATTTTATTTTATTTAAAAATTCTTAGTAAAAATTTTATGATCAAATCTTTGAACAGCTCATTTTTTCCTATAAAAACTATTGGGTACACGCGTACCCATCTTTGGAAGCTTATAGCTATGGAGCCACTGAACTGAATTTCATAGATCCGAAGTTTCAATACTCTATTAGTATTGGTTTTGGAGCTACAAACGTTTATAGTTGCTAGTGGACACCCGGGTACCCGGCTATGCATTCTAGGGTTAAAGGGCATCCATTTAAGTGATGCAACAAACGTAAAAACCGCTAAAAACCTAAAAAGCACCAACACCAAAAAATTACCAAAACGAAAAAACGTTAAAAATTAAAAAGTTACCAGAACTAGAAATAAAATTGCCAAAACCGAAAAAAACGCCAGAGCTATAAAGATCACCACAACGGAAAAAATCGTCAAAACGAAAAAAACCGCGAAAACGAAATAAAATCGCAAAACGAAAGAAAATCGCTAAAACTTTAAAAAACGGTAAAACAAACAAAAATAGCGAAAATGAAAAAAATTTCAATACGAAAAAGCTTCAAGAAATGCCTAGTTGAAATAAGTCGCCCAAACGAAAAGTTGTCAAAACGAAAAAAATTGCCAATACGAAACCGTAGAGTAAATCCACCTCAAATCAAATATGAGAAGGGGTCAAACGCACCTCACCCTCTCCGATTGTAGTGAAAGTCGGTATGGACTTTTGTTAATACAACAGAAACACGAATATAAAATGTTAGGCTTCTGGGTCGTATAATTATGGAGATACCCAGCAAAAATGATCCATATTATGAGTTGCATTCGTTGTTCGATCTTCGTTGGCTATCGAACATCGAGTATCGAATGTCAAATTCGTATTATGAGCTGGCAGCACTATCGAAAATTTCGTTGTATAACGAATTTTCAATCGAACACAATTTTGCTTTTCAATGTTTTCTTTGATAAATTTGTAAACAAACAATATTTATTTATAGTGCCAGCTGATAAATACGTATTATTGTGAACAATCCAAATAAGAAAAAAATCACAATAGCGTTATTTTTATCGAATGTGCGCATTAATACCAAATGAAAATTCGTTCGATAAGTTAATTCGATCACAATCGAAAATCGAAAGTTGCTCATTATAGGCACCAATATCATGTTTCTGGAAGCAGTAAAAAACTTTTATGCCTTCCACATGCGATCTTTTGAAGCACTTCCGAGGATGCTCAAAAAGAAGGCATCGCGAACAAAAATCATGCATGTTCGAAGCGCTTTTCGAAGCAGTAGAAACAGTAAAACTATCTTCTCTCGCTTATAAACCTTCTCCGGCTGAAGCAGTAGTTTTTGCTGGGTATAACGTCAAGATTTAAAAAAATCTAAAAAAGTTTAGTTTACTTATATAAATAAAAATATCTCAAAAAAAGTTTGAGTTACAAAGCTCAGCAATATATCGTTTGAAAGGCAATAAGACCATTTTCATAATGATGTTATTAAAAAATTTTTCGCGCAAAATTTTTCGGGCCAAAAATTTTACACATCCGAAAATTAAAATCGATATATCTTAAAAAAGGTAAATTTTCAAAAATATACATATATGTATGTATGTTCGTAATCACTTTCATATCTACATATACTTTTTAGTCCTAAAGTGATAAAATTATTATATCCAAAGTTATAGATAAAAATTAGCAAAATTAACAGAATTTTCAAAATTTAAAACGCTATATCTTAAAATTTTTAAAAAGTATATGTTTTTGTTTATTATGTAGACATGAAAACACACTACTTATTCCCAAAGAGGTAAATATTCTTTTTTATCAAACTTATAGTCAAATACATACATTTACTTCAATAGTGTCATAACTCAAAATAGGTGATTTTTAAGTTAATAATGCAGAATTTATCATCATATTGTCCTTTATATTGTGTAAAAATTTCGTTAAAATATCTTGTCCACTCAACTCTTAAGAAAAGAATGTTCTTTTATTTTTTCATTTATTTTCTGCAAAACTGGTTTTTTTAGTTATGACGCTATTGCAGTGAATGAGCTATATGTTGAAAAAATTACAAAAAACTATTTTGCCAAAAAACCAACTTTAATGCAAATATATTATGGAACAGATTACAAAACAGATGCAATTTAGCGTTAGATCAAATGGTGTGTTTGTCTACAAATGCGGTGTCCGTCCACAATTTTTCATAGTACATATCAATCCTTTCATATCTATTAATATTTTTAAAATCGGTCAAGAAATTGTAGAGTTATGCGATAACTAATATATCGGGCTACCACTTTGTCCGCCCGATCTTTACTTCTATAGAATCAAACTGAGAGTAAACCCTTTCAAACATAAAAAATGCCCCGCGGATTTTCGAAAAAAATGTATGGGACCAAACTGCAAGCAAAGCCTTTCAAACAAAAAAAGAATTTTGAAAATCTGTTCGCAAATGACAGAGTTATGCATGGGGGGAGCGAATTTCACCCTCCGATTTCCGAAGAAAAAATTATGGGACCAAACTGCAGGCAAACCCTTTTGAACAAAAAAAAAAAGAATTTCGAAAATCGGTTCACAAATGACAGAGTTATGCGTCTACAAACATAAAAAATACTCACGAATTGATAACCTCCTTCTTTTTTGAAGTCGGCTAAAAATCGGCTTAGCACATTTCTGTCTTTCAACAATTCTGCTGTAAGTCCGAATTGTTATTTTATTATTCCAAGTTTCTTAATTGTTTGTTACTGCTGGCGAAATTTTATAAATTTAAATCCAAATACGAACAAAAAAATCAGTCGGACTTCAGTGCGTTTGATGTTTTAAATTCAATAAACTTCTTTTCGATTTCCTTGCAAACGTGTAAATTGCATAAATTAATTATTTAAATGTTTATAATGGAGATGTTAATTATATTCTTTATTTAATTGCTTGAAAACACAATCAACTTGTAATAAATATTTTATAAATTAAAAAGCAATTGTATATAGCGAAGGACAAGTTTATCGTTAAAAGTTTTTTTATTTATAAAAAAAAACGCTTGCATTTACATGTATAAAGAGTACTACAAAAGATTTTGCAATTTGAAATTTTATCATACAGTTTTCTTTTAATTTAGAAACAATTTAGCTTAGGTTAGGTTAGGTTGAACATGCTGCCCGTTTCTAACAACCGGCCCACTTGGGTCCTTTGGTCCGTTTGTGATGCCTGGGATGGATAGTAGGGAAATTCAGAGAGGTGCCCCTCCTATCCCAAAGGTTGGGTCGGTGTTAAACCAACGCGAGTATCGTATGAATGAATTTATTCCCCTAATGTCGCATTCCCCCAGGTCTGCTAGTTCGTGTACTGACGGATTTTCCAAGTATGACGCCCTATTTCTATATAGTGCTGGACATCGACCGAGGAGGTGCTTGACAGTTTCTTCCTCCTCCTCGTTCTGACAACTTCTACAGAAGTCGTTAAAAGGAAGATTTAATCTTCTGGCATGGAGACCAATGAGACAGTGCCCTGTTATGACCGCTACGAGTATACGCAGCTGTTGACGAGGTTGTATGGTTGCAGATCTTGGTTTGCGCTTCTCTAAATAGTTGGTGCTGAATTTGTATTTTACAGCTTTTTAGTGGGACACCTACTAACCAGTCGATGTCATTTTCATGTAGGCGGGCACCAGCCTTGGCTAGACACATCCGGCACCTCCGCGTGGCCCGGTACCCAGAAGAGCCCTATGTTCGCATATCTCGCCATCTCATTCAGAGATGCCCGGCATTCTTTAACCAATTCCGATGTTGTGTAAACACCAGATAGAGCATGTAGTGCCGCCTTACTGTCGGTACAAATTCGGATGTCCTGATCGAATATCCTGTAGTACCTTAACCAGTTGGCTGCCCTTTTGATTGCCGATATTTCAGCCTGAGTGATGCTACATTGGTTTGGTAGCCTAAAGTTTATCCTGCGTTGCATTTGTGGGATGTAGAAACCCCCGCCTACTCCGATGCCCGACTTTGACCCATTGGTGTAGATATTGAGCACATCCTCATATTGGTGTATGTAGTTTGCCTCAGAGGATGTGCCCGAGAAGTCCACCACGAATCTCTTGTCGGGCATCAGAGTAGGTGAGCAGTAGTCAGTGTGGTCGAGAAGATTAGAGATTTGTCCTAATATCGTCGCATGGCTTACGTTACCCCGCTTCCATGCACCTGAGGCATCTAGTCTAAGCGCCGAGTTCATGGCCAGTTGTTTGATCATGAGTTCAGCAGGAAGCCAATGCAGTATGGTGGACAGTGCTTTGGATGGAGTAATAGTGCGAAGTAGTGCTTAGAAGCCATTGAAAAATATATTAATTAAATTTCACTCTTGCAGAGTTGTGTTGTTTATCGGTGGACAACTTTTAACACGCGACACACTAATTAAAATAAAGAAATTCAGTAAAATGCGACGTTGGCTCGCATACTAATGGTTCTGTACGAATACACATATATCCCTTTTCGGTGTTGCCCTTTTTTCATTTTGGCAATTTTTTCGTTTCGCTTTTTCGCTTAGTTTAAGTTTTTTTATTTTTTAATTTTTTTATTTCGTTTTTGGCGACTATTTTTAGTTATGGCGCTTTTTTAATTTTTGTGTTTTTTTTAGTTTTTTTTATGATATTTTTAGTCTTAGCGATTTATTTTAGTTTTGGCCCTTTTTTTCAGTTTGGTGCTTTTTTCGGTTTGGGAATTTTTTTTCAATTTTATTTTGGGTTTTTTAAGTTTTAGGGATCTTTTTATGTTTTGGTGATTTTTTCGGTTTAAGCACTTTTTTTAATTTTGGCGCTTTTTTCAATTTTGGCGCTTTTTTCCCATTTTTGGCGATTTTTTCGTTTTTTTACGATATTTTTAGTTTTAGCGATTTTTCTAATTTCTGGCGCTATTTTCGTTTAAATAACTTTTTCGGTTCTTAGCGTTTATTTTTATTTTTTGCGATCTTTTTAGTTCTCGTGATTTTTTACGTTTTAGCGATTTTTTTACTTTTGGTTTTTTTTTTCCTTTAAGTGCTTTTATTAATTTTGGCGATTTTTCGCTTTGATATTTTTTTAATATTGGATCTCTTTAGCTTTAGCGTTTTTTAAAATGTCAAGAGTTTGCCTCTTACGGTTTCTAAGGTACAGCAAATTGTCTAAATTACATAGTCCAAATGACATTAACTGATAGAACACCCTTTAATTTTTATTTTTAACATCAGTGTAAATTGGTGTAGTCTATTGTACAGACTGCAGCAATTAACACTAACTTTGAAAATTTAAAGTGTCTGTATATTACATTAGCATTTAAAAATGTTTTTTTTGCTCGCTTTAAAGCACCCTTTAATTTTTAACTGTGATATATTTGTTGTTGTAGCGGTCAAAGTTTTACATATTCTGTGAAAATTTCCGGTCCGTAGCTCGTACGGTTCTCGAGAAAACAGCCTGTGACAGACAGACGGACGGACGGTCAGCGTAGCGAAAACAATAGGGGTCGTTTACACTTTTGGTGAACGGAACCCAAATAAATATGTTTTGAAGTTGAAGTCAAAGTTTAAACGATATATAATGACAGGATATCAGCAAATGAAGCGATTGTCGCCAAGGACGACCAGCGATGCCATTTTTAGGCATTTTTTACGATAATGCAAAAAACGATATAACATACAGTGCTCTAATATCGTAGGGTTTTTACGATATGACAACACTGCGATATGACAACACCCTGTATGGCTATATTAGTGTTGTCATATCGTAAAAAACTTACGATATGACAACACAGTATTTCATATCGCTCCCAAGGACATACTACCAGCGATGCCATTTATGAAGTTTTTTTACGATATGAAAAAAAGGATATGACATACTGTGTTGTCATATCGTAAGTTTTTTACGATATGACAACACTAAGATAGCTATACACGGTGCTGTCATATCGCAGTTTTGTCATATCGTGAAAAACTTACGATATGACAACATAGTATGTCATATCGTTTTTTGTCATATCGTAAAACATGGCTAAAAATGGCATCGCTGCCAAGGACATACGACAGTGAAAAATTATTATTTTTATATAATCCCATCTATTTGCTTTCATGGAAGCTGAAATTATTAATCGGCAGCAAGCGCTATCAGATTTGTTTACTTTTCCACCACCAAATTTATTTTTTTCGTGGGGGTAATTTAGGGGCGCTTGTAGCACTACTTACTTCTTACATTCTACACTACAGCCTATTTTAATTTTTTTTATCAAAACCAAATAAGAACAGTTACATGCTACAATCTACATATTGGAAATTCATCGTGCATAATAGAATGTACTGAAGCGACGCTCCAGACTCCAGACTGCTTCACAACTTATTAATATTAAGAGTGTTTGGCATTTCGCTGGAAAAATCGCCTGGAGTCCATGGTCCAACACTTTTTGTAGGACTTGACCAGAGTACAGTGGTGGGAAAGAATGGAAATGGGAAGTACGATTTTGGTACACTGGACATTTTTGGTTTATTTTGCGTACTTCAAATTCCTGGGAAAGTGGCGATGCAAGTCCCCAAAGAAAGAAATTTCTTATTTCTGGTGGCACCGAATGCGAATCCTGCCAACATCTTTGGAATACAAATTTCCATACAAATTCTTACATTTTGATACGTATTTAAGTACAAAAGACATATTTTTATATGGACAAACAAACATTCCATTTAACAAAAGATGATTTAAGGCAGAAGTTGATTTCTGTCCACAAATCAAAAGCAATTGAACAACATTATTTGTAGATACAAACGAATCCATGTTTGTATGTATACATGTCTGTTTTCCAATAATCTTTAACCTTGGACAATGTACTTACTCCCCATACATGTGTTTGTATTTTGTTATATTTTGTATCTCTATATAGCTACCCAGCGGGAAAACTCAGAAGACCTTCTTACTTCCGGCCTTATTAAAGGCCTGCTTAGACATTTTTTTTATTCAATTTTAACGCTTATCTAACTGCTAAAGAATGCCTTAAAGAAGGCCTCGGCACTTCCGTATAAAATATAAGATACACATTTCACATTCGCTTCTGTGATTAGGGAGAAGAGAAGGAGTAGCATTTTTTGTTTTATTTTTTGCCAATATTCTCGTATTCTTTTTTCGCAAGTAGTCCATATATTACAATTGCTTTGATTTAACTGCCTTTTGCTTAAGCGCACTTTTGACTTAACTGCACAAAATTACAAATTTGTATCACTATTCTTTAAAAACCCATAAAAATTCATTTTTAAGTGCACTTTTTGTATCTGCACTTTTAAGATAAGTGCCTTAAATTTTTGGCATTTCCAAACTATTTTCATACAAAAAAACAATCTTAGCTGCATTTTGACTTAAGTGCATAAAATATTTATTTTCTGTCATTATTCTTCAAAATACTTTTTTAAGTGCACTTTGTGTATACCTGCTCATTTAACATATTTTTTGCAGTTTTAATTTATTTTCATATAAAAAATTAAAGTTAACTGCACACACTAAATAATTGTATTTATGTGCACATTAAGGCAGGTAAGAGCCTAAACGGCTGAACCGATTTAAATGAAATTTGGTACACAGATAGATATTTTGCCCACAATTAAAATAGACTGTAGTTCTTCTCGGATTTTGGACCGAAAGGGTCCAGCACGCATAACTCTGTCATTTGTGAACCGATTTTAAAACTTTTCTGGTTTGAAAAGGGTTTCTTACAGCTAGGTTCCATAATTTTTTCCCAAAATCAGTGGGAATCGGCAGCTTAGTACCATGATTTTTTTTAAACCGGTGGGGAAATTTGAAACACCTCCTGAAATTTACGTACACGAGACATCGTAGATGCTGCTATAATGTCGATGATGTTGGAACTCATTAAATTATACTTATTCCGGCGAAACTATTTATTTCAAATTCCTTCTTAATAAAAACATTCGTATAAAAAATTACTTTAGATGAAAGGAAATTTTAAATAAAAAACCTTATTAATCAAAAACAAATAATCCGCTATAAAAATACCGAGATTAAAAATATTTATCTGCATTTGATTTTTGACAGACTTTCCTTAGAGTACAGAGGCCTTCTAGAAGGCATCCGTACTCCTTCTATTTACCGCTGGGTAGATATCTCTTTTAACTATTTCAGTTTGTGTGTGTGTATCTTTTTTAATTCCCAGGCTGAGCCCACACTAACAAAAGACAAAAAGTTTTCGTCTTTCAAGTCAATTACACTTGCTTGATGCTACCCCACACCATAAAAATACGTCTTTTGTGTTAAAAGACAACCAGTAATCAGACAGCAATGCGACTATGTTTTTTTGTATTTTTTCGTTTTTTTGACTTGTCTTAATTGTAGTGGGTTACATAATAAGAGAGCACGCATTTGTGTGCAACGAGGTTCGTTTAAGTCTGTTTTGTCTGACTCTATGTGGGTATGTTGTATCAAACCACATGTATATTATGCAGCCAGTGCTTTGGCGCAGTAAGTCAAAGACACAATATTGCGGCTGTTTTGTTTGGTATGGGTTGTCTTATAAGAACTAATGTTCTGTTGTCGTATAATTAAAAAAACTGTTTTTCTCACTTCGTCTAGGTTCAGCCTTATATGACTGAACCACAAACTTTAGCCGTTACTATTTACCTATGGTATCTATTTAAAATAAATACATATATCTTTTTTTACTTCTTATAAGGCTGATTCTCATTCTCAACGTACATTTTGTGTTTTTTTTTTAATAGCTTGAATATGAAGTAGGAGAATTCTACTCAACAAGCAAACAAAAAGAGCTTGGAATGTTTCACTTGATTGTGAATAAAATCAACATTTGTCGATCGATTTTCATGATTTATGGCTTATTTTATTCCTAACATATCTACCTTTCTGATAAATAATTAAAATGTAAAGTTTATGCCCTTCTAATTTTTCTGATTGATTTTGAAAACGAAAAAAGTTTATCTTTGCATGAAAAAGAAAATTGTTTTACCGCTCAATTCTGAACAGCTCCAAAACAGTTGAAAGTATAAAAAATTATTTATGGATGACTTAAAGGTAATTTTATTCCGCATCTTTTAGTTGTTACGGTGAAATATACTGAGTAACTAGTGGAAATATTAGATATACCCACAAAAAATGTAGTACTTGATAGGAAAAAACTGAGAACAGATTTGAATTTAACGCATTAAACTTTGGATATTCCACATATTTTTATTTAAAGGAAATTTTTTTCTGCAGACCAGTGCTAGCTAGGCGCAGCGGCACCACAAATACGAATTCGCCCAGTCTCTCCTATCTTCTTTAAATATTACGGCACTAATTGAAAACATTTTCATTCCCAATAAAGAAGTAAGAAATATTCTTCATAAAATTATTCATTGATAATGAAATTGTTTAATATTCAGTGAATAATTTTAGGAAGGTTCAAAACCGTATTTTCAGTTCTTTATACAGAAAACAATATTCCACAAAAATGTTTATGAGACACAAATTTATCAAATACTAAAATTGGTTTCAATTAATTTCCTAATGTAGGTAATTAAAAATATTCTTGCTTTTTTATAGTCTAAGGACCTAATTCATAACAATTTATAAAATCCGAATGCGTTACAATAATTTTCTATTCCTAAAAAGAAATATATCAGTTTTCTTCCTAATTTTAAAACCAACGATTAAAAAATCACCATATACCTTTCATGAGTATTCACATTAAAAAACAAACAAAATACTTACACGTGACACCCTCTGCTGCAGTAAACAGTGTGCTCAGTAGGTCTGTTTGGCTTTTTGTCAGTTTTATAGCCGTGTATTTTCTAAATGACGCACAAGAAACAACAATTGAACAAAACTTTATATCGTTTATGGTGTTCTTATATCTTCGAATCCAGTGCAGAATATTTCAAATGGACGACTAAAAATTTTGAAATGTTTTGCTGTTTGTCTAGAAAATTACAAAAAATATATATACACACATACACACACCTACTTTTAATTACTTTTGCATTTTCTTGTTCCAAAAATAGTTCAAGTTTAACGATGATATCGACTTTTTTTGAAGCTGCTAAAAGAAATCTTTAAATTGTTATTAAGGGGTCTGGACACGGTCAAAACGCTTGACAAGCATGTTGATAGTATAATTGAAATTTTTTTAGTATTTGTGGCACCGAAGAAGCTTGATGGAAAATCCAAAAATTTAGATTTTTGGCATGCTTACTGCCACATGCTTGTGCGTGTACAGTGTTAACCCATCAAGCCTGAACAATTTCTTTATTTAGCGACATTTTTATTTTTTACCAAACAAACGAACAGCACAAAATCAAACAAAAAATTAATGCTTTGTAAGTCATCAAGCACAAAAATATCACACAACAAGCACACGTACACGATTTTAACATCAAACATTTTGACCGTGTCCAGACCCCTTTAAGGAACAAATTTTTTTCATTTGAAATGTGTACAAAAAATTCAATTGCAGTGTGCAGCGGCTAACGAAAACAGTATGTTACTTCATTCTGCTAATTTTTTTTAATAATTAGCTTCGCTTTACTCCTTCAAAATGATCAAAAATGTGTTACCGAAAATGTCGTTCTTACTTAAAAAAAAGCTAAAACTACATTTTATTAAATTTTTCGAGATGCATATAATTTAAAAATTGTTATTTGTTGTCGGCTACAAGGTATTCAGTAAATCTTGAATGACATTTTTGAAAAGTTTTCTTAATCAGAAATTCTTACTGACATAAATCCTGATTCGTTCTAATCGCTGCACAAGTTTTGATATTATTCACAATTATGTGGCGAAACTTAAGTGGCAAAAATTACGATTTGCATACAAAAGTACCACACTTGCATGTGTGTGTGTTATAAAAATACCAATTTGACCAACATTATTAAATCCTCAACGTCAAATGTCGGACAGCTGGAACAAATCATCAATGACGTTTTCGAACAAGTGTCTGGAAAATCGTGTATGTTTCAATGAGAGACAATGTCGCTGAGGTTGCCGCTCACATAATACTAATGTAAATATGTAGGCGACATTGTCGACTATTTTGTCGTCAATGATTATATAAGTTACAATGTCGTTTGTCTTCTCGTCAATGATTACATATGCTACAATGTTCACTATCTTGTCCTCAATGACTAAATAAGCAAAAACGTAGCCTATTATGTCGTCAATGATTACATTGCTAGGCCGTTTTAGCCTATCTTGTCGTCAACCAATACATAGCGACAATGTCGTCTATTTAATCATGGAACGGACCCCAGCGGTGAAACTTACAAGGCATTCACTAAACAGGCTTTTTTAAAGGCCTTCAAAGACCTGAATTTAAGTTCCAAAACTAATTATGTTCTGCCTTCTCAGGATAACCTTCTAGAAGGCCTCGACACTCGTTTCTAAAAGATCCAATACACCTGCGTTCTCCCTTCTCTTGGAAGGAGTATTCTATTTTTAGATTTTTCACTTTTTTAATAAAAAAATATTCTTTAGAAATAATAAACATTCTCGTATTCTTTTTTCGCAAATAATTAGTATATAAGACTGGAATTTATGTACGTACAAGAGGCATTATACATGCTGCTGCTATATATCCTTTATGTTGCAGCTACTACACATGTCCAATTCGTTCTTAATAATTACATGAAATTTTGCCTCATATGTATAAAAAATTACTTTGGATGAAAAGAAGGAGTTCGAAATAAAAAATCTCTATAATTCATATAGAAGACGCTATAAAAATAACCAGATAAAAAAAATGTAGCTCCATTTGATTTTTAACAGACCTTTCCAGACCAGGCCTTCTATCAGGCATGCCACGTATGACATCCAAATAGACCTGCCAAATAATGCCTTCAGTCAGGCCTGCTGAGTAATGGGTCGAGGAAGGCCTTGGTCCGTAATGACATCGCGTGTAAAAATGATATGCAAGATATGCATTAGGAGTGGAAGTACTAGAGCTTGCTAAATAAGGCCTTATAGAAAGCCTCTTTACTCCTTCCATTTACTCCTGGGGCTTTATTTAATATTTTTAACACACAAATTTAAGTTTTTGCTTACTTCTTTGTGTCCATTTTATTTAAATTATTGGCTGACTTAGCTGGGTATCGAACTAGGGCTACATATAAATAAATTTTCGCGCTTACCTCCTTGCAGCGCCACCTCTTAAAACAACGGCAACAAGAGGCCAGTATAATCAACGTAAGACGTTTTCGCTCATTTTGTCCTAAGCCAATTTAGATTGAGGACAAGATGTAAAGCAATGTCGCTCATCTTGTCCTCCATAACTTTACTGAACACAAAATGTTAGAACTTTGTCGCTCATATTTTCCTCAACAAAGTTGGATTGAGGACAAAATGTAAGACATTGTCGCTAAACTTGTCCTCCACAATACTACTGAAGATAAAATGTAAGACATTGTCATAGTGTCCTCTGCAACGTTGGATTGAGGGTAAAATTCAGGACATTGTCGCTTATATTGTCCTCAACAAATTTTGATTGAGGACAAAATTTAAAACATTGTCGCCCGTCTTGTCCTCTACAATGTTAATGAAGATAAAATGTAAGATATTGTTACTCATATTTACCCCACCAAAGTTGAATCGAAGACAAAATTTAAGACATTGGCACTCATATTAAGACATTGTCGCTCATATTGTCCTCCAAAATGTTACTAAAGACAAAGTTTAAGCCATTGTCGCTCATATTGTCCTCAAAAAAGTTGGAGTGAGGGCAAAAATTAAGACATTGTCGCTCATATTATCCTCAACAAAGTTGGAATGAGGAGAAAAATTAAGTCATTGTCGCTCATTGTGTCTTTCACAATGTTACTAAAGACAAAATGTAAGACATTGTCGCTTATATTGTCCTCAACAAAGGTGGAGTAAGGGCAAAAATGAAGACATTGTCGCTTCGCTTATCGTGTCCTTTACAATGTTACCGAAGACAAAATGTAAGATATTGTCGCTCATACTATTCTCAACCATGTTGGATTGAGGACAACATGTAAGACATTGTCACTCATCTTGTCGTGCACAATGTTAGTGAAGACAAATAGTGAGAGGAAATTGGCTGTGATATATTTTTTAGTTTTTTAATTTATAAATTTTTTAATTTATACATTTTTAATATATTAAGTTTGTGTTTTGTGGTTGTCCAGTTTAGACAAAACACTGTGATATTTTAAATTATGTGGACATTTTAAAGATTAAATATTATAATAAAGAATCATCCCTGGAGAAGTTGGAAAAACACCAACGAAACGTAGGATGGAAAACATAAATATTAAATGAGTAATTTTTTATTTATTTAAACATATATAATTTAAAGTGACCTTGAAAGCCTGAATTTTGGAATAAAACCAAATAACATCAAAATCATAGATTATTAAAAAGGTCGGCATGAAGGACGAAAGTTAAGACATTGTCGCTCATCTTGTCCGCCACAATGTTACTGAAGACAAAGTGTAAGCCATTGTCGCTCATATTTTCCTGAACAACGTTGGAATGAGGACAAAAATTAAAACATTGTCTCTCATCGTGTCCTTTACAATGTTACTGAAGACAAAATGTAAGACATTGTCGCTCATATTGTCCTCAATAACGTTGAATTGAGGATAACACATAAGACATTGTCGCTCATATTGTCCTCAACAAAGCTGGATGAAGGACGAAAATTAAGACATTGTCGCTCATCTTGTCCTTCAGAATGTCACTTAAAACAAAATGTAACACATTGCCGCTCATATAGTCCTCAACAAAGTTGGATTGAGGACAAAAATTAAGACATCTTCGCTCATCTTGTCTGCCACAATGTTACTGAAGACAAAGTGTAAGCCATTGTCGCTCATATTGTCCTCAACAAAGTTGGCACAGGACAAAAACTAAGACATTATCGCCTTAATTGTCCTCAACAATGTTGGATTGAGGACAACATATAAGACATTGTCGCTAATGTTGTTGATCACAATATTATTGAAGAAAAATATAAGATATTGGTGCTGATAATGGCCTCAAGCAAGTTGGATCGAGAACAAAATTTAAGACATTGTCGCTTATATTGTCCGCAACAAAGTTGGATTGAGGACAAAAATTAAGACATTGTTGCTCATCTTGTCCTCTACAATGTTACTGAAGACAAAGTGTAAGACATTATCGTTCATATTGTCCTCAACAAAGTTGGAATGAGGACAAAAATTAGAACATTGTCTCTCATGCTGTCCTTCACAATGTTACTAGAGACAAAATGTAAGATATTGTTGCTCGTATTGTCCTCAACAATGCTAGATTGAGGACAAAACATGAGACATTGAAGCTCTCTTGTCGTCAAAAGTGCAAGAATTTGTAGCTCAGATTGTGGTGAACGACGATTTCATTTAAATTGTCGATTAGGTTTTTTGAGAGGACAATTCGTACAAAGCATCGTCGGCGACAGTGTCGTGCAAGGCAATGTGGCCAAGTGGGTAGCGATTCTCTTCAAATTAATACATACATAATAATATTTTTTTTTTATTTTATCTCTTAAATTTACATAATAAATAAGGCATGAACTAAATATCCAAGTAAATATATTTTTCTTAATCAAAAATATTAAGTCATAATAATCTTACTTATTTTTTGAGTAAATATTAAAGCAGTTATTAAAGAAATATTTACTTGTATCGAATAATCCAGTCTACTCTGGTATTTCAAAAAAATTCCAAAAAAAGATATCGAGGAACACACCCACCCAAACTCTTCTCGCCAAAGACACATGCTAGAGTCTAGCTAGACTCAGTCATATGCCTGTTGTTACGAAGGCACGTATGGTATGTACATAGTATTAAGTATTTAGTTTTAAAAAACAAAAAAAAGTTGTAGACGTAATATTTTTATCACTTGATGAAATTTCTGAAGGCTAAGCACAAATAATAAAGAAAATTAAGTCACAGTAATACAATTCACATGTCTTTATTTTCAGTTGTTAATGAATTATAATTAATTCAAAATAAATAAAACAAACAAAAGATAGAAAGAAGTGTCGCATATATTTCGCTGACTTAAAGAGTTGAGAAGAATTTATTTAATAAAAATTAAATAAAACTACAGTCTCAGCAGAAAAAAAACATGTACATAACTAAAACTTAAATCAGAATATGCGAGGAAGGTCTCAAAATTATCTGAACTAGAAGTGAGGGTGAAATGCAAAGAATTCTGCAACAAATCTATTTCTTCAATAGCTTTAATAAATTCTGAATCAAAAACCCTCAAGTACATTGTCGTTCATATTGTCCTCAACAAAGCTTGATTGAAGACAAAATGTAAGAGAATGTCGCTCATCTTTTCCTTAGCAAAGTTTGATTGAAGACAAAACAAAAGAAATTGTCCTCAACAGAGTTTGATTGAAAACAAAATGGAAGACATTGTCCCTCACCTTGTCCTTAAGAAAGTTTGATTGAAGACAAAATGTAAAACGTTGTCGCTCGTCTTGTCCTCAACAGAGTTTGATTGAAAACAAAACGAAACATTGTAAGTAGCGATCCTATCGCATTAGTATCCGAGCAAAACATAACCCTCCAAAAAAGTCATGAAAATGTAGAAAAGTGCAAATTTGGATCATTTCTAACTCTGTCATTTGTGAACCGATTTAAAAATTTTTTTTTTGGAAAGGGTTTGCCTGCAGCTTAATTTTTTTTCGAAAATCGGAGGGGAAATTTGCTCCCCCCATGCATAACTCTTTCATTTGTGAACCGATTTTCAAAATTCTTGTTTTGTCTGAAAGAGTTTTCCAGAAGTTGCTTCCACAATTTTTTTTCTGTATTCCGAGGGGAAAGTGCTGCCCCCCAATCCATAACTCTGTCATATGTGATGGGATTTTGAAAATTATTTTTTGTTTGAAAGGGTTTGCTAGTAGTTTGGCCCAATATTTTTTTTCGAAAAAGGGAGGGAAATTTTCGCTCCACAATCTGCCCCCCCCCACCCCCTATCCATAACTATGTCATTTGTTAACCGATTTTCAAAATTCTTGTGTTGTTTGCAAGGGCTCGCTAGTATTTTGGCCCCACAATTCTTTTCGAAAATGGGAGGGAGAAACTTACTCCGCCCCATGCATAACTTTGTCATTTGTGAACCGATTTTAAAATGGTTTTTTTTGTTTGACTACAGTTTTGTTCTATAGTTTTTTTTTTCGAAAATCAGTTGGGAAATTTGTTGCAAACTTCACTTGCAGATTGGTACCATAATTTTTCTCCAAAATCTGTGCGGAATTCGACAGTTCAACCCTCCGCGCAATCAAAATTTTCTTTGTCTACATGCTTCACATTTATCTCTAAATAAAAATATAATTCTTCTCTTCTTTTGACAGTCAGTTAAAAATATAAAAAATATGTAAAAAGCACAAAGGGAACTGACGAAAAATTCGAAAACACCAAGATAGTGCATTTTCTTACCAACGCACTAAAGAGAAAAATTTGGCGTTTCGAAGCTTTGCAAATCTCTAAAAATAATGCCAAAACAAGTTGGGATCACTGCTTTAAGCTGCTCGCTAAGAACGATTACAAGTTAATTTATGTATAATGGATGAATTTAATAGTTATTGAGACCAAGCAGTACGTCTCTGGGATATCGTAGAGCTAAATTTCTCGCCTGAGCTTCAATAACCACTAGTGCCATAAATAGTCCTTTACTAAAATAGTTAGTTGGACTCATTCACAGGATTTTCCTGTTTCGGCGAATGCAACGCTTTCACAAGGTGAGAACATGCCCCATTCAAAGTAATACCATAACTGTATCCGGTATTTTTCCAACTGCCCTCGTAGCCGCGTAGTAATCTCATTATTTAAACAATGCTACTAATTTTTTCTTTCTCTCTTACCCACTTTTGTTATAATTTTTTAATGATAATCTTTGTATCTTTGTTTCAGATCTATTAGATACGTCATTAAAAACGCATTAATGACTCAAGCATTTTATATATTTTTATGATTATTTCTAGCGCAAGTAAGATTTTTTAAACAAGAACAAATTTCAACATATGAAAAAGTATAATAATTGTTGTATTGAAACTTGCGTTTCATTTGTGAATTACAAAAATGCTCTAGCAATTTATATAATGCTCCATTTAAATTGATGAAATTGAAAATGTACAATGAGTGCAGTGCGCATTTTAAAATGGGAGAAAGTTGTATGACCATATATACAGATGCGTCGTTGGGAGGAAGTATGTATTTGGGAAAGTAAATCGGAAATGCATTTTTATGACCATAAAACAATAAAACTATGCAACAAAATGAAACTTTTCTCATGAACTTTGATTAAATTTCTATGGATACGTTGTTTTTAATTTCTTTCTAAAATTTGTGATTTTTTAAGAGGCTGCTACACCAATTTCATCATAACTTCGAAACGGGCTACCCAATTTCCTTACAAGAAACATTAAAAAGCTTGGAATAAAATTACATTTAAGCCGTTCTAACATTATTTTTTACATACTAAATAGTTTCGAAATTATTCAGACCGCAATGATGAAAAATATTATGCAAAATTGGAAATTTTTTATTATTAACATTTTTTGAAAAAACCGAAAAGGGCAAAAACTTACCAATTTTATTGACTGATCACAAAGCCACATATGAGTGATTCCACGTAAAATGGCCCTATGCAAGGAAAAAATAATTTTCTTATTTTTAATAAAAATCTCTAAATTGATGTTTTCAGAGCATGACAATTATAGAAAAAAGTAATTATTTAATATTTTTTAAGCAATTTGAGGCACGAATCATTTTGCTCTCCCTCTTTGTTTGTTTAATATTTATTTCAGATTTTCTTTTTTTGCCCTTTTTCGTTATTAATAAAAACCCTTATCTCTGAAAAGAATATACTTTTGTCGCTTTTTGTTGAATTTAAAAAAATACTCTGCTAGAGTATTCTGCTGTCTATAATAGAACGGATAGCAAATAATTTAATGTGTTATTATTTTCTTATGATTTATTTTTATATTATTTATATTAACGAAAGCAATAAAAAGTTTTATTTCTTCGTATTTTTTAAATTTTTGTATTAGGTCACACCCGTCGGTCACACCCGTCACATTTTAAAAACTGTTTTTTATTAAGAAAACTGGTTTTTGTTAAACAGTAAATACGTAATACAGCTAAAAACACTTTGGACAGACAGCTATACCGAAATTATTGTGTACGTTATAGTAAAAATTTTACAGAATTTATGCTGAAAGTCATAATTCTTTAAAACTAAGACTTGTAAGGTCACACCCGTCGCAGCTTTCTGACGACCATTCTGAGTAGGAATCGCGTTCTTTCGGTGTCTACCCGTTATTCAACGACTTTAAGCTTAATGGCCTTGCGAGTCACAACCTTTTTTTAATTAAAAAATTTTATATTCTTTATTTATAACAAAGAATTTGTGTAAAGTGGTCACACCCGGCTAAATGGAATTACTCATATATTACAAATAAAATAAGCCTTATTTTATGAAAATCGATAAATAAATATTGATTTTATTCATAATAAAGTGAAATCATCTGATTTTTGCTAAAATTGCGAATATTTACACTGTACAACAAAATCAAAAAAAAAATTTTTTCTAATAGCAAGGTTTTTACAACTGATTCTGGTAGAAGTCACCAAAATAATAAATACGTGTATCGGCGTTTTTGAAAATTTACATCTGGGATTTATTTTTGGGGGAGTTAAATTTCCCCCTATTTTGCACATAGTTATAATGACTCGGCATAAAATATATTATAGGGCTTACGTTTAAGACGTATGATGTGTTGGACAACTTTATGTAAAACACCACGAGGAATATTTTTGTGGAACTATTAAGCCGCTATTACGCCTCTGAAGGAGAGTATTTTGCCCCTTGATTATTTAAGGGCCAGAAAGACCCATACCCCGAAAATGCTCTACAAAATGTCAACCGTATTATTTTACATAGAAATGCTGAGCACATCTTAAACGTTAAAAGTAACTGCACAACCTAAATCAGAGCGTTAAGCGTCTCGTAACTAACAGGGTACGTATTTACAGTAGTTTAACAGTAAATATGTTGTGGTAAAATGTACTGTAAATACGTACCCTGTTGCTTACGCGACGCTCAACGCTCTGATTTAGGTTAGGCTCTAAGGCTTAGTATATCTTCTATGCCGAATCAGTTTAACTATATGCAAAAGGCGGGAAAATTTAACTATCCCTTAAATAAATCCCAGATGTAAACTTTCAAAACGCCGATACACGTATGTATTTTTTTGTTGACTTCTAAGTAATTCCATTTAGCCGGGTGTGCCCATTTTACAAATATATTTTGTTATAAATCAAGAATATAAACTTTTTTACTTAAAAAAATGTTGCGGCTCGCAAGGACATTAAGCTTAAAGTCGCTGAATAACGGGTAGACACTGATAGAATACGATTTCTGCTCAGAATGGTCTTCAGAAAACTGTGAAGGGTGTGACATTACAAATCTTAATTTTGAAGAATTATGACTTTCAATATAAATTCCGTAAAATTTTGACTATAAAGTACACAATAATTTTGGTATAAATATCTGTTCAAAGTGTTTTTAATTGTATTGTGTATTTACTGTTTGACAAAAAATAAATAAAAAAAAACTATTTTTAAAATGAGACGGGTGTGACCTAGGACGAAAATTTAAAAAAATCGAAGAAATAAAACTTTTTATTGATTTAATTAATATAAATAATATAAACATAAACTCATAAGAAAATAATAAGACATTAAACTATTTGCTATCCGTTCTATTATAGACCGCAGAATACTCTAGCTGAATATTTTTTTAAATTCAATAAAAAGCAAAAAAGTATATTATTTTCAGAGATAACGGTTTTTATTACTAATGAGAAAGGGAATAAAAGAAAATCTGATATAAATATTAGACATACGAAGACGGAGAGCAAAATGTTTCGTGGATGATCATTTAAAAGTGCCTCAAATTGATTAAAAAATATTAAATAGTTATGATAAAATCGGTGGAGCAACGTCTCCAAAACTTGATATTTTGCAAAAATCGAGTAATTTCACTTTATTGCTAATAAAATCAATATTTATCAAGGACTTAAAATAATGATTATTGCACAAATTTTTGACCAAAAAAATCATAATGATCCCAGAATATTAGTGACATATTGTGGAACAATAAAATTACTATTTTTTGGTCGTAAAATAATTCTTATTTTTGAGTTTTATTTTTAAGCTCAAAAATAACGATTATTTAAAATTTTTCTTATATTGTTCGAAAGTAACGATTATTTCTTGATTTTTATTTTTTGCTTAAAAATAATCATGATTTTAGGTTTTAATTATTACTTTGTTGATGTATTTATTAGTCATATGCAACAAGCCATTTGAATTTCAATTCACAGTAATTCATAACTACTTTTTTTAAATATCGCCTGGAAGATACTTAGGTGATGCTTCTCAAGAATTTAGCCGAGGCACCTGGTGTTTAGCCGAGACGCCTTCATTAAGCAAGGACACCACCCTTGGACACAAAACCGATCTAAAAATTCCCTCAAATTGGGATAAAAATCTCCTCCAAAATCCCAGAAGATCCCCGGACTCCCAAAAACTTTTACAAAAGTCTCCCCAAATGCTCAGAAGCTCAGCGGATTCCAAAAAATTTTACTGAAACCTTCTTAAAATCCCAGAAGCTCCCCGGATTCCCAAAAACTTAAAAAAAATATTCCCAAAATCCCAGAAGTTCGCTGGATTCCCAAAAACTTGTACAAAAATCTCCCTTAAGTCTCAGAAGTTCTCCGGATTTCCAAAAATTTTTATAAATCTTCATAAAAGAAGTTCCCCTGAAAACAATGGCAACAGTGAAAGCCGAGAAAATACCAAAACGGCAACACTTAGTAAAGGTGTCTAACAAATTTCAGATAAATCGGACATATTACGAGAATTTTTGTAATAAAAATTTAAAATAACAATTAAATCGTAATTTTTATGATATTACTCATAATCGTTACGATCCCTGATATATATCCATCGATTTTCGTGAAATAACGCTTATTTTATTTGTGTTATATCATTTTGCAATTTTCGATTTTTTATAAATTTTTAATAAATAAAAAATTTCGATTTTGTATAAAAGAAATATACATATTTTTCATCATTGCGTTCTGAATAATTCTGAAACCATTGAGTATATACAAAAATAATATTAAAACGGCTTAAAGGTAATTTTATTTAAAGTTTTTAGTGGTTCTTGTAATAACATTGGACAACCCGTTCAAAAGTTATGATAGAATCAGTGGAACAGCCCCTTCAAAAATTCCAAATTAAAAAAAAAAATTTTTTAATAGAATTTAAAATTTCGACTGTTTTTTTAGTTAGGGGACTATAACACATCAAAAAAACTATTTGTTCAAAAATATATGTATATTTTTAATTTTCAAAAAAATTTCAATTTAGCCTTCTTTTTGCCACGCATCTGCCAAAGTGATACTCACTTTTTCTTAAGGCCATGTCAGATAAAACTTTTGCTTCGCGTTGCGTTACAGATTCGCTTTGACATCTAAGATGAAATGTACATACTTATACGAAACATGTCACATAAAGCACTTTTAACGCAGCGTGAAGCGAAAAGTTCGGCAACTCTCATCTTTTTGCTTGCTTTGACAATCAGCTGGAATAATTTTCTTTTATTATATTGCCAAACGAAACATATTGCGCGTTTGAATCTGTTTTAATAAGAGGTAAATATGTATGTGGCATTTATTTATTTATAATAAATCGTAAAATAACATAATTGACTTTTATTTTTATAAAAAATATATATATAAATAGCAAAATTATCAACTACTTTTTTGGTAAACGATCAATGCGCGAGCAGAGGGCGAAGCCGATGTAAAATGGTGATCGGCGCCGGCTAAGAACAAATATAGTCGGCGGCGGCTATTAGCCGGCTAAGAGCCAAAAATTTTTTTGCCGGCGGCGGCTACCTAAATTTATCGGCTAACGGTCGGCTAACAGAGTATTTCTTGCTTACTTACATACAAGGTATATTTACAACAGGTATACTCGGCCCAATTATAAATAAACTTGCCTTTCTAGACGATTTACTGCCTTATTTATAAAAATAATTTTCATAAGAAATTTTTTTCATATGTTCCAAAACCGAATTAAATATTTTTAAATGCGCATGTTAGTAAATATCCACTTTTTATTATAAAAAATCGGCTTAGCCGCTAGCCGATATTAGCCGCAATAATCGGCGGCGGCTAAGTGATTGTGAAAATCACCGGCGGCGGCTAATAGCCGGCTATTAGCCGACCGGCTTCGTGCTCTGTGCGCGAGTGTTGTCAAAGTTTTCATTGTGTCATACTCCTTTTGCTTTACACTTTTCTATCAAAGTTAGAAACGTCACGCAAAGCGACAAAGTTTTATCTGACACGGCCTTTATATTTTGCTTTAATGCGTGCTTGTAAATTGAAAAAAAAAAATACTTTTCTGTTGTTGAATGTTTCTTATTTTTAGTAGCATTCAATAGGAAATATAGCAGCATCCACCATGATTCTGGTTTGATTTTATACAGTTTTGTCACGTAAGCCACTTGCCGAACCAGATCTTTTACTTTTTTTTGCCATAAATTTAAACCGAACTTAAAAAATCTTTAAAAACCATACAACAAATTACTGCGGACTTTATATTTAATCGTTTCTTCTTTGTTTCTTGTGGCGTGCAACAAGTCTGCCAACAAACACAACATACATGTTCCAATACTGATTTGATTCTCTTGCTTACAATAACAAAAAGGGCGAAAGTTCTTTGCAAACGAAAAGTCAATTATATTAACCTTTTATATATAATATAATACGAATTACAAGGAATATAGAACTTTGAATGAAATTGTTCATTCCATGATTTATTTGATTCGACCGCTTCAGTGTCCAGCTGTCATTGCGAAGTATGGCTGGGACATGCCCTTATTCTATTGCCTTCCGGATTCCGCTTACGTACGTCGCTTGATATATGTGTATGATATGTTTCGCCCAGAGATTTTGGTTGTTGATGGTTTCAGGTACATACTATTCACAAATTACTTCCGCCCTTCGTACCGATTCTTAACAAATCTATATATATATATATATATATATATATATATATATATATATATATATATATATATATATATATATATATATATATATATATATATATATATATATATATATATATATATATATATATATATATATATATATATATATATATATATATATATATATATATATATATATATATATATATATGTATATAAAATTTAATCTTGGTTTGTTCGGGTGCTTAAACTTGAAAACGATTGTACCAAATTGGATGCTTCCTTCTGGGAAATTCAAATAGGCTTATTTATTTTTTAAACTTTTGGAGGAAAATGGTACTCCCTATAAAAATACATTTTTAGTTTCCCTATATCTACACAACTACATTAGTGAGACTCTCTAAATTTGATGTGGGTCCCTCTTACAATCCAACAAAATCTTGGCAGTATAGGAGGGAGCAACAGTTACCCCCCTAAAAAGTAATTATTAGTTTTCCTATATCTACCGAGCTACAATAGTGAGGGTATCTTAATTCGGTGTGGGTAATTTTTAGAGCAAAGTGAAAATTTCAACGAAATCTTGGAATATAGGAGGGGCGCGGGTACCTCCAATACAAAGTAATTATGAATTTTCCTCAATCAACAGTAATAATATAATAGAAACACAAAAAAGATCCTCTAAACCACATGAAAAAAAACTTACTAAGGGTCAATATTAGGAAACTTATTGTCAGGCCTTACATACAGATGAGCTTTGAACACTGCAGATATATTGGCGTATCGCATGTTACACATATAAACGCTGTCTTGCTGTGCAACGTTAGTGGGCATATTTTCTTTTATTCTGATCAGATTCTTGAGGTTGGAGTTCTTCTGTGGGTGTATCTCCTCCAAAAAACACGCTTCAAATTCAACTTTTGGGGTCCACACTCAAAAGTTGAATTTGAAGCGTGTCAAAATTTTGAATAAGCGCAACTTACCTAACACAAATCGCACTTCCTTCCAATCCGACCGTTTGATAACTAAATTCGAAGCTACAGAGAAGCTCGGGTCTGTTGGAGAAGAGAATATAATACCTATTGGAAATTTAAAAATTAAAGGTCTGTGCGACCCCACGTCCATACTTAAAGGTTAAGCTTTTAATTGAATGCTTTGGTTCTTTGATAGCTGGACATGCAGTTGGTAAATTTTCCCGTTCTACGTGTTGAGGCTAAGTACAGGCAGCGTTCGTAGTACAAGTTATTTGGTTTAGCTGCTTCGAGACGTGTTCCACCGAAATTCCAATCTGTGCAGCTTTTGATGTTATTAGATCGCCATGTCCATTTTTAAGCTGCTTACCGCAAACAATTTTTTATTATTAAACTTTTTCGAAGCTCTGAAAAAGTATCGACTTCTGTGTGTTCTTGCAGCTTTCCGCGCTTCTTTAGTCATTCCGCCTGGCGTTTGATATGCATTTGCCGGTCTTCAATGGGACATTAAAATTTGCCTTTAAATGCTATAAATTATAGATGCTCCATATCTTTTGAAATATTCTCCTACAGCTATAAAATGCACAGGCGCAGATCCAGGAGGAGGGGAAAGAAATATATCTGTAAAAAAATTCAAATATATACCTCGTTTCTAATGTGTTTCTAAAAGAAATTTTACAAAATGTTATGCTTCATTTAAAAGTTAAGTTATATTCGCGCCTGAAAAGACACATACTGCCTTTTCCGCTTCCAGGAAAGTTTGGAGTCAAAGATTACTTCAGTTTGTTTCACCTTTTTTGATATATGCAAGGTATCTCCGTTTAGTTTGAGGAGTTTAAAGTCTGTAATTTTATTTATCTTCCTTGTGTTAACACCTCATCCATTTTCGGCTGCTCGTCTTGGTATTCTTTTCAGCGACCTCTCCATGAGCTCACTTATCGTTGGCAAGAATTTTCCTCGAACCAGCAGCACTAAATCATAAGCATAAGCGGCCACTCTTGTACTCACACCATCTCTTTTGAGATCCAATAGGATTTTGTTTATCATTAAATTCCATAGCATCGATGATGTCACGCCTTCTTGTTGTATGCCCCTCGTGACACATTTCCTTACGATTCACTCCTTACTCTGCTCTTTAGCCTGTTTGCTGGTCCATTGAATTATGGTCAGGTGCACTCCGGAGTGGCTTAGAGCGGTGATGATCGAAAATATTTTTACATTATTAAAGGCACCTTCTAGTTCGAGGAAGGCTGCCAAAGTATACTATTTGTGCTAAAGAGAGTTCCGGACGAAATTGACAACCTCATGCTATTTCCATTGGTCTGGCTTTGAGATATGGGCATTTCCAGCGAAAAGTCAACTTTTATCACGTTTGCGACAAAGCACTTTAGCTTATTTTTCCCAAAGAAAAAAAGGGAAGTTTTGTTTTCCTACTATTTTACTTAATTTAGAGCTACTTACGTTCTACACAAAAATATAAAGAAGTAAAAAAAAAACACTAAGTTTTCCTTTGAAAAAAAAACAAGCTTAAGCGCTTGATCGCGAACGTGACAAAAGTTGACTTTTCGCTGGAAATGCCCATATGCGTGTTGTGCAGTTCGCCTCTTAAATATGTGTCAGTTTGCCTCTTAAATGCATGTGAAGTAGTCTTTCTAGTGCTCCAAGTAAAAACGATGAGAGACTAAGGGGTCTGTAAACTTTCATCGTGTTCTAGTTTATTTTGCCCACTTTGGGGATAAAGACCACCTTGACTTCCCTCCATGCTTTTGATACTTATGTATTACCATGCCAGGCTGCCGGAAAAAAAATAATTTTAACCCTGGCAGGATCACTTAAGGAAACTCGTGTAAAAGTGCTGGGAGGAGACCATGGAAAATGTTTTGTTTATAAGAAATTGCATACTGCTAGATTGGTCTGGTTATAAAAAATTTTACTTGTTGTCTGTCCGTTTTTTTTAAATGATATTTAAAGTTATCAGGAATTTAAAGAGTTACTTTTTTAAATGTTTCGCTTTTAATCAGCAACAAGTAAGAGGAATATATTCGGTTGCTTTGAAAAAACTGTTATGGTTCGAAGGACCATAAATAAGAAGAACAGCAAACAGCATGTATTGCGGCTGCTTGTCCCAACCGTAGCAGAGCATATGGACCATGAACCACTAGCTAAACCACTACACACCTCGCCAGCCATTCTTTATATATTTATTATCTTTTGTGAATTTCATTGAAACCTAAACAATTTAAATTACTAAACAGTTACAATAGCAAATCCAAAAAATACAAAATTTTATTTTATACGAAACGCTTTTATTTTACTCATGAATACTTCGAACATTGACCTTTTGAACTGCATTCAAAATAAACAAAATAAAACATATTCAAATTCATTAAACTTCCGAGACATTGACTTTGAAAAAATTATTATACGACGAGTAGGTATGTTTTGTCATTTTTCTTTTCTTTGTCTTTTTAGGAAGCCCCAAAAAATTGTTTGTGTAAATGATACCTTAAAATTTAAATACAAAAAAGCTTATAAAAGAGAAAATAAAAACGAGTTTTTTAAGATTTGTAAATTTATTGTGGTTTGAAAAATGCAGCAGCTCAGAAATCAATATCATGAATATCAATTTAGTAAGACAGTGTTTAAAAAAAATTGTTTTAATATGATCATCAATTTGCATTGCAACATTTTAAGGCAATAAAAATGACAATGACAACGAGAAAGATAAGATCAAATATTAAATAAATACGTTATAAAATGTGGTGATTTTTTTAAGTCCAGTTTATATGTTAAGTAAAAAAAAGTACAGAAACTAACTGCCTATTTGATTAAGATTGTGCAACGCACACGTGACTATTTTTCAATGGCGTACTTAAGAAATAAATGATGCGAAAAATTCAATAAAGTGTGTCTCAGCTAATTTAACCAAAATGGTTGTGAGGTGAAACACGAATGAAATTTAATGCCAAAGAGACCACTTTCTTATTTGACTACATAGAGTGATGTCAATCGCTAAACAAATCTAAATTAAAGACCATAAAAAATTTCTAAAAAAAGGAGTTTTCTACCAGCAGCCAGAGAATGACGCCTGAAGATGGATAGAGGAAGTAGTATTTGTGGACATTTGGTTGGAATCTTCCAACATCGTAAATGTCATGGAAGAGCTTTGTAACACATACAAACTGTACAACACATCCCATATTGCGTTTACGCTCCAGTGAGGCTAATCTACTGTAACTCATGAGATTTGTGGCTTTCCACTTTATGCGTGGAATGCGCCCAAAATAGTCTTTGAAGCACTGGTGTATACATGTGACTCGTATTCTATTTTCGAACTGTCATGCCAAGCAGCAATGGTCGAACGTCTGCCCATAGCTGCCAGAAATGAAGATTTTTTACGATATGACAAAAAGCAGTATGACCAGCGAGGCCATTTATGAAGTTTTCTTACGATATGGCAAAAACGATATGACACTGTGTTGTCATATCGTAAGTTTTTTACGATATGACAAAACTGCGATATTACAGCACCGTGTATAGCTATCTTAGTGTTGTCATATCGTAAACAACTTACGATATGACAACACAGTATGTCATATCGTTTTTTTTTCATATCGTAAAAAAATTGAAGTTGTGTGTATTTAGTCGAACTATATGGGTTTTATCCAAAGAAATTTATTATTCAGGCTTAAGTTCGTTTTAATTTTTACAATTAAATCATTTTTTTATTTTTTTATTTTTTTTTTCAAAGCATGTGGCAATTGAAAAGTACAAATACCAATTTCTTGACTTTTGTAAAAAAACTTCATAAATGGCATCGCTGAATATGACATACTGTGTTGTCATATCGTAGGTTGTTTACGATATGACAATATTTAGAAACCCATACACCGTGTACAGCACAGTATGTCATCGTTTTTTTTTTATATCGTAAAAATCACCATTTCTGGCAGCTATTTGTCTGTCTCCCACTCAGAGCTTGGTACAAGATTGTAACTAAAGATATCATTCATAATTTTCTTCAATCTTCGACATCCTAGACCTATTGCGGAATCAATAAGAAATGTAAGAGCTGCTATAAGAAAAGTAGGAAATTGGGAAATAAGAAGAACGGAATATTGCGGTAATGTGCACAAACACTTTACTGAAGTATTTGAGCTGATGCATCTCTTTCGAGATCAGCATCTTATGCTGAGTAGCGTAGCACTAACAAAGATATACTAGGCATTTTCTGGCACCCGACAACCCAACATTACTGAATAGCGTCTGATGCAATAGCAAAATCACAAAGAGGAGACTTATTCGTTTGGCCAAAGTCCAGCTAGCACTAGCCGAGCATCAGTCATTTAACCAACGTTCTCTTTCGACGATTTTGGTTTCAACCACAGCCAGCACATAGACTCCCAGAAGGGAACTTCACCAATAACTAGGCACGGAATCGTACTCTATTTCGGAGGTAAGATTTCAGTCTGCCTTAGCTGCAAACATCATCTCTTAAATCTCCTTGGTAAAGGCAAGTCATCCGTGAAGCTACCGCTTCCCGTTGTACCAGTGTAATAGGTCATTGGCTCTCGAAGGAATACAACAAAAATTTCGAAACTAAGTTTAAATTTTCAAGCAACTCGAAATTTTTTGATGTTTTCTCAATCATAATCGCCAGTTCATCCAAAAGGCAGTCCCGAATTCTGTTCTCAACTCAACTCAGTTTGGTCGTCTGAGAGTCGAACCAACTTTCACATGATCGCATTTTTTCACTATTTTAAAACACAGCAGATATAGCTGAAGTTATTATGGCGCTACCAACTTAAAATATCAAGTTTAAGAGAATAGCAGACAAATTCTTGTGAAATTTTATGGAAATAAAATATTCTAACCAAAGTGAGTTGAGTTGAAAACGACAATAGGGGCGTAAGGCTTGACCGGACGATTGGAAGCTAAATTCTATAATTTGAAACTGTGCAGTTTCACTCTTTGCAGAAATTTCTGAAATGGATATTGGTACTGTTCTGGTATTCCCCTGATTTTTATCATGTTATGAATTCCGCTAAACTTTTCTCAGTTCAACTATCAAGTAATAACGTTTGGAAGAAAAATTCTGTAATTCCAAATAGTGTAGTTTCGCTCTTTACGGATGGCTCCAAAATAGATGCTTGTACTGAACCTCTCAATCTCCCCCGGCTTACACGATACTTGCAGCACGGTACAGTGCTATATTTACACTATAACCAAAGCTGAGTCATGAATCTCAAGAATTGAATTACCGGATGGGAATGATTGGAAGGAACATTTTTGTAATTTGAAATAGTGCAGTTTGAGTCTTTACGAACGGAACCAAAGACTACGCTGATTTAAGAAGGTGCGAAAAGAATTAAAGGTCTTATCTCAAAAAATGCTGTAGACATTGGTGTGATCGCAAACTATATATCATGAAGTTTAGTACTGTCATGGATCAAATAGCATTGTCATGCTTCAGATGGCATTATGTAAAAATTTTCTGAGCTGCAGGGAATCGGCACATCCAGGTAAACAAAATAGCCGATGAATGCACAGACTAATAAAGGAATCTCTTATTTTCTTAGATGAGTTATCGAATAAAACGGCACTCAGGTGGTGCGGAGTTTTCACTTGTATGAAACCTAGGAATCTTTGGCTAACACTAAGAAAAAATAGGCTAAAATGAGCTCCTACCTCCTGTCAGACCAGAATGTTGTGGTAGAATGAAGGGTCTTCCTAAGATGTTTTTAATGTTCAGAGCTCAACTTGCTGCAGATCCAGCATTTTCCAGCAAACAGAGACACTAGATGCATTTTAGGGTTATGTTTTTGCTTATAGTTTCTCGCACTGATGCAACCATCATATAGTATCTTGCAGTATTTGTCATGATTGGCTAATCTGACGGTGGTTTGCCACTGGGTGAATGGGGGGCGACCATCCTTACGCCTTCGGTAGAAACAGGCGATAGCTCAAGTACTTTATTGGTGAGGGCAATGAACATATCGCACTAGTTCCTCTAAAGGGGGTCAACTCGAAATTTTTCACTTTTTACCAGAAATCGAAGTACATCATTTTCTCTACTCTTTCGCCAAAAAATGCAGTAGTATACCTCTTTGTGATATAGTGTTTAATAAAATAAGTAAAGTGCGACTTTGGCTCGCACACAAAGGGTTCCGTACGAATATGCATATATCCCTTTTCGTTTTTGCCCTTTTTCATTTAAGCAATTTTTCCGCTAAGCTTTTTTGTTTAATTTTAGTTTTCTTATTTTTAAACTTTTTTTTTCGTTGTTTTGGCGATTTTCTTGTTTATGCGCTTTTTTCATTTTGCTAATTTTTTCATTTTTTTGAGATTTTTCGTTTTTTGACGATATTTTTAGGTTTATCGATTTATTTAAGTATTTTGTGATTTTTAGTTTTAGCGTTTTTTTTTTTGTTTATTAAATTTTCTTCGTTTTTGCGATTTTTTCGGTTTTTGTCTTTTTTTGAATTTTGGGTTTTTTTTGTTGTTTCGTTTTGGTGATTTTTTCCATTTTTGACGATTTTTTCGATTTTTATGATATTTTTAGTTTTAGCGATTTTTTAGGTTTTAGTGATTTTTTTTTGTTTTGACGACTTTTTTCGTTTTTTGCATTTTTTAGTTTCTTGGCAATCTTTTTAGTTTTGGTGATTTTTTGCGTTTTAGCGATTTTTTTTTATTTTTGTGCTTTTTTGTTTAAGCGCTTTTTACATTTTGGCGATTTTTCGTTTTGATTTTTTTAATTTTGAATTTTTCTAGCTTCAGCGTTTTTTTAAATTTGAAGATTTTACCTCTTACGATTTCCAAGATACAGCAAATTGTCTAAATTACATTAACTGATAGAACACCCCTTTATTTTTATTGTTTTAAATATCAATGTTATAGGTGTAGTCTATTCTACAGACTACACCAATTAACACTAACTTTGAAAACTTAAAGTGTGTACATATAAATGTTTATGACATTATTATTTCAACATGTTTCGTTGCTCTCTTTAGAACACCCTTTAATTTTTAAATGTCATATATTTGTTGTTGTACCGCCAAAAGTTTGAAAACGACTTTGGCGGTTAAGGTTTGTGACCACAGATACATATATGTGGTGCAAGTGCCTTCATTTTCGAAACGTCGGTTCGATTTAGTTAATTGAGCATTCTGCGGCTCAATTAACTAAAGAAAAAGTTTACCGAAATTTGCAAATTTATGGGCTTTTCTTGTTATTTGATAATTATGGACTTTTTCGATATTTTGCTGTTTATTTTGTTAAATATACGATTTAGATAAAAGTCAGCAACTTTTTAGAAGAAAAATGTTCATGATGTGGTCATATTTTTCGACTTGTGGGTATAAATGTAATTTAATCAAATTTCAACCCCAAGTCGGCCCTGGAAGGCGTGGTCCCAGGGGCGTGAAATTTTTTGGGAGTACATTTTGCTTCAAGCCCTCACTTTTTGTGGGTGAGACTTGAACATTTACATAAAAAAATGTCCAATACAAATAACGGACACGCTAATGTAACATGTAAATATGTACATGCATACATACATGCACACACTAAATGCAACAATCCCTTTTTAAATCGACGTCACTGACTTAAGCTAATAAATGTTTTGTAAGTGGAACATACTCAAGCTTTAAAGTGGCTGCTAGACGGATCAATATTTCAGCTTCAATATACTTATGTGCTTGTGAGCATGCATTTGATATTCTTCAATATTTCACCCTCCGTAAAAGCATGTGTAACTATTTTTTGTAAACAAACGTACACACACAAAAACATACATATATTGAAGCTAAATATTGACTCGTCTGGCATCCACTTTAGAGATACGAGTTAACGAAAACATTTAACTTGAAAAAATCTTATGTTTGTTTAAATATGGGAAAAATATTTTAATGGCTTTTAACTTTTTAAACACTAAAAACTAACACTTTTACATGACAAAACATGCAGCAGTTCACGATAAACAAAATGCAACCAACCGGGTTGCCGTTAGGCCATTATTACAATTAAATATAATAACAAAATGAATATTTAATGAAACTCTTTTTCAAAAACTTTCTCTCTTACTTTATGCCAATCAGCGTTGCCACCTTGATCCAATACATATTACCAAAATTGCTTTACTCATCCTAAAATTACAGATTTTTCTTAATTTTCAGTGGATAAAGATACATAAGTATTTGCTAATTTGTAAACTCAAAGGTGTGAGCAAATATGAAAATGGTGCGTAAGCTGGTAGCTTGTTTTTTAAGCGGAATTTCTAGATTTCTAAATCTGCTCAATAAAGAGTAACTTTGTTTCAATCATTTGTTGTTGTGCGCAATTTCGCGCATGTTTCATTGATCATTTTAATTGCTGCAATTGCATGAAAGTTATCAAATATATGAAGAACGTACATATATTTGTGATCCTAGATACTCAAAAGTTTTGTGATATTATTTAATATTTATTATATTGGAAAACGTTAACCATCAATTTTTTTGTAATTAATTGAAAATTCTTTTATAATCGCCTTATTACGGTTGTCGTAGTCGTGACAAAATTGATCAAATGTGGCAACGCTTGCTATATGTTTTACATTGGAGTCGTTTAATTTCGAATGCGACTACGACAACCGTAATAATGGCCAATAACGCAACAAATTTGAACTTTTGAATTCTCTGGAGATCAAAATAGTTGATTCTTATATATTTTCATCTGCTGAACTCAGAAATCACCATAAAAATTTTCGTTTAGCTCTAGTTATAAAGATATAGTGGCTTACATTTTCATAAAATGGGGCAGTCTATTTATTTTCACATCGTAAAATAGCTTATAGATTATTAATTTACACTAAATATATATATTTTTTAGTGTAACTTTACTGATGTGGGTTTCAGGATACCGTACTGGTATTGCCATTATCTTGGAAACTTTTTCTTTTTACTTCAGTCCTTTAAAAAAATTTACCATTTCAATGGTATGTCCGAAATAGATAAATGAACATCAACTGTTTAGCCAATTTATTTATCTTATGCCGTTTTAAATTAGCAAAAATTTATTGAAGGGAATTGGAAAAGTTACAAGTTTTTAAATAAAATTTCATTGTAAAATAGTAAATGCGAAACATGCGCACTGCATTATGGAGCTAGCAGGTTGCTTAGAAATGAGATATTATTGCATGTACCTATCAAGAGCCCCGGAGGGCACGATTCTACATCTTGGAAGAGGGTAATTGGTATTTCCAGACATTACCTTTGGCCAATTACCCATAAAACATAAATATGTCTTACTACCCAATCTCGGAAATAACAGAGCAACGGGCATGCGTATAAGTATTTAAAGGAAGAAGGGTAACCGATGCGAGTCTGGTTGAAGATTGAAAGTCGCCCAAAGTCTCATCCGAGGCCAAAGTCGATAGAAAGTGAACCTCTAGGGGTTTTCTTTCGAGGCTTGGCCAGTAACCAAACACTGGTACCACGGATTTCGGAAGCGCCTCAGATGACCTGAATCCTAGAGGCGGCATCATCATGGATGATGATGTTCGCGAAAAGTGTTCTAAGTGTTTTCGTCTTACTCTCAATATTTTTTTAAACGGTTATATTTATTTATTGTATCTTCAATAAAATTGAATTAACATTAAGTAATCAAATCTTAACTCTAAAAATGTTTAATTTTTAAGTCCAGCCAATGCCAGACAAAAATATTTGTTTTAGCGGTTGGTTCTTTGGTTGTCTGCGTCTCTCGTGTTCGGCTGAGAGCAAGAGTGTCCCTCCTTCTCAGCCGAGAGTGGCCTCTAAAGTTAATGATGTTTCGGGCTAGGCGATTTGGGTGCAACTCGAGTTTTTTTTATGTATCTTGTCACGTGCTTAGAAAACACTGTCTTAACCAGCTGCACATCTAGATCTTTATGAATTCAGTTGTTTCTGACATACCATGGGGCTGCTGTAATCGTACGGAGTATTTTATTTTGTCGCCTTTGAATTTTTTCTACATTGATGCCGAGGCAGTGCCCCATAACTGAATACCGCAGGACCATATTGGTTTTAGAATGGAGTTGTATAGAAGAAGGATGATTCTTTGACCGGATATTGGTGAGGTCTCCTTCGGGAGTTAAGGTAGAGGCTGTGGTTGCTACCAAATGATAAAATCATTTTTATTATTTTTTTTAACCACATATTTTTCTTTCTCTATGGCAACGCTGATGCCAATATAAATAAATAATTATTTACTCATTTAGTGTTATCTTAGGGAGAGCAACAACAACAACATGCAACAAAAACATACAAATGTTCACTCGTTCACTCAGTTTTACAGTAAAAATGAATGAACGGGTGAACGTGAAAATAAACGATCGATTTCATATCAAGAACTCAAATACATGACAATTCGAAACGTTAAGTTAGTCGCGCACAACGGACTGAACGAAATAAACGTTCGTTTTGTTTTATTAATTTTTTTTGTTGTTTTCTTTAGTTATTCCTTCAATATTATTGAGGTGTTCTCCCTACAAAAAAGAGGAGGATCGATCTACTAGGCGTTTAGTTTTTCATTTTTATTTACATTTTGTAAATTATAAATAAAAAAGTGAGTGTAATAAAAAGCAATAATATAGATAAAATGCAATGGGCATTTATTGTTTAGAAAACAAAATAAGCTACAAAAAAACCAAATAAAATATGTGATTTTGTTAAAACAAAAATAATTTATGCAGTAAAATAAATTATTTATTTATTGGCTGTTATTTTCTTATGACAAGTTAGCAAAAGAAAAATTATAAAATTTTAAAGAAAATATGTATAACAAATCTTGAAAAAAAGGCTAATTATAAAAAATTACGTGAGACATGTGTGCATAAAAAATTTTCTAGCGCGTTTTTTATTCATTTTTGTGTTTTAGACAACTAAAATAAATTTTAATTTTCTTTAAAAAATTTTAAATTCCAATAAAAAGATATACCATACGATTTTTTTCATATATCTTGAGAATACTAATTGATTCGTTTATCTACTTATAAAAATCTATAGGTGTGCTTTTTTATATCTAAATATGTACATAGGTATCTTGTTTTAGGTTAAAACTTTAAAATATTGTACGTAAGTAGTCATCAATCATAAGTATCTACATACATACTTGTTTCTGCCTATATTTTAATACATGGTTTTATAATGTAAAAAAAAAGAAATATTTAAAACTACATATTTTTGTATTGAATTTTTTAAATGTTTATTATCATGAAATTGATGCAATACAAAGATATAGTTATCATTTCTATAATTTTTATAAATCAACATGACAGCAAACTTTATCACTTTGAAGTGAAATAGTAAAACTTCAATATTTAATATACACTATATTTTTATCGGCCGCCCCATCCATCATCAATGTTATCAATCGAGTGGTTTTCGCAACGCAAGAATAGTGAGATTTTGAAAAGTTTTGATTTTTTACCATAAAAAAAGCTTAGTGACGTACTTTTGGTTAACAAATATTTATCTGATATTGTTTATTAGGTCACGTTATGTAGTGTCTAAAACTGATAATTTATAAAACTCAACCATCATATCACAAAAGCAACAAATATACCGGTTTTTTCTTAATATGATGTTTGACATTTATCATGATAAAATTATATCAGGCACTAGCCCTCACCGGTGTGCTTCGCTAACCCATTGTCGTGCAGAAATAGGAAAATTAATAATTACCTTGTAAGAGGGGTACCCGTCTCTCCCCTCTGATACCCTCAAGAATTTGCTGGAAATTGCACTTTATTCTAATAGTAGCCCACGTCCTGCTGATATGGAATTAATAATAAAATTTATTTTAGAAATTGCAATTTGCTCTAAAATTAACCCACAGCAAATTTTGAGAGCTTCACTATTTTAGATGTGCTGATATAGGAATACTAATAATTAATTTGTAGATGGTTACCCGTTAACCGTCTCCTATACCCCTCAAATTTCGCTGAGAATTTCACGTTATTCTAAGAGTAACCCACATCAAATTTAGAGAGCTTCACTCTTATAGCTTTGCAGATAAGGGAAAATTAATAATTACCTTATATGAGGGGTACCCATCTCCCCCCCACTGATACCGTCAAGATTTTGCTAGAAATTGCAATTTGTTCTAAGAGTAACCCACATCTAATTTTGAGCCCTTTACTATTGTAGTTGCGCTGACATAGGAATATTATTAATTACTTTGTATGGGCGGTAACCGTTTCTCCCGCCGTAGACCATCAAGACTTTGCGCAAAATTGTACGTTATTCTCAGAATATCACGCATCGAATTTAGAGGGACTCACTCTTTTAGTTGTATGGATATAGGAAAATTAAGAATTACCTCGTATGGGAGTACCCGTTTGCCCCTCCTATACCACCAATAATTTGATGAAAATTGCATGTTATTTCAAGAATAACACACATCGAATTTAGAGAGCCTCACTCTTATAGTTGTACAGATATAAGAAAATTAAGAAGTAACTCGTATGGAAGCTACCCGTCTCTCCCCTCCGATATCTTTGAAATTTCGCTGGAAATTGCTCTTTCTTCTAAGAACAGCTTAAAGTAAATTTTTAGCTATACAGATGTAGGGAAATTAAAAATTGCCTTGTATGGGGGGTACCCTTTCCTTCAAAAATGTTCAAAAAAATTGCCTATATGAATTTTCCTGTCGTCAATAAGACAGTTCTGAAATTTCACAACGATCGGTCGCACCGTTTGGCGTCCTATAAGGAACAAACTTACAAATACTGATTCATTTTTATACATATAGATATTTATTTATCATGTTAGATTGCACAGTCTATCAACCAGTATAGAATTGTCGCATTGTTATCATATTTTGATGCTTAATGTTACCATATGCGGATAAGCAGCTATTAAGAAGCTATCTAGACCTTCTCATTCGGTTCAGTGGTAAAAGATCCCGAGACCCACATAAATGAGTTTATAATTCTTATATCGCGGCGCAATATTTCTAAACTGCCTATAGAAACAAACCGTTTTTTTCAGAAAGAGTGATACAGCGTCTCCCTATTCGGCATTGTGCTAGATTAAACTCGGCCTGCACAGAAAAAAATAAATTTCATTATCAGTAAAGAAATTCAATGAATTAGTAAATATTTTTTCCAGAAACGGGCCTACAAAACAAATTTGTAAATATAGACAAAAATATCTCAACAATTTCATTAAAAACCCCGGTTATTGTTAAGTAAACAAACTGTATAAATAAATCTATAAAACAATTTGTCTAAAAATGTTTATAAATTCTAAACAAAATAATTTACTGAATCAAACAAAAATATTTATTGGATTTTCTGTAATATATCAATCAATATCTTTTTCTGAATTTATAAAAGTACTTACAAATACGAAACAAAATAATTTATTGTATTAAACAAAAATATTAACTGCTTTTTTATAATATAGCAAACAAAATTTTTTTTTGTGAAATTTCACTTTGTTAAATGTGCTCAACTCTGAATATTTATCTAAAGATTTAAAAAATGTATGGGAATTAATGCAACAACATTAACGAATTGATTCACTCAAAAATCTTCAGTAAACAAACTTGGTACAATCGCATTCCTTTTGCTATCATTGTTATTTGTGTGTATGTCGTCATCGGGGTTGTTTTTAACGACACAGAAAACTGGTGTTGTAGTTGTTTTTGATGTTTGCGTCCTAAATAAAAGTCAAAGAAAAAATTCACTAGTTCAGTAAATAATATTTACTGGAATTGAAATTTATTTTTAGACAAACTTTTGTTTGAAAATTTTTTAGTGATAATTTTTCAATGTGGATAAACCCGATATTTTTGATAAGTCTTGTCGTATCCAACTGTCGTAGACCATAATTTTCTCAAAAAGAATAGTAACATATTCTGCTTGCATTTAGCAAAGCTTCGCAGTATTGGACCGTACCGTAATCTCAGAAAGTGTTTTGTCAATGAGTGAACAGCTTTCTACTCATTTTCAGAACTTCTACAGAACTCCAGCAAACGGTTTCAGTGCCTCAATAATACCGTCACTTGTGTGCACAGCTGCTCTCATTATTTATGTGGACCGGAGCCAAGCCAATCTCCAATAATTTTTTTTGTTTTTAGAGAGTAGATGTATAGTACTTTACAACCCTATACTAATTTTTTGTGTTGTATTTTCTTCGCAAAAATCATTCCTGGAACAACCGCGAAAGCAAATGTAACGCTCAAGACACAAAAATGATAAAAATTCGAAAAATATAACTTTATTTCAAGATCCATTGAATGAGGCGAAAACTATAATATGAATCCTACCTTCTGTTAAGTACATTAGTAAACAAAAAAAAACGCAAAATGTGCGTTTAGAATGAGAATCAGCCACATATTTTATTTGTTGTTGTAGCAGCCATAGTTACCTATATTCTAGTAATAGAAGCAAAACCGCAGCTGACTTAATAAAGCAAAAAAAAAATGTCACTATTAGAAAACGACATCAACAAAAATAATTTTTTGAGCCCCAATTGAAATAAATTTTAGTTCTACTTCATCAGTTCTTGTTCTTTTGCTAAACCAGAAGTTTAACCAAGTGGAACAATTTTGAAAACTTTGGGAATTGCAGCGAATCCCTTTATTATGAATTGTATGTTTCTTAACTAGTTGGCATTACTTCCGATAATTAAACGAACAAACCACACAGCTATATAAAAATAGATATCGTCACCTGAAACTCAAATCTCCCATCATGGTTTTACAGGAGAAGCAATAAATATGCTAAACTATTTAATCGGCCAGTAGTGCAATTCACAAACTTATTTTAACGCTAAACAAGGCGTTTAAAGAAGTTAACACCAAAATTATTGTTTTTACTATTCATTAAACTTTTAAGCACTACTAGCTGCGTTAATTAAACAGCAATAATTTTTGTGGTGTTATTGAATAGACAACAGTCAGCTGTTCAGTTAAAGCACGTCGTCTTTTGGCAAAACTCAAATAATTATTCGACAACAATATACACACATATAAAATCTTTTATATATAAATAACAATATTTATATTATTTGGACAATTAATTTAACTTTTATTTCTCAAAATTAAAGAAATTCATGAAAATATGTTCGTGTGCAAGCATAAATTCATTTCTTTTTTCTCTATTCCTCTTTGTGCTTTTCGTTTATTTTAATAGTGTTGGAAAGTGATATAAAATTTTAACAAAGGCCTTAACACGATGTTAACGAATCAAATAAGTGTTCATGCAAACAGTAATTATTGGTGAGAAAATTACCTTTTATTTAAGCGTTAAAAGTTAGTGAATTTCACTACAGGTATTTTTCCATTTAGATTTTCTTAATTATATCGCTATTTTTGTTCAGAAAAGTCTGATTTTTAAACTCCGACCAATAGAGACGGATGTCATATAAGTTTGTAGTGTGTATCTGTGTGTCTGTCTGTTCCCTCGTAGAACGTAAAGGGCTGGAACGATTTTGACTTAAGCAGAGCATACACTACTCCAGCATACTGGCACAAACAAGTGATGTTGAATCGTGCGCGAAACACATACCATATTAGCATACTGGTGCAATATTCATTTCTTTAAAAATTCTGTACGGTTGAGTTGTTGTACCTAGTGCGCACCGCATTTATTTTTAAAACAAAAATTAAGGAAAACGCAGGTTTTTTTATTAAAAAATTATTAGGAATGATATGTTTTATTTCAGAAATACTTTACAATACATATTTTGTTCCTTTTTTCTTAATTTATGAGTAATTTATTCGAGTAAATATGTGTTACCCCGATGTTTACTCTTGGACAACTTTTCTCAACTGAGCTAAATTCACCATACACAATACCACAAACTGGTACCATCAGCAAAATATCAAACTCTGTTTGACATCGCTACACAAATCGTACAATCACACCAAATGCCCATTCACTACCCAACTACTGGCGCCAACACGTGGTTGCGAGTGCATACTGGTGTAGTGTATGCCCTTTAGACTTCAGAGAGTGTTCTTGGCTATGTTTGAAGAAATTCTGGAGCCGTAGCTCCCAAACGGCTAATCGATTTTAGCTTAGTTTCTTTTGTTTGAATTTACTGAATTTGTTGAAAAGCCTATTAGAACTTTTTGTTAGTTAGAGGGCTTTTTGCGTTTTATTTAACGATATGCTCATATACAGTGTTTAACAGTATGTGTTAAAATACATGCATACATATTTACATATAAAATAAAAACAATCATTCAACAATATATTTTGTATTCTTTATATATTTATATTAGTTTCTTTTGTTGTTTTGTATTCATATCTTATTCTTGTAGCACCATGAGCCGACAGCCAGCCATTATTACATACATATTTTTGTTATTCTTGAATTCTTTAGTTTATTTAGCGGCGTTTTGTTCTTCTGGTGTTAAATGAAATGTTGTGTATGTATATTTCTTTCTGTACAATGCATGTACTTTACGTGCATTTTCCAATTACACACCATACCACACGTTTTTTACGTCTATCAACACCCAATCTTTGTGATTCATGACGTCTCTTACTATAAGAGTGCATAGTTGCAAGTGTTGTCACTACTGTTGCAAAAAGTTGTCACGACATAGCTTTTATATTCTATTGTTTTGGCGTTTTTGAAACATGAACTTGATTAAACTATGTAAGGGTTGCCAGGTAAAGATAATTCAATTTATGCCAGTTGGGGCGGCTATAACAAAGCTTCCAAATGATATACATACTATTTTTCATACATATATTGATGAATTTCTGATGTATTAAATATGCAATATTTTCGAATGTGTGAAATTTCGAAATTTAGGACAATTTTGTCTTTTCTCTGCTCAACTTTGAATTCTTGTGGGGTTTCGAACTCTTTAGTGAAATTATGAATATTTGGTGAACTGAAAACATCTTTGGTGCATATTCGAAAATCTGTTAAGTTTCGAACTTTTAGAAAATTTTTAGATATTTTCAGTTCAACATTGAACTGTTTGCAATTTTTCTAATTCTGTAGTGAAATTATAAGTATCTGATGGATTTAAAACATTTTCAGTGGATCTTCGAAAGTACGTTAAATTTCGAACTTTCAGAAAATTTTTAATTTTCTCGGTACGAGTTCAATTTTTTTTTAATTTTGTTCTTTCTTTAGTACAACTTTGAGTGTACGCTATAATTAAAATATATTTGGTGGATGTTCGAATATGTGTTGAATTTCAAAATTGCGGAACACTTTAGATTTTCTGAGTTCAACCTCAAATTCTTTGCATGTTTTCTATTCCATAGTGAAATTATGAGTATTCCATAGATATAAAACATTTGCGAATATGTGTAAATTTTCGAAATTTAGAGATGAATTTTTGAGAGCTTCCTATTGCTTTAGGGAAATGATAAGTGCCTGGTAGACTTAAAATATACATAATGCATGTTCGAAAAAGTGTTTAACTTCGAAATTTAGAACATTTTTCTGTTTTTCTCTGCTTGCGAATTTTTATTTTTTTTATTTTGTAACACTACGAGTATTTAATGGTTTTAAACAGTGCTTAAATAACTTAAGTCGAAGTAGCAAAAGTCGTAAAGTTTTTATTTTTCGCTGCTTTGACTTTTTTCCAACTGTTTATAATAAACCAATGCTCTTGCTTGTGCTTATGAAAAAAAAGCAGAAGCAGAAAACGATTTATGAACAATTGCGCAGTACTTTCAGCAGTCGATGATTTCAAAAGTTTGAATTTGATTTGCCGTTGCTTTTGGTTAGTTTTGCAAGTAAAAGCAGAAGCAGTCTAAATGCTTTTGTAAGTCGCAAACAGTCACAGTCGAAGAAGCAAAAACTCTTGCTTTTAAAAGTTTTTGGCAGGTTCAGTCAACTATTGTGTGGTGTTTGTCACGTTTTTGTTGTTGTTTTTGCACGTCAGATAAGAAGCAAAACATAAACCACTTGAGTGCGATTGCTTACAACTTCTAAAAGCAACAGTTTTGCTTCTGCTTTTACTTGTGATACTAAGCAAAAGCAAATCAAGTTCAAAGTATTCAAATCATCGACTGTTGAATATGCTGCATAATTGTTCATAAATCATTTTGTGATATTGCTTTGACTGAAACTGTTGTATTTTTCAAAAGGGAAAGCAGAAGCTTAATCAAATGAAATGAAAATCATTGCAGTTTTTTAAACACTGCATGTTCGAATGTTTGCTTTACACCAAAGATTAGGAAGATTTTCGATATTCGATTTTCCTGCTTCATCTTCGAGCTGTTTACTAGTTTTCGATCTTTTTAGTGAAACTTTGAGTATCTGTTGGATTTAAAACAAATTTGGATGGAGAATGTTCGAATAGTGCTAAAAATTTAAATTTCCGTAAATTTTCTATATTCCCGGTCCAACGTCGAATTTTTACGATTTTTTTTTTGTGAACTTGAAATACATTTGCTGCATGTTCGAAAATGTATTATATTTCGAAATTAAGAAAAAAAATATGTTTTTATTTCAACTTTGAATTTTTACAAGTTTTCTATTACTTTAGTGAAATATGGGTGACTAGGGGATTTGAAATACATTTTCGAATACAGTTTCGAAACTTATGAAAATATTCGGTTAATTGTGTTCATCTTCGCATTTTGCCGTTTTATTATAAACTTTATTGAAATTATGAGTATCTGGTGAATTTAAAATACATTTTCTGCATGTTCGAAAATATGTAAAATTTCGAAATATAGGAACATTTTTAGTTTCTTTTATGTTTATGTTCAAAGTTTTTCTTATTTTATATTACTTTAGCGAAATGATGGGTATCTGCTGAGTTTAAAATGCATTTGGTACATGTTCGAAAATGTTCTTAATTTCGAACTTTCAGAAATTTTCCGATTTTCCCAATTTAACTTAGAACTCTTTGCAAGCTTTAGATTTCTTTAGTGAAATTATAAGTAACAGTTGGATTTTTTATTTATAAAATAACACAGAACTGTTCGTTATTCGATAGCATTTTTCAAAGTAACCAATAAATTAAATAAATAAGTTGGCCATTGAACAGAAGACTTTTTAAAAGTCAAGCTGAAATTTACCTACAAAAATGTTTTATTCAACAACAATTCATTTAAATAATTACTTAGTTAGTCACTTGGCTTTTTGTTTGCCATTTAACTTAATGCACTTGTTTGGCGCTTTTCAATTTTCTTCCTCAAACTAAACTGGCAGCTTAATTTCATTTAAATTAAGTAATTTAGTGTCATAATATTAAGACAACCAGACACTGTACATGACTTTTGTAGTGTATGACACAAAAATAATGCATATAAGTATATATTTACGTACATACTTCGAATACTTAAAAAACGGTTCACTTAACTTTTGATAAATTAATTTACTCAGTTTGTTTTCAGTGATTTTCAATTAATATCGTTACAAAGATGGATTTCAAATAAAGATTTAGGTCTTTATTCTATAAAACGTAGCGTTGAGAAATTTAATAAATAAAGCTTTCATAGGTATTATAAAAATAAGTTTCATTCAAAATTTCTCAATGAAAGAAAGCTTGAAATAAAAGTCATCAGCACCCATCCGTCCAATCAATAACTTTCACAAATTTAGAAATAGGACGATAGCAAAATATTTTTATTTGTTTGTAATTTAATTCTCTTCCTTAATTAAATGTTTAATTAAGACGACGTTTGCTTTACGTAAGCTTTTTAGGGTTCCGTACACCAAAAGTTTAAAGGACCCTATTTGTCTGTCTATCTGTCTGTCTGTCCGTCTGTCACAGTCTGTTTTCTCGGGAACCGTAAGAGCTACAGACAAAATATATAAAACTTTGCCCGCTACAACAACAAATGTATGACAGCTAAAAATAAGGTGTTCTAAAGCGAGCAACGAAACATGTTGAATTACTAATGTAATATACAGACACTTATAAATATATAGACACTTTAAATTTCCAAAGTTAGTGTTGATTAGTGTAGTCCGTAGCATAGACTACACCAATTAACACTGATATTTAAAACAATAAAAATTAAAGGGTGTTCTATCAGTTAATATAATTTTGACTATGCAATTTAGACAATTTGCTGTATCTTGGAAACCGTAAGAGACAAACTTATGTAATTTTACAAAACGGTAAAAATAAAAAATTAAAAAAATGTCAAAACAAAAAATCGCCAAAATGAAAAAAGCGCTTAAAGGAAAAAACACCAAAATTAAAAAATCGCTAAAACCCAAAAAATCACCAAAATTAAAAAGATCGGCAAGAAACTAAAATAACCGCTAAAAACCTAAAAAAAGTCGTCAAAACGAAAAAAAGCACTAAAACTTAAAAAAAATCGCTAAAACTAACAATATCATCAAAATCGAAAAAAATCTTCAAAAATGGAAAAAACACCAAAACGAAAAAAAGCGCCAAAACAAAAAAAAAACGTTAAAACTAAAAAAAATCTAAAAAACAGATAAATCGCCAAAACCAAAAAAAACCCCTGAAACTAAAAAAATCAACAAAAGGCGAAAAAATCCCCAAAACCGAAAAAAGCGTCAAAGCTGAAAAAAGCGCCAAAATTTAAATAAATCGCTAAAACTATCGTCAAAAAGCGAACAAAAAACGTTAAAACAAAAAAACGCCAAAACCAAAAAATCGCCAAAGCTTAAAAAATCTACAAAAACGAAAAATCGCCACAAAAAAATAGAGAAATGAAAATAGCGTCAAAACCAAAAAAAAAAAATTGTCAAACAACGAAAAAATAGTTTACAAATAAAAAAACTAAAATTAAAAAAAGATAAACGGAAAAATTGTCAAAATGAAAAAAGGGCAAAAACGAAAGTGTATTCGTAAGTTGTTCAACGTTGTCGAAAGAATATGCTCATGCACATTCTAAGCGAAAGAACACTGATTTGCGTTCATGAGCAAAGTCATAAATATGTTTCTATAGGAACGATGAATCGAACGACAAGTATAAAGAAAACGTAAGTGGTTTCATACGATATCCGATTCAACAATGTCGAAGCAATACGAACGTAATGTCAAAATCACTCACTCACTGTGTTCCTTGCGACTGGTAAAAAATTTTGCATAAAAGTCCATTAAATTCTTAGAACTCGTAATATCTCTCTTTATTATAATATTTTTTATAATTCTTATTAGATTTTTTTATTATTTCTGCACATACTCATGATTTTTTCAAAAAAAATAAAAGCCACTACCACATTTAAAACTTCCGATTTCTTTACTGTGTAAGGCCCATCAAACAAGGTAGTCGCACATGTACAACAAAACTAGAATTTGTATTAGAAAATTATAAAAAATTTCCTGTACAACTGCGAGTACCTCACAATGGGCTCTCTTGTTTTTATATTTGGTTGTATTTTTCTTCAAACAATTTAGTAGTAGTTTAAGTGTTTTAATAAAAATCGTCCAATAAACTAGAAATTTACAATATGGCATTATTGTAAAATTTTAATACTTAACAGCCCGTCTTCACGAGACATAATTTTGTTCTAACATTTGTCAAACTACATACATATAAACATCAGAAAAATGTTAGTGCTATTTTTTCATATCGACTTTGACTTTTGTCAATACAAATAAGAGAGAAACATTGACACACGTAAGTGCAAGTAAACGAAAGCTGTCGATCTTGTTGAACCCAAATTGACTAGATTTCGAGACAGTGGCTTTCGATCGCTCAGGTTTTCCGTCGACATCGTTGAACAGGCAGTTAATTTATTTTTAACTTTTCTTGCATTCTTTTTCCGAATGCGATAAAATAAATTGCCAACCGTAATGTTTTTATTGTGATCGTTCTTCAGTTGATTTATTTTTAATAGCATCGAACCGAGTGTAGCCAACTGAACACATTACGTTGTACCCAGCAGCGCCAACATAAAACTAATCGATATGATTAATTGAATTTCAAGATTTTATTTTGTTCCAAAACGTACTTCTATTCAAAATCAAGTGCTTCCAAATTTTGTATGATCCGTTATTTATATTCAAGAATTTTTCTTTATATTAATTTTTCTTTCATATAGTGATAAGAACGTGTCTGTAAATTTATAATGATAATTTTGTAAAAATAAAATTTAATAAAAAATAGTAAATAGCAATAAACTTATGAATAATTTATATGACATACGATTAAAATTAGCGGTAGCTTAATTTCAAGATAAGAAAATTAGCTCATAAAACAGTTTAAATTAATTAACCCAATAAAGAAGGCACTTTTAGTTACATATCTTCAAAAAAATGCAATAGAAAATACAATTAATTCACACGGTCTTACGAAGAGAGATATAAAGAAATTTATACTTTAGAACATAGTCGCTCATACTGGCACCAGAGTTCCGAACATTATTCGACTCGTATATGTATACAGCCGAATGAAAACCAATGTACTCACTAAAGAGTAAAAAATAAACAACAACTTTATTCAGTTGTATGAAAGCTTGTTGTTTTTTACGTTGTTGTCTATCTTTTTA